>VYZM01006848.1:193957-238209 GCA_013398915.1 Dromas ardeola
TCGTGGCAGCAGACCCGCGGGATCCTCTCTGCCGTGGGGATGCTGAGGCACACAGGACACAGCTCGCCAGCCATGAGGGATGGCTCTGAGGCGTCCCAACGCTCAGTGCCATGCGGAGGCCACAAGATGATGAGCACTCCCCTTTGTGCCCCAGTATTTCCGTGCCCTGGCTGCCTTTGTCCGGCTCCAGCTGGGTAAAATGTGTGAGGTCCACATGCTGGCAGCGGAGCCCCAAAGCAGAGAACAGACCCGCAGCATCCTTGGCCTCGCAACAGGCTGGGGGTACCTGCCAAGGAAAGCAGCCCATAGGAGCAGGAGGGTTTTAGCCAAAGCCTCCCTGCTGCTGGGATGGTACCTTCCAACCCCTGCTCCTTCTGCACCTCGCAGCCCCTCATGGTGCACCCTGCTAGAAAGTCATTTGTTCATCACGGCCAGCTCCTTCCTGATAGTCTCAGACATGCAGAGATTGTCCCTGCCTTGCAAGGGTCACCTATTTAATCCATTTTCCATTGTGAAAAACACACTACACGGAAAGCTACAGATCTCTCAGCATTCACTGCACCACCAGTTCATTCCCTGTCTGCAAAGCTTACCAGCTATCATAATTTTCTTTCAGAGCACTGGTTAAGACATTGAACAGTGCTGGCCAGAGAGATGCCGTCCTTGTTTTTACCAAGTGTGCTTTGCTTTTGCCTAGTTCTCCACAGTTTTTATGCTGCGCGATTAACTCTTCTTTGCATTTTACCTCATCTCCCCAAGCAGAAAAGCTTTCAGCCTGTTATTTGGAGTACTTTAAATTAAGACTACATCATTTGAAAGGGCTTTGCCGTGTTACCACCCCAGACCAGCTCGGATGCGCTGGTCCCCACAAGGTGATGGTGCAACAAAGACCTGCCCTTGCACCGGGGCAGCAACCCTGTCCTTTTCCTACAAAGAAATCACATCTTCCTATTTTCCTGCGCCTCCCAATTCCAGCTGCCTCCAGTGTCGCTGCAAAGTGCGACCGAAAATCTATACTTCTTCAATACTTTGTGCATCGCCCGCGAAAGGGCTAATAGGAGAAGCAGACCACTTGAGAGGCCGATCGATAGATCCGCCTGGTTTTGATGGTAGGTGTCTCGCAGAGCGAGGCACTGTCTAAACTCTCAATTACCCTTCCCTCGCCTTTCCCTGCCTCCTGACAACCGCAGCGGTTAAGCCCTCTTCAGCATCTGTAAGCAGAGCGCTGCCTAATAAAAGGCTGCAAAATGCCAGCACATCCCTGAGCCACTTCAGGAGGTCACTATTTAAGGCTGAAAAGAGATGCGGTGGAGGGAAACTGCCCCATGCCTCCAGTTATAAGGAAGATAGGGAAAACAGGGAAGAAAGGAAAAAGCAAGTTAAAAAAAAAATTAAGAGGAACAGGGGGTTTAAAACATTTTAGAAACAGTTTCAGGTGAAGCTTGTGACCCCAGATTTCCTGAAAATCAGGCCCAGGTCAGTCACTTCAATACAGGGTGCCTGAACTGAAGCCTTTTTGGGTGGCCTGGGTTTTGATGGTGGAGAAAGGGAGCGGAGAGGCTGCAAGCCCTGCCCCGCCGTGGGGCACGCTTGGCTTTGGAGCCCTTTCCTGTCCCCTGCCCTGACATATCCCAGGGCTGCAGGAGGGGCTGGTGGGCAGGGAGTGGCAGGCACCCATCTGCAAAGATTATCGACAATCACCCTGAAGCGAAGCAGGATCCGAACGAAAGGGTAAAAACAAGAGAGAAAGAGGGCGAGCAAACACGCTGTCATGAGCAGACGAGGCACAGGAGGCTTCTGCGGGCTGGGGGTGGACGTCCAGCTGGAGTCAACACGCTTGGCTTCCTGGAAATTTGGCAGGGGAATGAGATTTCAGGCTCCCCCATGCCCACCTCCACCCATTAAATAAAATGACTGTTCACTGAAAGGAGGAGAGCTGTTTCAAGACCCTCTCGTTTCAGGAAACCGCATCTTCCTTACGGGCATCTCCGGGTAGAAGTGGCTGGCAGCGGAGAGGAGAAGAGGAGCAGACCTGAGAGAGCTGCTGAGGTTTTGCAATCCTCCTCTGTTGCGTTCCCTTCAGGCAGAGCTTGCCTGGCCTGAGGACCCATGGGAGCAGCTCCAGTTTTCTGCCTCCCGGTTCAACCCCTGGCTGACCACCAGCAACCCGTGCTGGGGCAGAGGGAAGGCTTCAGAGGAAGGGTAAGGAGAGACTTGCAACATCAGGCATATTTATGACCAATTCCTTTTGCAGGCGGTGAGTCACGGTGGAGAAGGGAGCTGAGAGGATGGTTTGGATTTTTCTTCTTCCCAGATGTGTCTCTGATTACAGTTCTTTGAGATCTAACAGAGTTTTGATATCACTGACCAAAAGGCAGGGTGGAGGTGGCTATAGGACTTTAAATCTGCTTAGCATACAAAGTAGGCAGAGGAGGTTTCTAGACCAGCTTTAGCTCCTACTTTAAGGCCAATTGGCCCTCAGAGGGAGAGTTCAGGTTTTAAACCATCTCCCAGACATCTCCAGGCCACCACTTCTCAAGAAAACACAAGAATGGAGTTTCTTTCAGCCATGCACATGGGGAATTGGGCAGAAATAAAATGCTTCTAGTGTCCTGCACAGCTGTGACTCTGGAAGAAGGGGATCTGCTTTTCAGGTCTTGCTAGCAAGAATAGAAGCCCAAAGACTGACCTACCCATGGTCAATCCTACCACCTACAGTGAGACAGGAGAATAAACGAGATTATGAGAGCTGGTGAGGCACCAGTGGGAAACACAATCTGTTTTGCTTACTACATGTTGGAGGTCTGATGGGGCAACCATTACAGGAGACAGGGAAGGGTGCAGCACATGGTATCATAATTACAGAAGAGCTTTAGAAAGGACCTGAATGTGACTTTCCATGCTACTATTGAACAGAAGTGCAGTTATCTTCCTGCACCTTACAGAGGTGGACAAATATCAGCCCTCATCTCGAGAGGCTCTGGAAGGAGAGGGGGAGCCTTCTTCAGAGACAACATTAGCCACATGAGCCACTGTTTGTCCTGGTCCACCTTTGCCAGCAATGGCTGGAGGACCGGAGTGGGGAGGCTCCCAGGCCATGACTCAGCATGGGGTCCAACCTGGAACATTGAGTCACTCTGTGCCACCGCCAGCGGAGATGACAAGCCACCAGGCACGTCACAAGCAGCAGCCGGTCGTCTGTCCCCCATGATTGCTTGGCCCCACCATCGCTCCACCTCCATGGCTTGTGGCTGCCCTGCAGGCACTGGGGACCTGACGGCACTGAGCAAAGAGCCCTGCGGCTGATTCAGTAGCAAATCCAATGTGTCCTGGCAATTAGAAGAAGGTGGTGAGGTGTCATATTATTGACAAGAGCACAAAGTGGTCCTTATATCAAAATTCTCCCAGCAGACTGAAAAGTGCATTGAGCAGATGGAGAGAAGGAGACTTCTTTTTTCTTTCTTTTTTTTTTTTTAATTTTGAAGGTTTTTCAGGTGGGCTTTTCAAGAGGATCTTTTTCAAGAGCTACTATTTTCATTTTCTTTTCTTTTCTCTCCATTTCTCTTCATTGTCTCCCAGAATGGCAGAGTGGTTGAGGTTGGAAGGGATCTCCAGATAGCCTGGTCTAGCCCCCTGTGCAGAGCAGCTGCATGAGGCTGCATCCGGCTGGGTCCACCAGGACCCCTAGGACCTTCCATGCAAAGCTGCTTTCCAGCCACTTGACTCCCAGTATATGCTGGTGTGTGGGATTATTCCCCTACTGGGGCAGGATTTTGCATTGTCACCTGCTGAGATTCCCATGTGGCCTCTTCTCCAGCCTTACAAGGTCCCTCCGAAGGGCACCATGACCATCTGAGGAGGCTAACCTCAATTTGAGTCTAACTTTTCAGATCTTCCTGGGCATGAGGAATCCCCCTGGTCCTTTTTGGGGCCATAGAGGTGACTAAGGCCCAAATCGAGACTAGTGGGAACTACATGCAAAGTGTTTTCCATCCTGGGGCATGGACTTCCCTGATAGAGGAGTTCAAAACACATTCTCACCTGACCAGGCCCAAACGTGCTGTAAGCGCTGCTTGCACCGAAGGCCTTTCAAATAGAGCTGGACCACGGGGAGATGTTGATTTGGGAAAAGAAGCTAGGAAAGGTGCTCTAAGGGTAACTGGTCTCAGCCTTGCACCCAAGCCACCGTCAGTGCTCTGTGCCTAAGCTGCACTGCTTTGACTGTGCTTTAGTGGCTGCCTGCTGCTCTCTAGGAGAGAGAATAGTGCCAGGAGAGGAGGTCTTGTGCACAGCTGGTGCACAGCCATACCCTACCGCCGGCTCCCCGAGTTGTGCTGGAAGAGAAGAGCACTCTCTTTCATAAAATCATAGAATCATAGAATGGTTTGGGTTGGAAGGGACCTTAAAGATCATCTAGTTCCAACCCCCCTGCCATGGGAAGGGACACCTCCCACTAGACGAAGCTGCTCAAAGCCTCATCCAGCCTGGTCTTGACCACTTCCTTTCTTCAGAGCTTTATTCTCAAGGAGCAAAATGGTGACCAGCGTTGGATTTCAGCCTTGGGTCTCTGCTGCCTGGCAGCTGCAATTGCCATGGGGACACCCCAGGCATGGAAACAGGTGCCCCAAGCTGGGGGGGACCACGAGATGGAGACCATGTTTTCTGCCCATCTGAGCTCTGGCGTGACCTGTATTGCCCTTGCCCTAGATGGTGTCCCTGAGACCATGGCTGGCACGCGAGGAAGGTCTGTCACTGGGAGGGTGCATGACAAGGGTGGGATGGTGACCCAAATCAGACAGCGGGGCCACACCAGCTCTGCACCTTTTGCTCACTTAAGGTGCCCAAAGGTGTTGGCCTCTCCCAGCAGGGATGCAGTCCAAACAGCGCTGGCTCTGATCAAACAGGGGCTTAACGAAGACCTTCTCCAGGCACTGCCAGGGCTGAAAAGCAGCCCTGCGTCACGGGGCACGAGGAACAACAGGCAGCTGTCTGCACCTACCCTGCGCTGCTTATCGGCAGGGCAGCGGGACCATCTCCATTTAGGGATGTGTTTGCTTTGCCCGACTGCGGCAGTGCGATAGGGGCAGCGGTGAGACATGGGGGCCCCCACCACCCACCGCTGCCAGTGTCAGTGCTACGGACACCCATGCACACAGGCAGACCCTTGCTCCCATCCCAAAACTCCACCGGGTCCAGCCCACGGCCGTGTGCCCACCTTCTCTGTGCTTTCAAATGTGTCTGCACTGCTTAAATTTGTCCAGTCCAACCCACCCTAACCTCCACCATGGGGCGTGGGAAAGCCCCCTTACTGCCTCCTTGAAAAGCACAGAGAAATGCTCAGATTTTGCTCTGTCATTTGCAAACCCCCAGTGCCAGGGTGAGAAGCTGGTCCTGCACGCAGTGCCGGGATTGCATCCCAGCCTCGGCCCCCTCGGCTCCCCCCCTTAGTTCCCCCTCGCCCCAGCAATTTCTCGGCCAATTTCAGGAATAAACGGCTGGCTAATGGCAGGGGACAGGAAGGGCTGATCTGGCTCAGCGCACGCCGTAATGACAGGTTATCAGGCACATTGATCCCGCTCCCATTTCTCAGCGTTGGCGAGGAAGCTGCAGCATCCCACAGGCCCTAGAGACCAAGACCCATGGCAGCATCCCAGAGCCCATGTGCTCCGGAGCCACCTCTGGGGCGTGGAGAGCTCGGTTTGGATGACCCAAGACTTGGAGCTGAATGTCTGTTTTGTGTTGTCACGAGGGGGACTGACTTTCTGCATTTTAGGGTCTCTTTTGAAGCACTGAAATGGGGGGGTCTGATGGGGTATTACTTGCAGTGCTGTCCCGTGCCTGCCAGGTAGTTTCTGAACTGATGGGGAGCTTTGATTAGTGCATGTTCCCCCCCAGTGCTGCCTCACTTGTGTCTCTCGGGGATCAAAAAGTGCCCTGAGCTTTCTTCCTTTGTGAAGATGCTACTCAACGTCCTTACAAAATTAAATCTATTTTAGTACACAGAAAACTACTGTCAGATGGAATACCAGAGGGATAAGTCCAGTGCAGTTGTGCTGAAGCCAATGGTCTAAGTCCTTTTACACCCAAAATACTAAATTTCCCAGTATGCTAATGCTCATGCTGAAGAAAAATTTGGAAAATATGACAATACAGGGAAAGATCCTTATTTTTTTATCATGGGAGCCTTTGTTCATCCCAGACATGCCAAACAAGTGACTTGGGAAGCGGAGATTTGGTTACAGTCCTGAAGAGCGCTGGATCTGCAACAGCCAAACAAACCGTAGGAAAGTGTTAAACTAACCTTCTGCCATCCCGTTATCAAAAAGAAAAGAATAAAAAAGGAGATAATCCTTGTTTAAATATCACAAGCAGCAGCTGAGTCAGTGGGAGCTTTAGACTGGAAATGTCAGGGAGGAATTTAGATTTTCAGAGCAGTTGCTGCTCTGCAATTATCATAAGTCACTTACAAGGACCCCTTGTCTCTCGTTGCCCTCAACCACGCATCTGCAGGGACAGGGAGCAGAGACAAAACACATGGCCCTATGGGGACAGATAAGGGAGACAAACGCCATCTCGCTAAATGCACAAGGCAAGTCCCTTCAGGCTACGGCCGGGCTCCTGCCATCCTGCAGGTCAGGCGTAGGCGGGGAGGAAGGGAATGGGGAGCTGGGGGAAGGCAAACCCACAGGAGGGGCAGAGAGGTAATATAAGAAAGAGATTGCTGGAGAAAACCACATGCTGGCTCCCCCCAGAAAGGTATTTATTTGCTTCTGGTGATGTTTTGGGGGTAGGAATGAGAAGGGGGACAGAACAATGAAGATCTGGGGGTATTTTAGCCTCTCCTTCTGTGGTGCTTTTCCTTCTGTACCAGCACGCCTTGTTGTCATCTAGCACGTCTCTGTTGTAAATTAAATAAGTGAAAGTACTATTAACTCTCCTGAGGCAGGCACAGCCTGCACCAACAGGGGAAGGATGAGCACTTGAAACACATAATTTCTACCACATTAAGTGATGCAGAGACACGCATTTTCCCAGCTGGTACACGTGGGAAGGGTAAAGACTGTCTCTGCAGGGATGGTGTTTTCTTACCTGTCTTTTCTCACTAAAAATGTGAGGTTTCCAAGACCAGTCTTGGCTGTGTGCAAGGTAGAAGGACAGCAGCCATGCTGTGCTGGTGGAAGTTGGTAGGGGGAAGTGGTTGTCCCCCCGGACTTCCTGGCTGGGGACAATATGTACCCCTGCTCCTTTGTGCTTTGTGAGATAGGTCACCACAGCCATGTCTCCTCCTGTACAGCACGTGGGCTCTGCCACCCCCATCAGTCTTACCCTGTCTTGTCTCTGTGTCCGATGGACACAGTCTTCAAGTGAGGTACCCCTTCTGGTTAGGATATTTCAAGCAAAGGGAAACGTGCCTTTTCTGATGCCCATTCTGGTGCCCATTCTGATGCCCATTGGGTTTGCTCACCATCACTATTAAAAAGCATGTCCTGCTGCTGACTTCAACTTTTCTTCTTTGCCTAACTTTCAGCTACTGATCTTTTTGTTCTCTTCTCCACTAGATTAAAGGATCTGTATGTGCAGAGGACAGGCCTATCATTGGGAGGATAGGAAATGTAATTTCATAAACGCTACTTTTCCATCACGTCATCCCAGTAACTTAATGGCCATTTTACTGAAGTCAGGCATATTGTACCAGTATAGATCTCAGATTCTTTTCTTTCTTTACTTTCCATGACTGTGGATCAATAAAACATTGTTCATACACCTTGAAGATCCAGAAGAGAAGCACAGGGCTTTGATGAGTCATCCTCTTAAGCCTTCTGGGTGGAATGAACCCTGCCATGGGTGATACATTTACATTCACGTTCATCCTTTAAAAAGGAGAGGAAAATATTTTCTCATGCTCTTTCCCATGTATTTACTTGATGACTACCTGTTAGGAATAACAGATGAGATCCCGAGCAGATGTGAATCAATAGGAAAGTATTGTGAAATGCTGGTCACAATTTCCAGTTCAGAACTGGTTGTGTCTCCATAATAGATCTCATCCATTCGTTGCTGAATGCAAAACACTTTTCCACCTATGAACAGAATGATGAATAAACATTTGTATGAAGTCAATATGGTGACATTTTCATAGGTCTGAGACCCTTTGTGTGACTCCTAATGCTAAAATCACATCAGACCTTTTCTTTGACAGGTGGATGGTTTTTATCCTCCAGTGCCTGAGGAGAGAGGCAACCAAGTGGGTAAGAAGTCGGCAATTTTCTGTTCATGCGGAAGTAGCACTGAGCTGCATTTTGCTGGTCCACCTTGCTGACCTGGAGCTGCCATTATGGAAGATGAGAAAGCAGGTAAGAGGACGGGGAAGGAGATGCATCTACGTCAAAGGAATGACATGGGCATGAAAAAGGAAAGAGTGTTGGGCAAACACTGACAAAGCACTGGCAGGAAATCCTTGGCTTCTAGCATCATTTGCTTCCACGGCTAGAACAGCGAGGGGTGGGTAACCAGGAAACCGAGGGGAAAACAACATTCAAAGGAACAGCCCAAGAGCAGATGTGGGGTCCAGACCCATCCCAGCCACACTGTGCAGCCTTGCAGTGCAGGTCCTAACAGTCACAGGGGACTGGTGGCAGTGGGTCAAAGTTCCTTCTGGTCCCACGCTATCAGCTTTGGCCGTGCTAAGACCACACCAACACACAGCAATGTATTTCCAGTCCTTCTGAAAGGGCGACGGGAACTTGCTTTGGATCCCTCACCACGGCTTGTCTTTCTTTGTTTTGATGCTGCCTTGAGTTAGATAAATTATGTCTTACTCCATGGTGTGGGTGGATGAACAAGAGGGTTAACCACATCAGGCCAGATGTGGTCACTAGCAGTGAAGAGACTATGTGCCCCAAAGCCCACTTTCAAGAATGACTTAATACAGTAGGACTGTGACTTAATGAACTTGGCAATAAAATGGGGACATGCCCATGACTTTCTCTTTTCATCTAGAGAAAGAGTTGGAGGATCCAGGTTACTGCAAACCTCTTAGTGCTGGGACTTCCAGGGGCCTGGAGAAAAAATAAGCAGTAGCGTTAAGTCCCTTTTCCACGTGTATTCAGCAATGCAAAGGCCTGATGGGCAATCAGACTACAGGTGAGAGGACTGAAAGGAGGTGAGAGGACTGAAAGGAGGTGAGAGCCAAATATTTCCATCTATTTCTGCATCTGTTGCCCACTATTAACTGGTTCTTGGCATCTGAAGGTTACAGCAATTACCAGCCTCGAGGCAGAAGGCAAGAAACGAAGGCAGTGAGTTAAATGACTTGCCCACAGCCATGTGGTGAGCAGTCAGAAAGGCAGCCCCATGTTCTCTGCACTGGTTGTCAGCAATAGGATTAGTGCTGGACAGTTGATTTTTCTTGTCATAATGTTTCTGATGTTTTCAGGCAGTTGTTTACCTGTGCAACCTTTTTTTTTTTTTTTCCCAGAAAAGCAAATTCACTGTCAAACTCAGTGTTCAAAAATTCTGTGCCAGATCTCCGTATGATAATTACTGTTTCTGGAGGGGTTTTCCATCTCTCTGGGACCTCCTAGACTCCTTTTCAATCTTTTGTCTCTTCTCAAAAGGGCTGCATTTAATTTTTTTATGTTTTTTTTTTAAAGAAAGCTGACTCCAGGAGCTAGGAATAAAATGTTGGGTATCACAAACGTAAATTAAAATCACAAGGACTGGTAGTGCAGGAGGAGACCTGTTGTGATACACACAGGCTACCTTTCTGAATGAAGGTGACATTTCCTGATGACCTTGTTAAAGGATTTGTCTATGACTTGAAATACAGTGGGCCAGAGGTGTCAGCAATTAATTTTACAACCCCACAAGATGGCATGTTCCAAGAGATGGTGTATTTTATTTCCCCACTCCTGACTGCTTGCTGCCCACGTTTCCAAAGAGAAAATTGCTCTTAAGTGCTTCCCCATTGATCCAAGACAAGATGGTTGGTTTGGATTCCGCTGCGGCAGGTGAATCATCAGCACAATATTTCTGAATTTTCACTCACCTATTCAACATGCATTTCCTGAAACAGAGAGGGATTGCTGCTGCATTTTTTCCCAAAAACTCTCGGCTAAATTCTCAGTTCCTGGGGAGAGGCTGATTTTTCTTCTCCATCCAAGCAGCCTCCCCTTCCTCTGAAAACCCTTTCCCCCAGCCATTCAC
This sequence comes from Dromas ardeola, assembly GCA_013398915.1. Lineage (NCBI taxonomy): Eukaryota > Metazoa > Chordata > Aves > Charadriiformes > Dromadidae > Dromas > Dromas ardeola. The sequence continues at coordinate 204,164 of VYZM01006848.1, forward strand.
TATTTTAGTGGAAATCAGGTTATTTTCCTCGGAAAAGTTGATTGCTGTAAAAACTTCCCAGAATTGCATTTTCATTGTTGACCGACAAGAGGAAATTCTGTGGGTTTTCAGGCAAAGTTTGAGCAGCATGAGGACAAAATTTTGAACCTGAATGTGCAGATGAAAACAGACTTGTGAGACCAGCCGGCCCCATGCTTCAAAATGGGGGGCAGAGGGTCATTTTGTGTGGGCAATAAGGATATTCTCAGATTTAGCTAAAACCTGACCTGTCCTCCTGAAATGAGAAATCTCGGACACAGAGGTTTGGACTGCTAAGGATATTGGCCTTGATCCTTAAGTCTGTGGAGCAGATCTATCCTTTACACTACACCGTGAATGTGTACTGACACACACTGAGGCAAAAAGGCGCAAGAGGAGGTTGCAATCTCTGCTCCATCTTCTCTAGGAAAGTGTATCTGCCACTTTTTTCTTTTTTTGTTGTTTTTTTTTAACATAATTGTGTTATTGATTTTGCCTTGGGATTTACCCACTGGTTGGAAGAACAACTCCTGCGCCGGGACTCTTCATGTCCCACTGTTCATGGCTTGAGTGGGGGGAATGGAGGGCCAGGACCCCATGTCTGGCCTGTCCACTGGACCAGGCCTGAAGCTGCTAAACCTCATCCGATCTGGCAGAGCTTTTGTCTCTGGGTGGCAGGAAACATCTTGCCACCCTTACTGAAGAGCTAGCACATCTTTGCTGCTTGTAGCCCCCCCTTCCCTCAGGTTCGTCAGCTGTGACAGAGCGTAAGCACAAAAGTCAATGTTTTGTAGATAATAGGAGGCTGCAAAGTTAAGAGGGAGATGAGGTTTTTAATTATCTTTTTTTTTTCCTCCTGCCACTGCCCCAGTCCTAGGGAGGCTGCAATGACGCGGAAGCCTGAGGTGTCATTATGGGTTATTAAACTCCTTTGTGGCACTCGGGAATGTTGAATGGAGCTGCAAAGGGAGAATAGAAAAAAGCATCTCTTGATGGAGCTGGCTAACCCCCCTGTAATTGCTTCATGTGGCAGACTGTAATTATTCAGGCAGTGGAGGGGATGAGTGAGAAAGAGCGGGTGGGTGGGAGAAAAAGCAACAGGAGGACCTGGGAACCCCACATGGCCATCAGGGTTGCCTTGGTTGTGATGGGAGATGGCAGCTCACCCTACAACAGCATACACTGTCCCTTTCCTTGGCCCTTGGTGGGTACTCTCACAATGCAAACCCTGTCTCTGCAGCTCTCTGGGCCACTGGAGAGACCCCTGCCTTTGCCAAGCTGGGCTGTAAGTGCCTTTGCCACTGATTCACCCTGGGACTTGTGTCAAGACCACAGAGATCTCTCCAACTCGTATGATGAGGGATGGTAATTTGGCAGATGGGGATTTCCTCTTGGTCCCCATACCCGAAGTGCTCAGGAACAGGGATTATTGCAGACAATGCTTGAGGATGCACAAAATGACCACATGGACACAGCCAAAGAAGATAATACCTTGTTCTTCTCTCTGCACTGCCAATCCTGCACCAGTGGCAAGTGAAATGAGCCTCCTGAGGACCAGCAGTGCTCTGCACATTAATGCCATTTCTGGATCCTTTTTGAGTCCGCTTTACCTTTTTGGGTCTCCTTGAGGGAGGCACAGCCAGAGCTGACCAGTTTATGGGCTTTTCTGTCTGAGGACACAGCAAAGCAGTGTCCAACAGTGTTTGCTGTTTCTGTTTTATGTCAGATTAATCCCCTAAAACACACAGCTGGATACACATGGCACCCGCACACATTCAAGGACGGAAGGTGGGAAACAAAGCATTGATGAAGACCCATCTATCTGTTGTATTTCCTTCATAAAGCTTCCTAAAGGCTCCTTTTCCTCATTAGAAAATCTGGTAGTTAGTCAAACATGACAAAAGCTGAGACAAGCCTGGCTTGGTTTAACCAAACAGGCTCACACACCCCAGAAGTCTTGGCTGTTAGCAGCAGAACTTAAACATGGACCCAAACAGGTGGTTTATAAAGATGTAGACACATGAAGAGATGGAAATGTCCAAGCTGTGGGTGGTCTCAAAAAGGTGGGACTTTGCCTGGGAAGGACACAGGTGGAAAACGTGTTATGGAGCTTTACACTGGACCAACTGGGAGAAAGCAATGCCTGTCCTCCTGCAACTGTGCTGATAACACTGCTCTGAAGGACGTTCACTCTTCCCAAAAGGAAAAACCGCTGCCATGTGGTTTCTCCCGGCTCACCTCCTCTGTCAGCTCCTCCAGGACAGGCGAACCAAACTGATTTTTCCACTTTTATCAGAGGAAGCAAGTCTTGCCATCATTCATGGCAATTCAGAAGTTCTGCCCTTGGTTGCATGAAAAGTAGGACTTTACTTTGGCTACATGGAGCCTCCGTGCTGGAGAGCTTTTCCATACAATGCAGGACTCTTATCACCAGACAGGGACCGGGGGTGAAAGATTAGCAGGGCTTAAAGAAGAAAAGAGTTGCAAGCCTAATTTTTCATCCGAATAAAGAAGACGGATTAAAAATCAAGGGCTTTAGGATAAGATAACTAAGTGGAAAAACTGGTGAGCTTAAATAAAGTATTGAATTTCACAAGGAGAAAAACAATATGTAATGAGACAAAAGAAAAACAGAAAATATATTCAAAGAAACTCCATCTATTCATACAATAGTCTTGAAAACTTGTCCGATGTTATCGGTGCTTTTTAAAGCCGCCATTTGTCATAAGAGTCTTCATATGTGATCTCAGAATATGTTACAGCCTGCAGGAAGGCTGAGTGACTCGTTCTGTTCCCATGTTTATTAAAGTATTTTACCAATTTTCTCAATTCTTTACATGAACTGACATTTTAAGGCTATCCTTTCAGCAAATTGATTACAAATTTGGACAACTGGAACTTGCTTTGATGACTGGTTTTATGTTTATCAACCCTGGCAAATGCTGTTCTAAAGAGACCTTTAAACTAACTCAGTTACCAAAAAAATAAAAGGTCTAGCAAAATGGTTTCTCTTTCTGATTTTAAGTTAAGAAAACAATACAAAGGGAGAGAGATTAAATTAATTAAATAATTTGAAATTTGTCCTAAAATTGAACTGAAAACCTCAAACAAAAAAAGCTGAAATTCCATATTCTACATGCTGTATTTAAGGTAGTGCAATACAGAAGGGTTCATCCAGAATTAAAAGTTTCTTTGATAAAAATATTCAAATGCAGTTCTTGAAACTCTCCTCCTAGCCAAGTCTCTTTTTCCTTCCTAAATGAAATCCCAGTGAAGCCAGCCCAATCTTGGCAAGGCCTTTCGTTAACGACACTCATATTGTAACAGTGTATCACACTAGTAAAGTCTCTGAATAGTTTTAATTAAACATTTCTTAAGTACTTAGCCCAACTATGGCTTCTGCTCACCTTTGCAGCTTCATTTTAGAGTATCTACCACCACCATCGCATTAAATGGCCTCGTGTGGCTGTTAAGCTGCATTGGACAACTTCTTCAGCAAAGCAAACAGGCAATGGCTGCAAGAGGCGTCTTCTTTGCTTTCTTTATATGTTCACTTTACTGGCATTAATGGATTTGCAGAATCCCCAGTGAGGGCTCATCATTGATTATAACATGAAAGATACGTAAGTTGGCCTCTTTTGGAGCTGGTTCTTCTTCCTGCCAGTCTTCACAGATTATCTTCAGATGACCAATATGGTCTTAATTTGCTTTTAATTAATATATTTCCGTATGAGATCTACTTCCTATATACTAGTGAGCACTAACAGCAGAGGGGATTCAGTCTTCCTAAGGCAAGACACTGGTGCAACCTAGGACAGACACCTGCTGTTTGAAGGAGTGGTTTCTGACAGTCTACTGTCTTAATGCTTGCCTTTAATCCCCCCTATATCAGAAAGGGTACTGAAGATAAACCTAAAACCCCACAAAATTCCAAGAATTTTCCCCCTTAGTCTCTGGAGCGGATCAGATCTCTTGCAGGTTAAAAATCAGGATGAATTGCTGTGATTGACTTCTGTGGGATTGTCTGAGGTGGGCATCCCTCTTCACACTCTGTGGCTGTGATTGGGGTAAGACAGAAATGTTCCAGCATGGGAACGAGCACCATACTGCTTGGAAGTCCTGTCTAAGAGATCCCTGAGAAAAGTCTTTCTTCAAAAAATCAGGACAGGACGTGGAAATATGAGATAGCATGGATGGCAATCTGCATGAGATCCTAATCTTCTTATGTTTCTTGGAAATATTAGCTTCAGCAGAAGCCGGGCTGTGTTTTAAATGAATGCAGTGCCACAGTCAGTCCCAAAACCCTTTGTTCCTTTAGCCAGGAAGCAATTAATTCCTGAGCATGTTGGCGAGCCTGGCCATTGAAGACAGCCGTCACTCCTTAGGTGGCAGCAGTCTCTCGGTGGCAGCACTAAGCAATGCTGATGATCTTCCGTTCTGTGCACCTGCTGGAAAAAACGGGCTCAAAAGGGTTGTGGAAAGGTGCAGCTTGGAGCAAGTGAAGCTGGGATGTCTGGTTAAGGCTACAGCGTGGGACTGAGTGCCGGTATCATAGAGTGGTGTTCTCCGCACCCCAGCTTGCCTGGCTACTATGGTCCACCTCAAGCAGTGTCACAAAAAAATCAGCCCTAGAATTATGCTAATTTATATCCCCCAGTAAGGTGGTCCCCAAGGCCACTTCAGCAGCCAGGAGGTGACTGAGCCTGCAATGCTGCTCCTTGCCCAGCTGCTGGGCAGTGGGGATGACTCGAGACCTGCCCCTAAAATATTTTCTGAGAAGATCGATCCTGCAACAACAGGCAGCATTCTCCTCCATCAGTTTGGTGGGGTTTTATCTTGTGTTTCAAGCATCCAGGGTTTAGCAGAGGGCAAACAGAAGGTTTAGGAGACTCAGAGGGGATTAGGGATGAAATTAAAGAAAAAGCAAGGGCTGGTCTCAGTGTAGGAGGTGGTACCACACGGGAGGATGCAGAGGCTGGGGAGAGAGAAGCCCCAATGGCTGCTTAACTCCTTCCTCTTGTTTCCACTATACTGAACAGCAGGGTGTCCTCAGCACCCGCAGTAAGAAAAACTGCTTCACCTAAATTAAAATTATTTTTGGCTCACTACTGGACCAAATCTTTGTCTGCTTCCAACTGCTCACTTCAACTTCTACCAACTCCCAGCCAGTTGGGGCTTCCCAAGCTGCCTTGGTGGGGCTGTCAGTGTTGATCATGCTGTCTGCTCCCCAGTTTTTGCAGGAGATGGCAAACATCTTTCCAGCCTCAAGGAGGTCAATGGGATGTTGATTCTCCAGGGCTTTTGGCACTGAAAAAATCATCAGCACGTTGGCACGAACTCAGCTGTCCCGCCACGGGAAGTGTGACCCACCAACGCCAACCAGGTGTCTTCAGTAGATGTCTTCCAAAGCAACACTGAGGTGAGCAAGGTTGTGGGTGAGCTCTCCAGCAGTCAGCCAGTGGAATGCTACCGGCTTCCCCACCGAAGGGATTTGTGCCAGCTGGTGGAACTGTCCCCTGCATGGTGGTGGCTCACATGAAGCAGGACCACGGATTCCCACAGCACTTGTTTGGTGTGAGAGAGCTGCTGCAAATCCCCCGGAAGGAAAAAGTCACTTTTTCTTGCAGCAAAGCAGAGTCCTGGAACGGGTCCTGGATTGTCACCCTCTGTCACAGCCCCAAAGGTCCTTGGCCATTTGGTCTTTTAAGAATTAATGCAAGAGGAACAAAGCCCTCGGGAAGGCAGGGTTGAGCGGGTTTTTTTCCAGGTTATTTTCTTTACAGCCTTTTTCATCTCTGAGGACTCAAGGGGCCTGATTCTGTAGTCCTGCTGTCAGCGTTACATGGCCAAAGACATGAAGTGGTGGGAGAGCACCGAAACACATTTGCAGGAGCCAGGCATAAGGAGATGCATACGAGAGAACAGCATCCAGTCCCACAGCTGCCTTAGGGGAATCAGTGTTATTTTTCTATTAATTTACTGCCTCAATGACAAGGCAAACATGGGGAAAAGAGCTAGAGAGGGCTGAACCTCTTCCTTCCTTTGATTTTGTCCTTTCACGGATCAAAATCCTTTTTTGCAACTCACAAGCTGGGAAAGCAAATCTGTTGGACTGAAGCACGACACGAGAGTCAACTCCATCAAGAAGAAGGGGGGGGAAACATAGTAAAAATCTTTTTGGGCACAGGCAAACAGGTGGGGGGAGCGTCTGGTCTGTGAAGGCAGGGTGTCTGCAATCTTTGTAGCGATTAGATTTAATGGGACAGAAACGTTTCTCTCCTTCACGTCCCCTCCTCCTCTCAGCCCGAGGGGGAGAAAGGAGGGAGGTGGTGATGGGGAGGTGGCGGGGGGAGAGAAGATTTGAAAGAGTCTTTGACGTCAGCCCTGCCCTATAAAAAGCTGGCAAGGAGCTGGAAAGCGGAGATCAGAGCTCGTGGAAGAGCAAAGATGCCAACCCCGAACATCTCCACCTCTGCAGCCAAAGGCTTCCGCAGGGCGGTGTCGGAGCTGGACTCCAAGCAAGCCGAGGCCATCATGGTAAGACAACCCTACCTCACTTCTTTCCCTCCCCCTCCAAAAACCACAGCCTCTCCCATAACTATAGGCAGAGGCAGGCGGGGATAGATGGACCGACACTGCCTTTGTGGGGATTCCCCCACATGGGCACCTCTGGGCTCCAGACTGGCCAAGGGAAATGACCCGAACAGTTCTCTCTTACAGACTGGTACATGTGAAACACAAACTTTCAGGGGCATGAAAGCTTGAACTAGTGCAACACCCCCCCTCAACTAAAAGCAAGGTAAATAACTCATAGACCTAAGGCAGGAATAACAAGGAATCCCCAGCGTGAAGGGCAATTTGAAAATCTTAATGCTCTCCTGATTTCAAGGCAATAAAATGCAGAGATTTCACCTGTTCCAGCATAATGAAAAAGTGTGGCTGTTATTTCAGACATCACAGGAGGCACAGGCAATTTAATCAGTTTGTTCGCTGCTGCTGTGTCTGTGGTTTCGCTTTCTCCCAGCACATCCTTCCCAGCCCTTTTTCCCCAGTTTCTGTTCCCAGCCCTCCCTTGATGTGGTCTCGGCCCTGGGTTTAGCCCGGAGAATGCTTCTGCACACACCAGATCTGTATGTGTCAGCGAAAGGAGAGGAAAACTTCCTGCTGAGCTGTCAAGTGCCTTTAGAAAGCCAAGTCTGGCCAACACATTGGACTGGCTGTAGGGACAGGGACATTTCACTGCCTAACCCAAATGCCAGGGCAAGCTGGAGGAGACCGGAGACTCCTGGCGTGGGACAGTCCTGAGGGTCAGAGATGTGGCCAGGCTGCGGGCAACCCTGGAGGAGCCAGAGCAGCTGATGGCAGCACCGGGAGGGGACTCCCTTGGGGTGCTCTGTAGGAGGAAACCCGGCAATCGAGCCAAATAAGGGAGCAGATGTGTTTGGCAGACGTCTGCAGGGTGATTCCAGCAGGTCGGTTACAGAGCTCCCCATTTCCCTCCCCTACGCCCACTGCCTTTTTCACCCGCTCTCCCCTTAACCCTGTGTGGTGCTCTGACTCGGTAAAATCAGCTACTACATAGGCAGCCAGAGGTGTTGTGGAGAGTGGAGTGTGCTGGAAAGGAAGGGACACATTTAGGACACAAGGAGGTAAGCTTGCTTTCTCCAATAAATGGAAATCAGGGAACGCTTCCCTCTGACAACACCACTTTCATTCTCGCAAAATAATGAACACTGAAGTGGTTCTTGAAAACCCGGTATTTTCCAGGCTGCTCATCAAATCAGTACTTGAGACGCTCATTGCTGTCTGCAGAAGGGGTGAGTGTTTGGTTATTACACGCTGTGGGGTGCTGCTTCGTGTGTGATGGGAAACGGGCCACTGAACGAAGGGGCCAGAGGAATTCGTGTCCACCAGGTCTGCTGGCAGGAGCATGGCAGCCTGCCTGGGCTGAGCAGCTCCTCTAGCCTGGGGCGGACAGAAAACCTCAGCCTGTCTTTACATCCCTTCTTTGAATGGAAATTCTCAGAAAAATAAAAAAAAAAAAAACCCCAAAATTTATCCCTGTTAGGATCACTCCGAGAGCAGGCTGCATGAAAGTCTTTGCCCTTTGCTCTCACCTAGCGTAGGAGATCTCCACAATCCCGTCACTTATTTTGCTGTCTTGTACCAGGCAAGAGGCATGACTCTGCGTTTGCCTGTGATGTAACTTGTCCCTGGCCCTCGTGGTGTTGCCGTGACCATGGGCAATTGGACACCCAGCCCCTGCCCAGCACCGCACCAGCTCCGGCAAGTCTGAGGTGTTCCCTTGCCATTAACACCCAAGGACCAGCACCCTGCTGCAGGGGAAGCTGTGCAAACTGGGGAGGGGGAAAAAAAAAGACCTTTGCAATCCCAGAGCTCATCTACACCAGCAGGTATTTCACATGTCAGCGGGGCCAGCCAAACATTGAAATCACACCGTGGAAAAATCTTTTGTTATGTATTTATTTTTCCTGCTGCTAATAGTTTTTACAAGACACCCTGGGACTGTAGCTGGAGCAGGGTTTGGTTACAGGACACACAAGCAGAGCCAGGCAGGAGACAGCAATTGGAGGCAAACCAGCAGGAAGGAGCGCCCAGGGAAGCAGGGGTGGGACGTTACTGTCCCCACGCTGCAGGGAGGCAAATAGTCTTTACAATCCTTCCCGCTTGCTGAAAATTACGAGCCAGGAAAAAAAGCTAAAGTACTTTAACTGAGAGCACAGTATTTTTAATGACACTGCTTAGGCAGGGCACTCTGAGCTGCAGCAAATTCAAAGAAGGAAAAAAGAACTGACCCATCCTAAGAGGTGAATGACCGTATCAGACTCAAGCCCCAGTTAGGCAAATAAATGCTTTGCAAAATCAAATTAAACTTCCCACTGTAGCTGGATATGCACTCAGGGAGCTAGTCTGCAAGGCAATTCGGAAATACCATGTAACAGTGCCTTCCGAAGACAGGAAGGCATTTATCATGAGAGATCAGTTTGGTTAGTTTATATGCCAGATTCCTAATTTCCAGCAAAAGGAGGCAGTACCCTGATGAGTGTAAATGTGGGGGGCAGAGGGTGGAGAGGACGATGAGATGGAGAGTGTGCAGCCAGGCAGCCTCTACCCAGCAGAGGAGGCAGGCAGACCCCCCCCAGCGTTCTTCTCCCAAGCAAAATTCAGCCTTTTTCTTTTATTTTTTTTTTATTTTTTTTTTTAAATTTATCCACCCAAAACATTCCAGCATGGAGATAAGCAGCTTCCAGGACCCCTCTACAGGGACCAAACCCCCTTGCCCCTGCCTGCCTGGGGCCACCCAGTCCCAATACATGGATCTGACTGGTCATGGCTGCCTCTCCCAGTGTGGCTTTCCAGTCACATAGGTTTTCTCCCTATTTAAACTCCTTCCAGCAAGATTTTAAATTGATTTTCAGCCAAAATTGGGATCTAATTTCCTTCCTCTCCCCTACTCCACCCCAGAAATAAAATCCTGCTGTGCCTCTGCGCCTCGGGGCACGGTGTGATAAAACATCCTTAGCTAAAGTACTGCCTGGCTTGGGACCGCTGCAGAGCCCAGTTACTGTGGCTACCACAAGGCTGTTTGCCCTGCTTATTGCAGCCACTTGAAAGTAAACACCGGCTCAGCTTTAAACACGGTAGCGATATAAAACACACACTTAAAGCTGAGCACATGCTCACAAGCTTTTAAAAGTTATGCCTCAGGATACTTATTAGATGTCTTCTCTCTTTGGGCATAAATACCGTTGATTTAGACAAGTAGCAATATGTGCCCATTTGTTAGAAGGTCGTTTTCCGTGCCACAAAGAATAAAGGGGTTGAGGATGAGCAAATACCATTTCAGAGGTCCTTTATTAAAAAAGAGCCAGAGAGAAGTGCGTGGGCTGATGCCTAGATGTGCTGCATTTTTCAGGCTGCATTTAAAATATTAGCTTTACACCTCTAAAGCATCCAAGAGGATTATCACAAGAAATGTGACCATTACTGAGGCTAGGCTTTGAAAATCAGATAGAAAATGGCCTTAGTAGCTGAGCAGGCTGTTTTTTTAAAAGGAAAGCATTCTCCAAATTCTCACAAGGTAGGGAAGGTGCTGCTTGGTTAGCATCTATCTCTTTTCCAGATATTTTCAATGTAATCAGAGGGAAAACTGCAGCCAGTCCTGCTCTATATGCAGGTGCTGGATGACTTTATGTGCCGCTCCTTCTGCGGTGCTGCCCCAGGTTTCTTTTAGCAGGTTCTGAGGGTTTGTCATCTGGTTTGGGTATTGAACACAGAAAATTGGAACCATCTGAGCTGCCTCTAAATGGAAAACTGGTTGTAAAAAGACCAAGAACAAATAAGCTAGTATATGCGCTATTTGTATAACAAAAGAAACAGCAGTGATGGAAATAGTTTGTAGCGCACTATAAATATAAAAAAGTGACCTAACATGACCCCAGGCACAAAGTTGCAGCATTTTAGGTGCAATTCCAAGTAACAGAAATCTACAGGAGTTTATTGGGACAAAACAAATCTATAGATCAGTGGGAGGAATTTATTTGCTGGGATATATGGATGTGGTTCCAATTACACTTCAGTGGGCAAGCACCCACTTAATGTCAGAAGAAAATGTTGTATTGGATCCCGGGAGCTGTTTAGCTATGCTGCCTTGCTAATACACCTGCAAATGGTTCATGTTTCCTGACCAGGCCACAGCTGTGGGCTCCAGCTCTCCCTCATAGCATAACTTTTCTCAGATGACTTCAGGTTTATCTAACGCCTCTCCACCTGAGTCCATCAGACTTCTGAAAACTGCATAAGATGGTTTTCTATTTTTATTTTTTGAAGGCTATTGAAAAGTGTTGCTAGGGAAGGTGAGGGGAGAAGCCCACTCTCTAGTTTTGCTACAAGGATATTTTAAACAGTTTTTTCCTAAAGCTCCACATTTCCAAAAGTTCTCAGCCTCAGTCCTTATCACCAGATCTTCCTCTACAAAGCCAGAAAAGTCAGTCCAACATTCCCCTTCTTCCTCTGCTGTGACACATCGGTCACACCTCATCCAGCTACTGGGGATGCCTCTGATCTCCCCTACAGCTCTATCAGAAGTGTTATTTATTTCTGTTCTGCCTTCAGTCTCCGCGGTTCATTGGTAGACGTCAAAGCCTCATTGAAGATGCCAGGAAGGAAAGAGAGGCTGCAGCTGCAGCAACCGATGCTGCAGAGTCTACAGAGACCATTGTCTTTGAGGAGAAGGATGGGAGAGCCATGCTGAACCTCTTCTTCATGCTCAAGGGAACAAAGACTTCACCACTGTCCCGTGCACTTAAGGTATTTGAGGTGAGTGCCTAACCTGTTGTATGAGACTCAAGGAACAGACTACAGGTTTCATGGCTGTTCTGTGAGAAATATCACTTGAGTCTACTAAAGAAGACTCAGACTAAGTCTGCCTACTGCAAATTATCAGTTAATAGCCTGATATCCCCACTGTCATGCTTTAGTCATGCCACAGCATGTCCTCACTTTCCATCACTGAGAATGAGACGTACCTCTGTCTGGTAGTGATGTTAAACTCTGGGCTCAACTTTGCTTAATTCCTGGACCCAACCACACAGTCTCACACCTACAGTCCACACCCTTTTGTCTTGTAACATACTATGACAGCGCCCTCCACTGCTCAGCGCTTCAACTTCATGTGCAGGGCTCCGATCCCACATTCAAAGCAAGCCGTGTGCTCTGTATGGCTACAGACCAAACCCGCCTTACTTGTGAGTCGAGGCTTTGGCAGTCTCTGAATGGTACTGACACATTGGTCCTTGGTCAAAGAGTTACAAAAACAACATCACCCTGTGTGTAAAACTGGTATATTGATTTCAAAGTTACCTCCCTACTTTAGGGATTAATTTGATTTACATGTTAAAGGTTCTGTTGGTTCCCCCCAGAGATGTGCCCTGTATATAGCTTTAATACCAAGGAAAACCGGTAACTTACTGAGCTTTTTCCCTCTAGCCAGAAATATAAAGTTGCATTATCTGGGATCTCAGTACCATGAATGGAAAAACTGAGATAAGTGCTGCCTATTTAAACAGTAATCAAAACACAACAATTCGCATTTATGTAGTACATTTTCATCCAGAAGGATTCAAAAGTGTTTTGCAAACTGACGTTCTGAGATAAGTTTTATCTACAGTAGTTTAATTTCATTGACTTCATCAGTGAGAGGAGAGGACAAGTTGTTCCTATTTATCAGTCATGTGAGTTGTAAGGGGCCTCCAGAGGTTTCTAGTCCAACCTCCTGTTCAGGGCAGATCCAGTCACAGCAGGTTGCTTGGGGCTGTGCTTGTTGCGTGTTGAATATCACCAAGGTGGAGATCCTACAGTCTCCTTGGACCACTCGAGCAGTGTTTGACTGCCTTCATGGTAAAAGGAATTTTCTCTTTTCTTTTTCCTTTTAATGTCCTTGCTTTCAGCTTGTGCCTGTTGCCTCTTGTCCTCCCACTGTGAACTTTTCAGGCGAGTCTGGCTCTGTTTTCTTTACACCCTCCCACCAGGTACTAGTAGACAATGAACCAATCTCCCCTGCCCCTTCACTTCCTAAGGCTGAACAATTCCAGTTCCCTCAGTCCTTCTTCATACAACATTGTGCTCCAGCCCCCTGAGCATCTTGGCAGCCCTCCACAATACCTGCTACAACACATCAATGTCTTCCTTCTATGGGACATGGCACTCCAGATGTGGTATCCCTCATCGCAGATGGAGAGGAGGAATCACTTCCTTTTACCTGTTGTCTACAGTCTTGTTACTACAATTCAGTATGTGGTTGGCCCTTCTCATCACAAGGGCATGCTGCTAACTCATATATTAATACACATGATAATTATATAACACCTTCTTCCCCATAAAATGCAGCCTCTCCTGGGGTAAAACCAGATCACCAGCAACACTATACAGGAAAACCTAACAAATATAAACATACAAAAACTGTGTTTGGGGGATAAGTATTTCCGTGAAATTGTAGCACATTCTAGCTATTCTTTGCCCGTGCAGTACTAGCTCTGATAATCTTATGAAAAGTGTTTAAGATCTTCAACAATTACAAAACATCTTGCATCTCGTCTAAGAGGACTGTTGCAAGACAACCTCTTTTCTGGGCAACATATGGTTCTTGTCTCAAGACTGAAAGAATCTCTAAGACAAGCTTGTGAGACAAAAGCCTTGGTGTTGCTGTGGTAGGGGTCTCCTTCCTAGAAGTGCACAGCTGCCAGATAAGGCATGAAAAATCCACCAGCGTAACATTTCAAATGCAACAGACTGCTTAGCGGGTATGAAACATAGAAGTGTAGGCTCTTGTACTTGGTAGATTTTATGTTACACTGCATTTAAAGTCTATAATTTAAACAATTTCTAAAACTTCAAGCAAGAAGCAGGGGCAGCTTACGTTTAAATGTTATTTGTTTCTTCCTGGAGCAATTTACTTGCTGCATCGAGAGCTTTCCTAGCAAAAAAACTCTTTGAGCTTGTCACAGAGAGAGCTTTAAATATAATAAAAAGACAAGCATGTCAAGCCACAACAGAGGAAGATTCATTTCCCAGATCCCTCTGGCAATGCAGGTACAAGATATGAAAGCAGACGGGCATAATGACATTTGCCTCATCATGAACCAGGCTGCAGGGAAGCTGGTTTCACTCTTCTGTATGTGCTACATGCAGCCAAAGCATAAGTAATGCAATCACAGCTGTCAGATTAATGCAAAGGTATTGATTGTTGAGGGGACAATGTAATAGTGAAGTTGGTAGGTACATTAAAAAACACGGTCCTAAATTTAATTTACCTGTGGCATTGCATCTGTTCCTTCTCATCTTTCTGCCTCTGATTAACAAAAGAAATCATGTCCCTTCCTCTACCAAAGATCTTGCAGAGACTTTGGAAAGGTTGGGTCATTGCACAGGGACTTGGGTTTGTACCGCCAGTTTTCACCGAGCTAAAGAAAATATCCACAAATCTACCGGCGCCCTTTGGAAGACTATAGACCCCATGTTTTTCTGCTTCTTATTCCTTGTGGGAGGTCAGTTCTGATAACGAGCCCAAACGGTATCATTTCTGACAGTGAACCCCAGACTAAAGCCACCGCAGCCCGGGTAGGGCTCGGCCCCGCCGGTTCAGCACCATGGATAGCGCCCCGCCGCCCGCCCACGCCCGGGCAGCGCTCGCCCCTCCTACGTCATCGCCGGCCCCTTCCTCCCCCAACCGGCAAAAAAGCACCTTTGCCTTAAGTGGGAGGTTAAAGGGAAGGGGGTCGTAGGAGGTGGCATCTTGACACATCAGTTTCTCCTCTGGATACGATCTTCTTCATAGGAAGAAGTAGAGTGGAGCACCTCTTCTATGAAGGCAGGCTGAGAGAGCTGGGGTTGTTCAGCCTGGAGAAGAGAAGGCTCTGGGGAGACCTTATAGCAGCCTTCCAGTACCTAAAGGGGGCCTACAGGAAGGACGGGGAGGCACTCTTTATCAGGGAGTGTAGCAATAGGACGAGGGCTAATTGTTTTAAACTGAAGAAGGATACATTTAGATTAGATACCCGGAAGAAATTTTTCACTATGAGGGTGGTGAGACACTGGAACAGGTTGCCCAGAGAAGTTGTAGATGCCCCATCCCTGGAAGTGTTCAAGACCAGGCTGGATGGGTCTTTGAGCAGCCTGCTCTAGTGGAAGGTGTCTCTGCCCATGGCAGGGGAGTTGGAACTAGATGATCTTTAAGGTCCCTTCCAACATAAACCATTCTATGATTCTGGGATACTTTGCTACTGTGGAAGTCTTGTTGATAGCTGTTGACCAGCCCCACTGGTTGTCTGTCCAGAAGGAAAACATGTGTAATTCATGGATAATTGTTTTTATCTCAGTGAGGGAAAAAAAAAAAGAAGAAAAAGACAAGGGGGAGTCCCTCCCAGTTGTATCCATATGGGCATCTTCGGGAAGTACCATCAGCTGTTTCAAGCGTTGGTTAATGTTTTTCTTCTCGTTTTCCATGTCCCCAAAGACCTTTGAAGCTAAAATTCACCACCTGGAGACCAGGCTTAGCCGAAAGCCCCGTGAAGGGACAGCTGAACTGGAGTACTTTGTGCGCTGTGAAGTCCATGGCTCTGACCTCAATACTTTCATTAGCTCCATCAAGAGGGTAGCAGAAGACGTGAGGACCACTAAGGAAGACAAATGTAAGGAACTTACAAATTGTTTCACTTTTGCGCAGAGGCTGAGCTGTAGAAACAGGGTGGAGACTTTGTTATTCCCAGAAAAGGGGAAGGGCTACTCTGTGATGAATTTCAGCAAAACAGAAAAGACTATCTCTGTGACGCCCGGTTCCGGAAAGCCACATCCCTCCTTGTCCATTTCTCAACAGACTCCAGAGTCCATACACCATTCTCCTGGGGCCAGATTGAAAAAAAATAAATAGGAGATTAAATTTCTTGCTTTGTTCACACCTTTTTTACAGAGTTCTCCATCCTTACTCCAGTGTTTTATATTATAAATGTAAAGTAGTTTCCTACCTATGTGTCAGGAACTCTGTACAGATCCAGCACTAAACTACAAGAAACTCCCGCTGCCATCCTGTTCTGAAGGCAGGGTGACTCTTATTGTAAAATATCCCTAGAGATCTGCAGTGATCACTCAGTTGGACCTCTGGATTTGTTTTTATTGTGAAGTCTAGAATCTTTAAGTAAAATCCAGTTTTCTTCTTCTTGTTTACTTTTGTCACAAAATACCGAGGGATGGGCAGGGAAATCATGAGATGCAGATCATGGCATTAGACCTGACTCTAGGATAAGAGCAATGAGAGCGTGGAACTACTGCCTGGAAAGCACAGCTGTGTCATGTGCTGTTTGTTGTGTGTGTGCATTTGGTACACCAGGTCAGATGTATCTTATTCAACCTCGCAACGCCCTCTCAGGAGGGGATGTTCCATCTTCACTTCCACAGCCAGTTTTTCTTTTCCACTCTCCCCACAGTTCACTGGTTTCCCAGAAAAATCTGTGAATTGGACAAGTGCCACCATTTGGTCACCAAGTTCGACCCTGACTTGGATCTGGATCACCCGGTGAGTTAAACTGTGTGGGCACATCCTCATGTTGGAGTCCTGAGCCTTCCCTCAGAAGCAGGGAGCTGGAGAACACCTATTAGTGCAGCTGATCAGGGAACTGTAGTGCAATCACCACCATGACAGAAGTTTCCCCAGCCAGTGATGAACTTTGTTGGGTGAGAAATTTTAGTAACTGATTAAAAATCCTGTTTCTGTTCCTATTCCAGGGCTACTCTGACCAAGTATATCGCCAGAGAAGGAAATCGATAGCAGAAATTGCTTTTCACTATAAGCAGTAAGTCTCTTTCCTAACACCTATGAAGGGATAATGCCATGCCAATGCAACCTGATGGGAAGTCATTGTGCTACCTGCATGAGACTTCTTTTATGTTTTATCTCCCCATTCAGCCTTGCCAGCATTTTTTGTGTCCCTCTTCTCTCTATGTATTCCAGTCTCTTCTTAATTAAAAAATGTCTGTGGTCATTAATTCCTCTATTGATAAAGCCAGAATAAACCTCCTGCATAACAAAAGCCATGTATTATTCCATCAGACATCAAACTTAATTTTGAAATGTAGCATCTCTTTTAGAATGACATCTAGTTTCAGCTTCGGTGTTTCAAGTACTGAAAAATCTACCACATGCCCAGAAAACTTATTCCAATGGTTCATTATCCTGGCTATGAAAAAATGTGGCTTTTATTTCTAAACTAAACTTTGGTAGCTTTAGCTTTCACCCAATGGATCATACATGTCTTTCATCTGCTAGATTGAATTCTGCTATCAGATTTTTTTTTTTTTTTGCTATGGGGGTATTTATAGACTAAATGGTTCACCTCCTAACTCACTCTGATAAATTAAATAGATTCCAGTAACGGTCTCATCATTGTCTTATATAGATTTAAGGCTATCTCTTGTACTCCTACTTAATACTCCCATTCTGATATATGCAGTGATAGCACTCAGCCTCTCCACTACAACATCAAACAGAGCTCTAATATTCAGTTGGGTTCGTAAAATACTCCCTAGATCCTATTCAGGAACACTGTCTTCCACCTTAGCATCTCCCTCTCTGAGCAGGACTTTAAATGTAGATTTCTGTCGCAAGCTGAAAGCAGGCTATAGAAATTATATGGGTCACCTTCTTGAGCTACCCCTGCAACCGGTGTGATGCCAGCGTGGCTTTCAGCTCTGTTAGGTTTCATGTTCTTTGCAGATTTGAAGCACAGAATATAGACATTAATGTTTTTATCCTGTACTAATACTAAATGCACAGAAAGTCACTATGCCAGCACGAGAGTCCTGAGGGACACAGGAAGAAATACTGTCCTAAGATGATGCACGCATTTAAGATGTCTTATTTCACATCTCATCTGCAGGTTGGCGTTCATGAGCCACTGTGTACCATCCCTTCAGGCTGTTAATTGAAAAGGAACTATGCTTTATGGCTGTAATATGTGAATATCTCATTTGTTCAAATACAGAACAGAAGGATTTAGGAAATACGATTGCTAATTGTGATGCAGAAAAGACAAAAGTGTCAGTCTTCTTTGGTTCCCACTTATATCAATGTTATGTTTTTCTTTTCTTGCCATCCTTAATCTTGCTGACAATATATTTTTCTGCAGTTCAAATGCATTTAGTTTTCCTTATTACCTGCTTTTATTTCCCAGACACTGATTCATTCTTGGAGCCATCAGCCCCCTGAAGTTCAGGCACATGAAATTAATTTATTTTCACACAAAGTTTCAATTTTTTCCAGTGAAAACCATCTTTCTTTCTGGAAAATATTATGCCAGCTAAGCTTTTGCTTGTTCGTTTATAACCTCTGGCTGGAGTAATGCTTTTCTCTGTGTTTACGTATTTGTTGCACCTATGCAAATGGCCCAGTACTAAGGTTTTGTCTTTCCTGTCACCCACTTGTTTGGTTTAAAGAAGATTGATCAACACCATGCAGAGCTTCTCCAAAGTGCTTCCTTTTCCAAGGGAAGAGGATCCTGGCTTGTGCTCTGCTGCTGTCCGTAACAGTGCGTTTGCCTTGCAGCGGGGACCCAATCCCTCACGTAGAGTACACGGCGGAGGAGATCGCTACCTGGTGAGCGCTGATTTAATCTGTGACCTTTATTGGCTTCCCCACTAAAAGCTGGGAACGAAAACCTAAACGGTTAGGGTTTGACCTCTTGAAAAATGTCTCAGGCGTGCAAGCGTCCTACTTAATGGCTTATTATAAAAACCTGTAACTCATTGCAGGCCGTTTTATGGAAGGGACTGCATTCGTGAGAGCAAGCTACCTCTAAAGCAGTGATGCTCTCTCTCCTCCTCTCTGAGGAGGAGAAAACAAGGCCAGCTCATATGAGCTGAGTACACAGGCTCCTAAACAAGGTTGTCTCCTGGTTATATTGACTGTCTTCATAGTGCAACTTCAGGAGCTAACCTACAGGGAACATTTTAATTCCAGTTAATACCTTTTATACAATCTTCTGACTTTCAAGGTCAGAAATAGGTCTCTGCAGATAACAACTGCTGACCTTGCAGGCTCAGTGTGTGTCTGTATGTTTACATACCCCTATCAACGCGCACAGACATAGACTTAGTGGTGGAGAAAGGCAAAAGGACAAGAAATCTAAAGGTGTGAGTCCTTGATAGTGTATAGCCAGAGGACAGGAGAGGACTAGACACATCAAGCCACTAAATGTCTACGACCTCTCGTCCTGAAGGAAGGAAGTGTACAGCACCCTGAAGAGCCTGTACCCCACCCATGCCTGCAAGGAGTACCTCGAAGCTTTCAATCTGCTGGAGAAATTCTGTGGCTACAATGAGAACAACATCCCTCAGCTGGAGGAGGTCTCCCGCTTCCTGAAAGGTGGGTATGAGCCTGGGGGACCCAGGCCCAGGGTCTGCCTGGGTTCCAGCAGCATGGTGGCAGCTACAGACAGGAAACCTAAACCTGAAGGAGGAGCGTGTGAGCTGAGATTTGGGAGGAGAACTGGTGGAGGCTTGTGCATTGCCCACAGAGGACAGTTGTAGACCCCAGACGGTGGGGACTGCAGCTAAACACAGTGGGCTGCAACTGAAGGTCAAGCCCCTAGTCAGATGGTCCCACTGAGCACCTAAAGAGCTCCCTCGTAGGACCAAAAAGATTAGGCTTAGCACAACAGAAGCCCTTTAGTTTCCAGCACTGATGCTTTTGCTGTCTGTGTTGGGGACATGGGACACGGGACACGGGACACTAGCACAGCCCGTGGGCCATGCACCCCCACAGAGAAGGTATGCGCTGTTTCAGAGAGGACTGGCTTCCAGCTCCGTCCAGTGGCCGGCTTGCTGTCGGCGCGGGACTTCCTTGCCAGCCTGGCCTTCCGTGTCTTCCAGTGCACACAGTACATCCGCCACGCATCCTCGCCCATGCATTCCCCTGAGCCGTGAGTATTGCCCAACCCCAGTGGACTCTCCTTCTTGGACATCCCACCTGGCCAGCAATTAACTTTTCTCCCTAATGGACAAACTCTGTCCACTGTTGACCTTCTTTTCCTTCTTTCCCCCTGGGCATCGGCAGGGATTGCTGTCATGAGCTGCTGGGGCATGTCCCGATGCTAGCCGACAAGACTTTTGCCCAGTTCTCTCAGGTAAGGTGGTCATCTGCTTCCTATCCCCAAGAGGGCAGGGCACAAGGTGGGAACTCAAACCGATCCCAGTCTCACCACCTAAACCCTTCTTGTTCTAGGATTTATTTATATTAAACACAATGTTCAGGAGCCCTAGTGCTGGACTGAGAACCCTAATAAAGAGTAAAAATATCTCTGCATCATCTGCATCTCTGCATAAACTCTGCATCAACGTGTTATTAGTCAGAGCACGATGGAGCCCCAGCAGATGCATGGCAATGCAGGGCAACAATACCTGTTGTTTTAAGGCAACATAAATGAGCAATCCACATGTAAGGACCTCAGACCAAATCTGCCCCGATGTTCACTGCTTCCCTTCTCTTCCCAGGACATTGGGCTGGCATCTCTGGGAGCAACTGATGAAGAAATTGAGAAACTTGCAACGGTAAGTTTTCCTCTTTGCTGGATGGGGGCCCTGACCCCTCCAGCAGCACTTCTGCAGTACTGGGGGGACTGGCCCAGCCTGGTCACCCCAGGTTTGCAGGCTCAGAGCCCCTGCCCAAGCTGCCCCAGCCCTGCTCTTTCACAATGACTGTGCAGAGTGGAGATCAGGTAAACAGCAGAGCTCGCTTGCACATTAACCCAATTTTCTTGGGCACCAGAGTATCATCAAGCATCGTATTTCTAATGACAGCACTGCTGGGACTCTTTGGGATGGGATTAAATGACATCCGCTTCCTTTGCCTCTCCCTCGGCAAGGTGACCCATCCTGCCCCAAGGGCACTGAATGGCAGCACCGTGCAGCAGCTGGGCATGCAGGGGACCAGCCCAGGGACACAGTTTCCACCTGTCCCGGCGTGGCAGCAGCTTAGTTTAGCACTTTGCTCTGACAGCGATGAGTGCAGCACAAGGAAAGGGGACAAAGTGCCAGGCACCCATTCATTTGAACAACCCCAGACCCCAGCCGTGATGCAAGGGCTCAGAAGTGACAGGGAGATGAAGATGAGGAGCTCTGTCCCCTATGTGTTTTTTATTTCTCCTTTCACAGCTTTACTGGTTTACAGTGGAGTTTGGTCTCTGCAGACAGAACGGGATAGTCAAAGCCTACGGAGCCGGGCTCCTGTCTTCCTACGGGGAGCTCATAGTAAGTCCCAGCATAACTTGCCTCTCTGCTCTAGACCCTGCACAGCAAAAAAACCTTCTTCCTCTGCACAGCTCAAATGACTTTATCTGATCTGTTCCCCACCTCTGTCTATCACATATGTGCTCTCCGATCCCCTTAATTTCAAGCTGGCATTTTTCTGCTGTGTCCATAGCACTCCTTGTCAGATGAACCAGAGGTGCGGGATTTCGACCCCGATGCTGCTGCTGTTCAGCCCTACCAGGACCAGAACTACCAGCCTGTATATTTTGTGTCTGAGAGCTTCAGCGATGCAAAAAGTAAACTGAGGTAGGACTGGGCAGTGAGGGAGACCCTAACAGAAGGAAATGAAGTTATAATACATTGAAGCAGGGCTTGTCACCATGGCTGCTTTCAGTTCAAGGTCTCAGAAGTGCTCTGGAAACTGTTTTCAGGTCTTTTAAAGTAAAGTTATTCTCCAGATCCAACAAGTTTCAACTTCAGTCCCTTGGATTTACCCAAGAGTCCCCCCCAAAATATGCTGGACTCAAGGGTGTGGGTGTGGAGGAGTGGGAGGCACTCTTGGAGACAAGACTGAGGGAGCAAGAGAAGGGAGAAATCTAGCTCATCTGCCTAGTTGTCATAGGAAGGAGTTACAGACTATCTCTAGTTCCCAGGGGAGGCCAAGCAACATGACAGAGGTCTGGTGGTCCAGAAATTGGAGACCCAAACCACCCACCAGGACCCCCTCTGCTTCCTTGCTGCAGAAGGGCCAAGTGATACAGGTCAGGTACCGTCTGTCCCTCATGGGAGCATCTTGCCAGCATGTGTCCTTCTGAAACACGGGCTGCTGCGTCATGTAAAAGTTTACTCTGTGGGTGAAGGTTTCAGGAGACGGGTGAAGAGCTGCTCAAAATGGTGATGTTCTCTGAATTTAGGATGCAGAACAATGTCTTTCTGAGCAGCTGCTGGGCAACTTACCCATTTATCATTCAACCAGCAAAAAAAAACCCCAGGCATTGTTAGTAGCTTGTACCTAAACTAAAAAGATTTGCTCAACAGGGATAGATTTATCCATGGAAAAAAAGGAACTTTTGCGTCCTAGACTGGTTGACATAAGTTAGCAGACCCCAGACAGCATCCCACTGGTGTAATAGAGTTTTCCCATCCCATGGGACTGCAAACAGGATGGAGAGGGGCAGCACTACTCACAGACATCTGTTCAGAAGAGGATTTTCTTGGCCATAGCCAGAATTGCCCACAGGAGGAAAGCTCAGTCCTTTAACATTTGACTGACAGAGGAAAATTTTGCCTATACCATTTTACCTTAGCTTAGGAAAGGGTAGGATGAAATGAAGTATTAAACAATGTACATGACTTTGCAGTTCCTGCAAGTGGGGTATTTCATATAAATAATGTGGTGAGGACTGCTATATTTCAACTTCTGCTTTTATTACCCTCACTTGCACTGTTCATACAACCCAGAGTCTAGCTGCTCAAAAGCAAGCACCTGGGGAGCCCGTCCTCTCACAAAGACCAGGCTGCTTTAAAAAAGAACCCAACTGTTGCCTAATGAGTCATTTCCTTGCATTTAAAAAGGAAAAATATACCACATACACAGCCAAGATGAGGCTAGAGGGTTCTGACAGTGACAAGCACTGTAAATTATCCTTTTTAAAGAGCTCAGAGACCACACAGATGTTACTCTGTGAGGTGAAAACATTAAAACATGTATATTTTTTGCATTACTAGCAGCTGCCACTGTGGACCTGATTATTAGTGTTATCCCTCAAGAAAAGCCTCTTTTCTCAGAAAGAAAACTTTCCACCAGTTTCCTAGGATGGACACCCCCCACTCCAATGCCCTTCAGGCACCCGTGTCGTACTTGTATGCTTCAAAAAGGTGTCAACGCACCCAGGTTGGAGGGCAAGTTTCTAACCATTAGCAGCTGTGCTACAAGTCATCACTGCGGCTGATAGCATTAATAACTGAGGAGAGCTGGCCCTTGCCTGGGAGAGCTGGGGGCACTGAAGCAAGCTGTGTTTTTTAGGAGATGGGACAATGTGATTATGCAGAAAACCCCGCTGTTTGCATTTGGTTGTGTTTCCCTACAAGCATGGCAGCTCCATGCAAGCACCAGCCTGCGGTTTTGGCCGTGTTGCCTCTTGGCCCTGTCTGGAGCTGGTGGTGTTTTCCCCAAACGCCGGCAATCCAAGGACTAGGCTTCCCCACGGCATAGCAGTACCGGCCTGAGGAGCAGCTGAGAAAGGGATGCGCTTCCCCGAGCCCTGCGCCAGAGCAGACCCACGGTCGCCACCAGAGGGTACCCTAAGCCAAGCAATTCAGGAGCGAAAGGGTGACGCTTCGGCAGAGGCGAGGAGCGTGCCTGTTCCTCGTGCTGTTTGTCCCCTCAACTTCCCAGTCCTTCCCAGCATGAGATTGTAGCCATGAGTACCTAAATATAGATTCCCAGCTCCATATTTACACAGCCGCTAAAGGAAAAAAAACCGCTATTTTGTAAAGTGTACAAATCTTAGTGTTGGAGGTGAACGTGAGCAACTTTGGGGAAACCTCGCCCTGGATTTGTTTCACTTGACCAAATACTTTTCCACTAGAAAGGTGGCAACAAGGTCTTGCTCTTGAGAGGTATCGGGTAAAGTCAGGGTCATCAATGAGATCTAGACTGCAGTTGGCTTTGGGTATGATTGCGCAAAGTTGCTCAGCCACATGTCTCCAGTGATGCTGTTCCCATCCACTCGCCCAGGCCTCAGCTATTGCCTGTCAAATTTATCCCTAATACACCTTGCAGCTATTTCCCCCCTCCCCAAGCAGAAATTAATCAATAAATGAATGTCAAAAAGGATTTAGGAATATAATACTGTAATACCACAGGTTTTCCCTGCAATTAGTTTCTAAATCTCCTTGGCATTTTTGAAAAAGAAAAAAAGAAATTGAAGTAGAGGATGCCTGGTGATGGTCACAGAGGTGACCGAGTTCTGTGCACCCTCCTGTTTGATACAAGCCCATGTCTTCAGTCCATGGAAACCCGCAGTCAAACTCATGGTCTTCCTGGCTGAAGAGAAGGGATCTCAACTACTGCTATAGACCTGTGGAGCTGGAAAGGTGGGAAACCAGAGCTTTTGTGCAAACCTAGAAACTCTGCCTAAAGGAGGTATTAACCTGTTGCAATCTGGGTGAACAGTAGGAGGCAGACTCAGGACCCATCTCTTGTACCAACCCCCCTGCACCCTTTCCTTGCAGGAGCTACGCGGCACACATCAAGCGTCCCTTCTCGGTGAAATACGAGCCCTACACCCACAGCATCGAGCTCCTGGACAGCCCTCAGACGATCTGTCACTCCCTGGAGAGTGTAAGGGATGAGCTTCACTCGCTGATTAACGCGCTCAATATTATCAGTTAATACGAGAACTGGGCTCTTTCCTTCCCCTAGTCCCTCGCAGCCCCAAACCCGCCTGCTCTGCCCTCGCCTAGTTCCCAGCTGATAACTCCTACCTGTCTTCTCCAAGCACTTGCACCGCTGCCTGTCACCACACGACCCCGACAGCTTTCCACTTTTGTATGTGCGGCCAGCTCGGAGGAGGGCAGAGGGATGGACCCAAGGCCTGCTGGCGTTTTGGGTAGCTTTTCCAGTGACTTAGCACAGACCAAAACCGTGGCCAAGCTACAAAGTTGAAATCAAGAGCTGTGTGCCAGCCTCCTGGGTGCAAGGAAGAGGAGAAAAGCACCTTTATTTAAAAAAAAAAAAAAAAAAGAGAGAGAGAGAATCTATTTTTTTGCAGTTTGAGAGAATAAATTAATCTGCTTTTTTAGCCCCAGAGCAACTCCTATAGCAACTTCATGAGGGACCCTCAGTCCCCACCATCTCCTGCCTCTTACAGCCTTGTACACTTGGGAAATGCAGAGCTGCTCTAGAAGCTTTTCTGCCTGAACAACCCTATGAGGTTTGAAATTTCATCTCCCAGCCTCCCCTCAGCTTCTTGCACAGGGGGGATGCTTGGGCGTGAACCCCTGAGCTGCACCACCCCACCAGGCCGCAATAAGCATCGCAGCTCCCCCAAGCCTCTAAATTGGTCTAAGTCAGGGGTTGCCTGTCTGGCATAGAGCAGCCCTGATCTACCTGCGTCCTCCCCAGCACAAGCACCACAGAGCAAGCCCTGGCCACCCCACACCAGGGTGTGGGTACCCCCTTCAAGCCCTCTTTTAAAAGCTCCCAGGAGTTAAAAGTAGTGCTCAAGAGCCCAGCTGCCATCCTTCACAGCAGATAGCAGTCACAGCTGTTGATGTTCCTGTGTGCTGGTGCCCCTGGGCAACCTCTTGGTGTCCTGAGTTTATTGGCTATTGCAGACTGAGTGGGGCCACTGGTGTCCTGAATTTGCTGGTCCTTAGGAGGATTTCACACGTTTTCACTTTTCCAGTCTATTACACAGGTACAGCATCACCTTGTTCTTAGATATCCCAATATCACCATCACCTGATGTAGCTCAGGTGTGTGACTAATGCTATTGCTGGCCATTTCTGAGGAAGGTAACATATGGTTAGGATGCTCAAACACAGTTTCATCCAGCTTTCACTGTAGATATTAATGGCTCAGACTGACCCAAAGCTCTCAGTTTTCCTCCCCCTGCTTTTGCCCTTCTTATCTTCTTGCAGGCTGTCTCATAACTTAGCGGTTTGCTCAGAAGTTTGGCCCAAGGTTATGCAGCTGTGCAGTATCAGAGCTGGGCTTGGGATGCGTGGAGGCAGCTAAACAGCTGTGGGGGACAGCGAAGGGGAGAATTACACACAGTTGTTTGCACGGTCAGTTCTAACATTTCTGTATAGACTTGTACCATCCTTATCCACTATATATGACTTTTATAATTTCCTCTTTAAAGAAATGCAAGGCTTAGCAATCAAGTTTTGTCTATTAGGTGTAAGTATCCTCCAATACTTATATATATCATCGCTCTCCAGTGTTACTTCTATTGTGGTTCTGTCATAATAATGTACAATCCATTACACTTTATCCCATTTCAGACCATCACATACACATGCCTAACCCCCGATTCTCTCAAATTTTAAATACTTAGCTACTGACAGCACTTAGTCTCCCACCTGCTTCAATCCCACCTCTCTCTTTCCTTTCTTATTTGACACCCCTCCTAAATTTCTCCCGAATTGCTTAAAAGTTCATTACTGAAATCAGCAGTTCAACACTAGGGCTAGCTGCTTCTCCTAAAGTTGTTCCTCCTCAGAAGATTGTCCCGTAAATGAATAAAACTACTGAGTTCATTCAGTTATTGCAATTTTAGAGCACTTTTTCCAAAGCTTCAGCTGTGATTTCCCAACCTGGGTGGATCCAGATCTTGAGCTGAAACTCTCAAATCTCCCTTAAGAGCTGTAACAATTTTTAATTTGGGGTCTTAAGTTATTACTATTAGATTAAGTAGCTGGAGCAAGCTATGCAAGACTAAGGCAGGTTAGGTCATAGGCTAGCTATCTAGCCATGAAAATCTTATTGGTGACTGCAGTAAAACAGACTAAAATAAAGAAAATAAAGCTCCAAGCAAGCAAGACGTAGCAATGAAGCCTGTATAGTTAATGCACAGCTTATGGCCTTGTTAGCAATAGCAACGCCATGTTACTGGCCTGCAGGTTGCTGTTCCTCCTCTCCTTTGGTAGTCCCCAGCTCCCAGGTTACTGCCCAAGGGTGCAGCAAGGATGCTGCAAACCCTGCAGCAACGCCAGGCTCCTGAGCAGGACTGAGCAGGGAGTCTCTGTGGAGGCGTTCGCTTTCTGGTCTGGCCCCAGAACCCATAAAAGTCTGAAAGTGGTCGCCTCTAGTTGTTCAACTCACTTCACAGTCATTATCTGCCTTGTCAAATGTCTAAAATTAATGCAATTTATAAAAAAGACTAAAGCTGTTAATTTGAAGTGAAAAACTAAGTTAAAAATCCTTGCAACGGCAGGAGCCCTCGACTCCTCCGCCTGGCCTCGGAGTCCGTGTTGCCGCTCCGTGACTTTCTCAGCTGTCGCTCGTTTGGGGAGCTGTAGTAAAATCTGTTGCCCTCTGAAAATAGAAAATAAGCAAAGCTCCAAGCATAAACCATACTCGTTAGTGTGCAAGCATATAAAGAGATCTACTGGAGCCACGCGGGAGGTAAATACCACGTGGGCTGCACCCTTTGCTTCCGAGAGATGAGGTTGCGCTGGGGCGTGCTGTGAGTGCGGGGGCTCAGGCTGAACAGGCGCCGGAGGTTCCTCTCTGGGGCATTTTCTGTGTCTGTGTTCTTGACAAATTCATGACAGATTCCAGAATTTTTTTGGCCTCTCAGGGGGATATCTGAGAAACATGAGCCCGTTTGTATTTACTATTGCCTTCATCTATTTAATAACTTAGAGGACGTATCCTATTAGTAACATAATAGGTCCCCTTCCATTTTGTCTCTAAGGATTGTTCCTTTTTATCTTGTTTCAAATACATTTCTTGGCCCCTTATTTCATAAACCATATATAAATTGGATTCTTCGTTTCTCCTTTTACTATTTTTCTAATGTTGATTCTTCTACCCGAACCTTGTTTTCTTCTTTACGTTGCCATAATATTTTAGAGTCTTGAATGTAGAGCCGCCAAGGAACTGGCTATCTAAACAAAATATTGTAGGGTTGTAAATCAGTTCCTAATCTGTCACTGCTTCTTAAGGCTACTAATATCGAGGTTAACTTTTCAGCCCATTGTTTTGAATATTGTCCTACAATTTTCTTTAGTCTATTTTTAATAGTCTGACTCATTTCTTTCTGCCAGTCTGGAGGACTGCAGGTGGTAGGGTATATGCAGTCCTTGCTTAATCCCCAGGTTACTCATTAAGGCTTGAGTTACTTCATTTAGAACTCCCCCCTCCCCAGTCTTCATCTCATCTTATCTCAGCTGCTCTTCCATACCTATGGACAACTTTCTTTAACAGTATTTTTACAGTTCCAGCAGCTGTATTCCTTTTAGGTCGAAGAGCCTCAACCCATCCTGGAAGGATATTCATGGTGGCAAAGAGATACTGGTACCCTTCTTTAGTTTGTGACAGTTTATCCGGATGATCCCTTTGCAGTATTTGCCAAGGTCCTTGGTTTAGCCAATGCAGTAGAGTTTTCTTTTACTGGCTCACTTTTGCATCATTGCACACCTTATGCGGTTTTTATTTATGTCCTCTATTTCTTGCTTCATTTGGGGACAAATATAAATTCTTTGTACTCTTGTCAGAGTGCCCTGTACTCCATTATGTAACTTATTATGACAGTCTAAGACAACGTGCTCTCGTTCAGCCAGCCACAGTATCCATCCTATCTTCTGTTTTAGCTGATTCCTGGTTGGGGCTGCAGTAAACAAACTCCGAGTCAATTTATCTACTTGCTCACTAAATTGTTTCTCAGTTTTGTGTTCGGTCTTCTCATGTACTTTAGCATTCTTTACATATATTTTATTCCCACTCTCCCTCTAAGCTTGTAAAGAACCCCTCCTGTTTTCTTCCTGGGTGTCCCATTATGTGCTTGCCATCGCCTTTCTCCCTATCATGCATCCAGATTTTTATTCTATTATCAGCATAGTAGTTATCTGTAGAGAGATACTGTGTAGAAGGAGAGGGGATTGTCTTTTACTGACAACCTGTAAGCTCCTTGGTATGATCCTTTCTCTGGTTTCACCACTATTTTTTCCCTCATTCCACTGATAGCAGTATATTGGATTATTTTTCCTCCTTGTTCAAATTCAGCACTCCCATGAGTCCACAATACCTTTGGTTTATTACTGGTTTCCTTTAAAAAGGTACCCACATTAATATCCATTTCTTCTCTTTGTGCTTAAGAGCAGAGTATGGGTAGACTGGGGTACAACTGGACTATCGAGGGGGAAAGCCTCGAAGACCGTCACAGGCCAGACTGCCTCTAATCAGGCTTTCTTATGGCCAGGGCAATTTGGTCCAGCCCCTGGAGAGGGGAGGACTCATATGCTACTGGTATCCATTTTCCTTCACTATATTTCTGTAACAGTACTGCTCCCACAGAATCAGCTCAGGTTGAAATTCTTACTATGAATAATTTTCCTTTGACTGGGAATTTTAGTGCAGGATCTTTTCAAGCAGCTTATTTCATGTTAGATAAAGCATCATCTTGCCCTTTGCTCCAGCTCCCTTCCTGATTCGTTTTCTGACATTTCCATAATGCTCTGCTGGTACTAGCAAAGATGGATACGCTGCCATAAGATACTAATACAGCTACAGATATGCTGCCATAAGGAATTAAATCCTCCCAGCGCTCTTCAGAGTTGGGACTGATTAGTGGGAGTCTTTATTTCGTGGAAAGCTTAACCTTTCTAGCACCTATCCATCTTCTTGTTTCACCAGTTACAGTTCCCAAGCAGTTAACCTGGGGTTGCGTTAATTGTGCCGTATTCAAATTGACTTTAAATCCCACTCGGTTTATTAATTTTAAAACTCAGCTACTTCTCTCTTGTACCTCTTCTTTTGTAGCTGAAGTCCCTCAAATACCATCCACATAAGACAATTTCTTTTCTTTGTCCCCTGGATACCATCATTCAAACACTTTTTTAACGCAAGCGTGTGCAGCAGGGCAGGTGCTCGGCCCTGTGGGAAGCAAGTAAAGGTATATTGTTTGTGTCTTGATGTGAAAGCAACTCTGTAAATTGCTTCTTCCCCTGCATTTTGCCATATGGGAGTTCGCTGTGAATCGTGGGGGTGCATTTGTGCCGCTAGCTCTCCTAATTCATCCACCCTCCAAGGAGCCTGACTCACCTTGGGGCTGGCAGGGGCAATGGAGATGCCTGTGCTCCGTTGGGAGTGGGTGGTTGGTACATGGTATCATGTCCTGCCGACATTCAAGCAGCTCCACATCAGTTCATTAAAGACTCTTCATCTTCCTCAAGCTATGGACTGATGTTAGTGCTGCCAATTGCATCCTTGTCTTACCTTTCTGCTGGGCAATTTAATTAAAAGCCCATGATGGCATAATTAAATATTCATCAAGGAAGTACCCAATGTGCAATGAATAAAAGCTAGTGGAGCACAAGCTTTAATCCATTTACCTCTTAATTCCTATTTAATTCAAAATTTGAAGCAGTTTCTCTAAGTACTACACTCCACTCTACTGTTGTGCTTTCTTTCAGTGGTTTCATATCTGCAGCTACTTGCCTTGGGGTCAATTTTTTGTCATTTTAACAGCTACAGCAGTTTGATCTGCCATACCTGTCTGCCCCAGGATGGCACCTGTAGTCCTTGTGAGATATGCTGCTGTTCTCAGCTTCTCTTTCTTTTCCCATTTGCCCATATCATCCTTGAAATTGTCTTCCTCTGATGGCTCCCGATCCAGCTCTCTCCACTACTTCCTGCAGCTACTGCAGTTATTATTAATTTTTGCATCCCAATCTGCTTTTGCAAGTGTCTAATTTTAGCTTTGCATTTACTATGATCAGATCCCTTTTGAGCTCTCCCTTGCTCCAGGGTGAATCACTGCACTATATACGTTAATCCCTCTCCTTACTTCTGCCGGCTTTCCTTCTCTTTTTCTAAATTCATCTGATTCTCTAGTTGCCATTACACCTCCTTATTGCCTTTTTGGGCCACTAGATGGTATTCATTTTCTAAAGACAAACTTATTTCAAGTCACTTGATAAGACTCTTTTAAAACACAGTTTTTCCATTGAAGCAGCAGATACCCTGATGTTGCCTCGACTCAGTCGGCACGGACTATTGTTGCTTCCCATAGCAGTCCCACTAAGAGACGCGGCGTATCCTCAAGTCTCAAGTCTCCCTTCATCCGCTCTCCCGTATCGGGGAACATTTGGTCTCTATCACCCATCGGCTTCCTGTGGGCTGGAGAGGCGCCCACAGCCCCTGCTGTAATCTCTGATATTGTTGGGATTTCCTGTGGCTCTCCAGTATTCCTGTTTTTAGGCTTTTTCCTGAGTCTTTTTAGATTTTTCCCATGCTTTCAATTTTAGCTTAAGGTATCGCTTAAGTATTGTGCACAAGGCTGGTCAGATTTATGGAGTTGCCACGAAGGAGATTGCTCAGAAGGAAAGATTTTGAGGATCTACCCAGTCACACCCTCCACCAAAAGATAAGTTCCCTTTTTCTGACAGTGGAGTAGATTTGTAGGATTATATGACTGCTTAGAGCTAAGTATGAGCTCACGTCCTTTGGGGTGGTTCATGGGAGTCTTCATGCCGTTTCCCCAGACCGCACCAAAGATGACTGCAAGCTCTATAAAAAGTGACCTGGAGAAAGTTGAGGTGATGGGTCAGCCCAGGTTAAACCCGCCTGTAGCTAGAGCATGGGCTGGCGAGGGAGGAAGAAAAGAGAAAAGCCTTCCTCTGAGCCAGGTCCCGCCGTACCCTCTGGTATCTGCGTGTCCCAGTGCCTCGCTGAGTGGTCTCTCGCTGTTGTCGCTGCTGCTGCTGTGGGTGGATCTGTCTGTCTGTCTCTCGGTGTAAAGAAATACGAAACAGAATTATTTTTCATTTTGGAATCGTGCTGCTGCTGACATGATATTAAGAATAAAAAAAAATATATATTTCTGGTCTAGCATCCTGAGTTCGGCTCTTGCATCCTTCTGCTGTCCAGGTTCCAGCCGTCCGTCTCACCTGCAGGCAGTGTGAACCCAACATGGGGCCCGCTACAGCAGGAGATCCGCAACGGGCCCTCACCCACAATGTTAACTGGGAGGTGGAAAATGGTCCCTTGTTTGCAGATGAGCTGATCTAAGCCTTTCTTTGCCAGGATATTACCAATTGCACAATTATGCACGGAACAGTAGTTGGGAGGTCTCTTTTTAAATAGTAACACACCAGGGGGCTTGCCTTTGCTACGTGCCTTCTCTCCCAGCATTTCTCACTATTTCTGTTTGGTTCCAGTAACACTGGCCATGTAGGAACGCCAGCATATGCACGGTGCCTGGTAACGTAGTCTGGTTTGTGTGTAACCAGGCTATGCAACCCCAATCCTAAATGTCTTGGAACACCCTTCTAAGAGTAATTAGGGGTGAGTCCCGCTTGCTTAAGCATAGGGACTATTTTAGATGACCTAAAGGCATCTGCTGCATCCATGTGGGAGTGGTGGATGGGATACAGGATGCCCAGGAACTGGAATGCACCCCCAGAGACCAGAAGAGACGCCCAAGGCCACATAAGTGTTTCCTACTCCAGTGCTATCCGTACGTATAAGGAAACTAATTCCAGTCACTGCTGCAAGCTTGGTTTTTACATGAAAGCCAAACTCTTTCTCTAGTTAAATCCCTTCTAGAATCATGGAGAGAGGTGGTTTAATGTGTTGCCGGCACATGTTTGGACCATGCACCCAGGCACCCCAGCGCTGTCTGAGAGGGAGTTTCCTAATTCAGGACTTGTAAGGATACCCTCTATCTTCATAGTGCTTGTTAAAGTGTTACAGCTGTAATGAATTCATCTTCATTACACGCTTGGGAGGTAGAGGAGTACTCTTGTCCCTGTAAAAGGCTGACAGATAAAAGGAGGCAGAGAATCAGAGAGACTCAGACCAGGCGCAGAGCCTGAAAAGTAATTACATGCCTAAACAGCTTTGGGAAGAAGCATCTAAGTGGCAGATCTGGGGCTTGAACCTCTGTCAGCCCCCTCAGGACCGACTCTTTCTTCTTGTGCTGAGATGGTACGGATCAGAAGAACTCAATTATTTACAAATCCTGTAGCCGCAGGTACGTGCACACACACGCACCGCCCCCCCTGGAGATGGGAATTGATTCGAGTAAGACCTGAGCTGTCATTCGTACTGCTAATCCAGCTCAAATCAGACTTGGTTTTTTTTTTTCCTCGGGGACCAGGAAAGGTACTGCACTTTCCACTGCAAAGAATTTGTTTTCAGTTTTCCTACACTTGTTCATTACAATGTTTAGGAAAACACTAGGTTTTCTAGGGGAAAGATGATCTTTGACATTTTTCTGGCACGGCTGAGAGCAGCAAGTATCTGAAATGTCTTGAAAACTGACCAGGAGATTTTTTAATTATTTTTTTTCTAACTGAATAGAGAGGTTTGCAAAGATTGGGTGAGAGATTAAGACCCTGTGACTGCACCCCAGATGGGCTACCATAGCCTTGCAGCACTCTCATTGTGCAGCTGGCAGGGTTGGCGGTGGCAGGTCAATAAAAGAAGCGTTTGGAGATTAGACATTTTTCAGACTTACAAGTGCTGTGCTTCAAATGAACGAGGTTTTCTTCATATCTCTGTTAATGAACTCATTTCGACCATCTTCTGCATGGTGTATACCTCTGAAGAGCAGCTGGAGCACACACACATGTTGACTTCTGAACTGCAAGTCTCCCAAAACCACATCCCAACAGGGAAGGGACCCACCCAGGCTCCTCACGCATTCCCCAAATCATCTCCTCCAGAACTGTAGAGGGTTTGGGCTCCAATCTAAATTTCCAGTACACAGACCCCAAATCCAAAATACTCCCTCCAACTCCAACCAGTCACTACCGCGTGTTTCTGTATGTGATGTTCAGAGGTTTAATTTGGGATGGAGCAACTGGTTTCAAAACTCATGTGAAACACGGGATTGAATTAGACCTGAGCCACAGCAATGCAAGACTGGACAGGCTCGGGGTGAGCTCCAGCGCCTGATGGGGTCAAGGCCCATCCTCATTGATTTTCTTGGAGGGATAATGATGCAAAATCCATTTTTTCACTCCTGACATTAGTTCTACTCAGTGCCTTTGAGATTATTTTCTCTGTGCACAGCAGGGTGAATTGATCTACAAAATATTTGCAGGGGTGGTGGAGGATTAAGTATCTCACACAGATACTTCAGTGCAACAGTTGTTGCCCAGGACGGTGGAGAGAAAAACAGGGTGGGGTAAGGGAGTTGCTCATTTTCCTTCCACTAAGGTCAGCCTTAAATAACTCTCCCACCTCCCTCGGAGGCTGAGACAAGATAATAAGGACAAAAATGTCAGAGGAAAGCACGGGGCCCCTCTATTTACAGCAAAGGCCAAATCGCTAACCAACAGATCGGAGCTTGCTTTCTAAACACCGATAAGCGGCAACTTTGAATTAATAGCCCCGGTTCCTCCGCTGCTGTAAATCAGCCTGACCCTGACTGCCCGCAGCACCCCAGTGCCTCCCCCCGGCCGGGGGGCTGTCGGGCAGGAGGAGGGGGCTGCAGTGGCGGGCTCGCCCCTCCTGGCCCCCGGAGATCCCT
>VYZM01006848.1:238284-270195 GCA_013398915.1 Dromas ardeola
CTCCCCCTCCCCAGCCCCCTAACACTAACAAGCCTTATCAGTGGGATTTACACCTCCTTGTCTAGGAACCCATAGGCAAGCCTGTGGACTCGTTACCGGTGTGC
The DNA here is from genome assembly GCA_013398915.1 of Dromas ardeola. NCBI lineage: Eukaryota > Metazoa > Chordata > Aves > Charadriiformes > Dromadidae > Dromas > Dromas ardeola. The sequence continues at coordinate 238,389 of VYZM01006848.1, forward strand.
ATCCAAATCCTTAAAGTAGCTTTAAGTGCTCAAAATGCTCCACTTACCCATCAGTAATTAATGATATCAGACCCAGGAGTCCCCATGGCCTGGCAGAGGAGATCAGAGCACTCTACTGTGGGGTCCGGCCGACCATGAGCAGGGAGAGGGTCAGCCCTTTTGCAAGTCCTTGGCACCTCCTGGCCCCGGCAGAGCACCCCGGGAGCAAGCAATAACCGGCGTAGCGGGCGATTTCGCCAGGGAGATGAATGCTTGGGAACAGCCGCTGCTCGCAGGAGCAATGGTGGGTTGGGTTTTTTTCATTGCCAGAGGCCGTGTTAGGAAAGGTCCTTTGGCGCAGATCTGTGCCGGTCGGCAAAACACCAATTCCCAAGCGGGTGATGCTGTGGGAATGAGGGGCAAGGAGGGAGAAATCAGAGATCCTGTCTTGGGTCCCAACCCAGCTGGAGGCATCTGAAGTGCTAAATCTTGGAGCACCCTGCAAAGGCGAAGGAGTGAGTGGCACCTCCAGATGGCAAGCCACATCTCCTGGAGAAAAGTGGGGCCTCAGGGCAACAGCATCAGGTCAGCGTTAGCCAAAATGTCCAAGAGCACCCTAATAGGAAAAGATGGACATTTAAAGTAAAGTTTATTCTAGAAAATGGGGTCTCAAATCCTCATGTTTTAACTCAGCATAAAGTGTGGTGCGAGAATGAATACGTTGCCCTCAATGTCCTCTTACAGTATCACTTGCAGTCCCCAATTTTATCACTGGGGAAACCGTGGCAGATGTCCACGGTGCACCCACAGCTGCAGAGATGAGCAGTGGCAGAAAACACAGATGTATGTGACATGATCATTTATTTCAAATCCATGAGACCACTTTACAGCAGGTGACAAATCCAGTCTGAGCCAGTGAAAACCATTCCTTCATTTTTTAGCATTTATCTTTTTACCCCCTGGCTGCCTCGGATGATTATAGCATCCATCACTTTCTGCTATGTCTGCTGCTCTCTGTGACCTGCCCACGTTTTCCAAAATCATGGCCAAGGACCAGGTCTTCTCTATTTTACCAAAGGCTTCTCCAGATCATCCATGCCTTTGCTTTCCAAATGGTGCCTGTGATGCAAGCTGCTGTGGGAGCTATGGTGGTGGCACCATGAAACTTTAGTGCCTACAGTTGTGGGCACTGAAGAAAACCCCCTGATGGACTCAATGGCCCCTCTAATGGCTGTTTCCTGAGGACCAGATCAAGATCCTCTTTGGTTGTTCTTGTGAACTTCCACAACATGAAGAAGGACGGATGTGGTATCAGTGCTGAAAATGTCTATTTTTGGATTGGTGCTGATCAGGCTACTTTAGTAGCGCTTCTCCACTCTGTGGAAGTTATTTGTTACTTTTGTTGTTCATTACTTGTCCTCTAGCACGGTGTCATCACCTCTTCTAATGTTTCTCTATCTAGGCCAAGGATTACTTTGGGGCCATTAATAGCCACAGATTTCATCTTCTCCTCATTGATAAACAAACTAATTTGTTCTGCTGCATCTGCTAATAGCTGTGTCTAGGAACTATTAGCAGCTCTTAGGTGCTATTTTCTCCTCTACCTTCTCAAAAAATACGTAGCCAGTACTATTTTAATGGGGTTAAAAGGAGCATACCTGTTTTTTCCATCTGTATTTATAACCCTGTATAGGTGGATGGGAAAGATTTTGGGACCTTTACTCTAGAGATCATTAAATTTAGTCTATTTTCCTTGGGTAGCTGTACTTGTGTAGAAGTTTGAGCCTATAGAGGCCAGGGGGGACTTGAGCAAGGTGCAGCCAAACCAATTTGCAGCTTCCATGGGCTGTGAGCTGGGCTGGTGAAAGGTCAGCGTTTGCCTGCTGAGATGCGTGATGTGCTCAGGATGGGTGGGCAGATGGTTTGGGTTGCAGGAGGCAATTCTTAGAGCCACAGCACACCTAGGAAACTCCCTTGATCCCTAATGTAAGTTACTGGCTCTTTGGAGTTGCTCCCTGAAGCATCGTCTACCAGTGAGCTGCACCTCCAGAGGTGTAGATGTACTCACAACCCTCTCCGCTGTTAGCAACTAACCCAAAGGTGTTGGAAACCCATGGGTCAGACCTGGTTGGTTACACTGGTCTTTGGGTTACACCCTCTGTTTTATGAATCAACCCTTTGTGCTCTAAGTGGAGAGATAATGTCCCTGGCCTGGAAGAGCCTGGAAAATTGTGAAATCCACAGTCTGGCAGGAATGTCTTCCTTGGGCCTGGCGGCTGGTGGGGCGATGGGGATGGCTCACATGCCCTGCACCCAGACAGCCACCCGGATTAGTTTATAAAAGCAGCTGAGATTACTTGTATCCCAGTGAATGGCCCCCTCCTCTGCTTGCACAATGCCCCTTTTGAAGCAAGGGCATCTCTCATTGTGTGGTTCCAGATAAGCCCCAGAGCCTCACCCTTTGCTATAGCAGCCCCCTCTCCCTCCGGAGCCCTTCACCTCCCACGTATCTCTGCAGGCACCGCAGGATTTGGTTGCAAGCATTCCCATGATTAAGCACCCACCTCGGTGCCAGGTCCACCTCCCCACCCTTCGTCTTGTGCCGCTGCCACTGGCAGGGTGGTCACGTGCTGATGCTCCATGGGTGTTTGGAGACGCCAACATGCGTGCAATGAGCACAGCTGCTGGAAACCACACGGAGACAAGGAGCACCAAGGGTGCCGGCTTCCCCACTCTGCACCATGCTGCTGACTGCTGCTGCACCCTGCACGGGGAGCGGAGCAAAGCCTGGAGAGGGCAACTGCCGGACCTCGGGGGGTCCCCATCTCCCCATGCCCAGTGAAAATCTACACCTCTGTGGCTCAAACGGCCCATGTGCTTGAGTGCATTGCTCCAACTACACATCCCCAGCTACCAGTGGCCATACTGGGGCACCTCCCAGGGGCTGGCCACCCCCAAAAGCTGCACTTGGGGGTGCAGACCCCTCCGGGTGTGTGGGGACTGTGTTTTGGCAGGCTGCTGGTGCAGCGCAGGGGTGCATTGGCCGACAGCACCTCCTCCGGGGCTACTTATTTCACAAGCCACCAAATTTGCCCTCCTGGGAACAGGAGGCACGCAGTCACTGCTGATGCTCTCTGCTCCGCTTTTGGGGCAACACACGCCTGGGGGTGGGCAGAGCAGCCCCGGCAGTGGCTGCCAAGTGTGAGATCAGTGATGGGGATGTGGGTGACGTTATGGGGTCCCCCCAGGTGCTCTCCAAGGACTTGCTCGCCTCCAGGCCTGACCTTTACTGTCAGTAAAACTTGCACAAACTTGTAATTGTTAACTAGTTGTCCTGCAATGGGCTTGTTATTTTTTCAGGACAGGGTTCGAAAATGCTAGACATCTACAGTAGTAAAGATTTTATTGTGCTGGCAATGGACTGTAAAACTTGATTACATGACACTGGGGATTGCCTAAACCTCGTTCCCACTGATGCAATTGCTCGGGGTTGGGGGGATGTGAGTAAGGGAGGTGGCTTCAAGTCACGTCTGAAGGTGGTTTAGCACGAACGGCAGGAGCCAGGAGTAGCCCACTCCCACCCAGCCACTCCCACCCTTCCGCCAAGTGAGCCCAACATGGAGCTGAGGAGCTGGGGTGGTCACAGGAGGCACGTGTAGCGGAAATGATGGACAAGCGTTTGGCCCATCATTGCCTAATCACATGGAAAACATAGGGAAGCCCAACCTGGAAGGAGTGAGCTGAGATTTTTCTGTACAAAAAGCTTTTCTGTCACGAAACGGGCTCCCCTCTTGGCCCCTTCTCTCAGTTTGCTGCTGACATGGGACTTTTCCATCTAAGACAAAACTTTCCGCAGTTTATATCCATTTTATATCCATTTATATCACTGCTAGCATTTTTCAAATTTCAAAGGACCATTTATGGTAAGAAAATACAATTTCCAATAAATAATCAAAGTGATTATATTTTGGAAGGGGAAAAAAAAAATCATAGTAGGAAACTTTAAAAAAAAAAAAATTGGCCCATGTTGAACTTTGAGACAGCGTGATATCTTTTTTCCTTCCAATAAAACTTCTGGCTTATTTCTGCACCCAAACTGTAGCAAGCCAAGAGGGATTCCTAAATGCTCGGGTACAGTCAGCCTTTCCCCTGCTGGGGCATGTTGCAGAAATACCACGAGTTTTTCAAAGCTACGTCCGGGATTTGGTTTGCCAAGAGTAAGAGAAGCAACAGACTAAAAATATGGCACTTTCAACACAAAATAAAATAGCTTTCTTTTTTTTGCTACATCAGTGGGGTAAGCCCTGGGGAAGGGGGAAGCCCATCAGGGGAACTACCCAGAAGGAAGAAGGTAGTCCATAGACGAGTCTCCTTACAAAGTCCCACTGTCAACAAAATATGAGTTCAGGTGAGCTCAGGTAATGTTCAAAAGTGCAAGAAGGAAAACCCTAAATGGCAGATCTCAGAGTGTGATTAACCTGGGGAACACCCTCCTCCGGGGCCTTTCCAAGGTGACCACTGGCCTGAGGTCTATCAGACCTCAGGCGGTGTGGTGACTGCAGGAAAATGACTGCAAAGGGAATCCGTAGGGTAATTCTGCAGGTTGTCCCCTTCATGTGAGATGCTGGCTGGGGGGTCCCTGCTCTGGAGGAAGCGTGAGTGGCACAAGGCTTCTGTTCCTGGCTTTGACAACTTACTTCAAATGGGGTAAAATGCCAGGTTTTATCCTGTGTAGCTGCTAATTCCCCATCTTCTCCCAGTAGAAAGAAGGTCTGAGTAAGTGAATTCCCTGTTCTCCTATCTTGCTGTAACCTGAGACCCTCTTCATGGGTATACTACTAGGTCATTCAAGTACATCCAATATCTTTTTTGAGGGGAAGGGAGACAGAGATAGTGTTACACATTGTGCAGAAATGCTATTAACTGTAGTTGAGCATCACAAGTTGGATTTATTAGCAGGAGGCCGAAAGACCTACATGGCAGGGGATGTAACTGATAACCTTGTCTCACACCCGTTTGAGGAAATGAGTCCCATCCCTGTACGCTCATCAGAGATTTAGCACTTCTCACAAGCCTTTTTGCAATCGCAGTCATTTAGAAAACATATGATACTTCACACTGAAAGCCACGGGAGGGGCATATGGGACTTCCTACCTCCTATATGCTGATGGATGAATTGCTTTGGCTACTCAAGAAATCAAGGGTCTGGTTTGAGTCTCAAGGCATTCTGTTGATTTTGGTGAACTTCCTTCTGATTTATACTGTGTATGGAGAATCAGGCTTATTCTAAATTAAACAAGCAGCAGAGTTCAAATGGATGAAAATGTCTCCTTTTCAGTGGTGCTGAGCACTTGTAGTCTCAAAATTTAGAGCAATGGGGAGTTTGAAGATCATTTCATCTCCATCATTTAAAATAGGTCTTTTCAGGCTGGGGAAAAAAAAAGTATACTTTAAGCAGAAAAAGGTACAAGCATGCTATTGGTGTCAGAAAAGCTGAGCACCAGAGGTATCAAAAAATTAGGGTAATGTTGTGAAAGAGAGAGTGAGATACATCTGTTGCCAAAATCAGACCAGTGAAAGCCAGTGGACAACCCGTGGCCCATCATCTCCTGTTAAAAGTGAATTTACCGGCCAGATGGAGATAATCATCTGTCTCCTAGTTTTTACTGGTATTTACCAGAAATGTTTCTTGGTGTTGAAGACACAATTTCGGGCAGAGCCCCAGAGAGGTGAGCTGAGGTGCTCAGAGCTCTCACCTGCAAACGGCAGAGACTGAGTCTCTGCTCTGCTTCATCCCAAACAGGAATTTGAAGGGGCACCTGGCAGATGAAGGAAGTGACCTACCTTCCAGTGGGCAACGGGGAAAAGGCTTATTTTTTCACATACAAAATTTCAAATGCTCTAACTCTGGCCCCGTGCTGAGCTAGAGCAAACACCCAAGGTCTCCCACAAAATGCAGATGTTATTCCTCCCCCAGCCCAAGCCGTGGACGCGTGCCTCTCGCGGTGCACCGCATGGCCAGCGAGCGGGGTGGCAGATAACCTCAGCGCAATAATGTGTTTTCCTTCCTCAAACACCTGACAGTAGCATGGTCTCACCGACAACTTGGTCCCATCGTTGCATACTTTCCAAGGTGATATTAATCAAACAGATTAACATGTTTGCCTTTAATTTACATTTCACAAACAGCTGTTGAGCCACCTCAATGCCAGCAGTGCCTATTGACAGCATTAGTGTCATTAGTAATCATTGCAGATGTAATAGCACCATTATCTCCTGCTAAAAGGGTCACTGATGGCTCAGGACAGAGCTTCAAGGAAGCAAAAACAGGTTGGATGAAATGAGGTGGAAACTGCAAACTGTTGCTTCTATCTTAACTTGCATAAAGACCTGTTGATGCTACGTAGAGGGAAATTAATGTGCACAAGCAGCAAAAATTTTGGCTAGAGTGTCATCAAGGAGGTGGGGCTCACACTAGCTCTTGTGTCACTTAGACTAACGTAAAGCATATAAATATGGGAAAGGGAGCATGGGGATATCACTACCAACCAAACAGTCTTCATCTCTCACAGAAAACTTCTCTCCGTCTCTTGCTGCCACTTCTTTGGGTGAGTTTGATTAGCTTCTTTTCTTAAGTTGATGTAGCTGGTGGTGACAAGTGCTGGCTCGCTAGTCCAAGAAAATGAGGTCTCCCCAGGTCTTTAAGCTCATTGTGCTGGTTTTGGGCCATCATCATACATAACAGCCCCTTCTGACTTGGCGGAGTGGGTTTTTCAGAGTGGGTCTGCTGATCTTGTCTCTCCTGTGCACGTATGCTACAGGGCTCAGTGGGATGGCTCTTCCAGGCTAGTTTGGCCTTTTGGGAGAAGACAACAGGGAGGCCAGGACTGATGTGAACATGTGGATGGAGGTGGACTTCTGGTTATAATCATTTGTCATTTACTGTGACTTATAAAGCCTGATACAGAAAGCACTCCCTCTCTCTCAAGCTAGGTCATCTTTAGAAGGTCCATCTGCTACTTTGGTCTCATTTTCATGCCACAGGAGATAAAGGACATAAAATGCTTGATGACAACCTGTTTCTCCCTCCTAGACCTCCCCGTGTCTCCTCTGCCTCTTAACCCTAGGCCTCAACCCTGATCACCATGGCCCTCTGGATCCGATCGCTGCCTCTCCTGGCCCTTCTCGCTCTTTCTGGCCCCGGGACCAGCCACGCGGCTGCCAACCAGCACCTCTGCGGCTCCCACTTGGTAGAGGCTCTCTACCTGGTGTGTGGAGAGCGGGGCTTCTTCTACTCTCCCAAAGCCCGAAGGGACATTGAGCAGCCTCTAGGTAAGTTGGGCTGACCTTGAATGCAGTCGTATGCTATGCAATGCAAAAGGCAACAACAGCCTATCTTTGAGGGTGACACCAGGAATGTCCTTGATGGGGAATGCCAGGAATACCTTTAACATACCAACAACATCACATTGCCAGCTAAAAGCTCTTCAGGTTAAAAAGGCAGATGGGAGGGCAGGCAGGGAAAAAGGATTTATGAGAGAAAAGGAATTGTGTCTGAAAGCTCAAACCTGTCTATTTCTTTCTGTGCCCATTACACCAGCTTGGGAGTGTTCATAGAAAGTAAAGGTTGAAGGAACCCAGGAAGCCTCCTTCTGCCCCAAGACAGGATCGGTTGTCCCCATCCTATTCCTGACCCATGCTTGTCTGGTATGTTCATAAAAACCTCCAGTGAGGAAGTTTCTTCTGCCTTCTGAATCCCAGGCCCAACTGACTTTCTTCTCAAGTGTCTCTTCCCAATATCTATCCTGAAAATCCCTTGCTGTAAATTATTTATTTTCTTCTTCATAGTGGATGTGGGGAAGAGGCTACTCCTTTCTTCTTTGTAGCTGCTTTTCAAAATATTTGAAGTCTGTTCCCATGTCTAGTTTTAACCTTCTCTCAACTAAATCCCCTCTACGCCACCCCACTACATTCTTAGGTCATATTTTCTAGATCTCTGTCCATGCAAATTGCTCTGCATTTTATCTGCATCCTTACTGACTGGTGATGCTTTGGAGAAGCACACAGGACCCCAGCTGGGGCCTTGCCAGTGTCAAGTAGAGTGAGCAAACTGGAAGAACGATATTGCATGTTTTTCACACCATGTTTCTGCCTACACAAGTGGTTTGCCTTTTTCAAAGCAGCACTGCACTGTTGATTGATAGTGATCACTGTCTCCCATGGATGCCTTGGCCATCCCTTGGGTGGATCAGCAGCAGTCCTTGAAGGACCGCTACCACAGTCAAACCCTCATCCTGGATGCACAACACAGTCTTCCTGCCTGCCTTTAGCATCTTTCCCATTTCTTACTGAACAGAATGCCATCTTTTCAGTGTTTCTATAGTTTCAAAGATAATTTTTAGTGCTAATCTTGCCCTTCAAGAGGCCTGCAGCCCCAGAAATTTATATCATCTCTTATTTAATGGTGGTGAAATGCTGGTGGAGCTGCTTTGGTTCCCCTTCTTAGGACTTCTGGACTTCTTGCACTGACAAGTGCAAGGGCCAGGAGGCAGGAGGAGATGACAGGCCTGCCCGCACACCCTCAGTGCCAGATCACTGCCTCTGGTCCAGCACTTTGTGTCTGCATGGCAGTGCAGGTGGCATGAGGCAGTCCAGAGAGCTGCCCTTCAACATGGTGTTTGTATCTAGATGCGGCCAGGATCTGCAATGCTCCATCTATAATGCAAGTATGATGTCTCTCCTGGAGATGGGTACCTACAGTTCTCAGCTTTATCTCCTCTATGAATCCAGCAAGTACACTCCCTCTTCTGTCTTCCAAGCTACTAATGGAGATTTTGATGAGATGCAGAAGAGACCCCTGCCAAATCCCAGTCATTTCACCCCCCTCATTTCAAGATGTACTATTACTTAACCTCCTCTGACTACGATATGCCTCTCCCACCGGTTCTCTTCCCATCACACACTGGTTTCATTTGAATCTGATTCCTTCTCTTGCATATGCAACCACCCCATGAAATAGTCTTACAGGTCTTCAGAAGGTGAAGCAAAGTAATGTCACAGCAGAGGGTTTGCTATGATTTGTTTTGAATGGCCAGCTGGGCTATTAGTTGCTCCGTTCTTTGATGATTTGTTTCTGAAGACCACGGTGAATGGGCTGGAAGTTTCGCTGGAAGTTTCATTAGCCAATTCCCTAAATACTGTACTGAGAATTTCATCAGGGCCAACCAGTTTGAAAGTATCTGAGGATTTTCTACCTCTTGTTCCAGGATTTTTGCCTGAGCCACCACCTCTTTGTCACACAAGCTAGTTGTGTTTACAGTCTGCTCATAGCTGGCTTGAAGGATGAAGACAAGTGAATCACAAAACTATGATTAGCTACTTCCTCTTCTACTTAATGTTGGACTAAACCTTTCCTAAATTTTCCTCCTAGCACACTAGCATAATGATTTCTTGTTCGTTGCATCACGCTTTGGGGGCTCGGGGATTTTTCATCTTGTGCTGTACTTTCATATTGCCCTAGAAACCTCATCTCAGTCTTGCTTTCCAGGCATTTCTTTTTGTTGTTAGGGCCTCTTTTCTTCCTACAGGAAAAATTCTGTTTTATTTGCCATTTTCTATATTTCCATTGGGCAACTAAAACTTGAACAGTTCTGTCCACAAGTTTTCAAGTTCCCACCAGCAAATGAGACATTCTGTTGAATTTTGTCTATGTCCAAATACCCCAATTCACCATTCCTTCTAAAAACTTGTCCCCAGCTGTGAATATGGACACACACAAACACTTTTTGCCATCAGCTTGGGGCTACATCCAGGCAGCCAACAGGAGCAGGGTGTTCAGGACCAGCTGGGAAATGCACGCAGCCCCAGGACTGGACCACCCTTGCAATCCCACAGACATCCCAGTTGTTTGCCCAGGCTCCCAGAAGAGTGGGTAACTGCCCGAGGGGGGCTGCAGTCCCAAGCAACTCATCTCTCTGGAGCAGACCAGCCCATTTTATCATCTTATTTACTAGATGCTTACCCCAGGGAGGGTGCAGGGTTTTCTCTTCTTCTCCCCATGCCTGCCTCAATAAAACCCCTGTATCCGCTTGTCCCTCACACTGCTGATATTGGCTCAGTTTGGCTCCTTCTAAGCACCACAGGATTTATTTGGGAGATGAAAAACAGAGCCTGAAGGTGCTAGAAGCAGCATCAACCAGGGGAAACCCTTGCAACTTCCTCCCCATTTTCCAGCCAACTCTGGCTTAAAACTCTGGTGTCTGCAAAGGGGGTCTCCGCAGGGCTCAACACCCAGGGCTGATGCTGTGTGATGTCCCACGGTTTATCTTTTTCTTCCCTGGCAGTGAGCGGTCCCTTGCATGGTGAGGCAGGAGAGCTCCCCTTCCAGCAGGAGGAGTTTGAGAAAGTGAAGCGAGGGATCGTTGAGCAATGCTGCCACAACACCTGCTCCCTCTACCAGCTGGAGAACTACTGCAACTAGCGGTGAGGCCAGCGGCGGAGAGCTCGCGGGCCACAGGCAGAAACACGCACTTAATGCTACTGCACCTTCAAAGCAATTGAATAAATGTTGTGGATCTATTTGAAGGACTGTGCCAGTTCATGTGTCCACGTCTTGGGGAGGGGGCACTGATGTTGATTTTAGGATGTCATTGTCTGCACTTGGGTAAGGCAGTTTTGAAAGGTCCTGGAGCCACCCATCATGTTACACTATCCTTCTGCTGTTCAAATGAACTCCCTGGGAGGGAGGGAGGGATGGAGGGAGAGAGAAGGGTTACACGGCGCCAGAGCGTGTACATAGACCTGGTTACCCCAGTGCCCAGGGGGTGAGGAGGAGAGGGCAGAGAGGTTTGAACGAGATTTCTCTTTCTAGGGAAATGCTACAGTGGAATATTTGTAGCAATGTCATGCTGGTCAGCTTCCTGCAGTTCACAGCCCAAATATAGTGAGGCAGCTGGGAGACTGAACTTCCTCAGCTGCGTAATGGAAACAGTTCAGATTAAGCAAAGAATTAAGTCACCTATTAATTGTACCCAGAAAAATCATGGACGACAGCCACGACCAATTTAGAAAGTGTGTCCAGTTCCCTTTTCTGCTTGTGGGAGGCCCAGGCAGAGTCCTTGTTGTGGGACATGCTTGTCGCTCACAGCTACTTGACGAGTTGTGTGCAGAAAGTGGATTTTATCTAAAAGGAGTTTTTAGTGTATCAGCCAAGAGCGGGGCATTTCAGGGCAGCATCCCTGATCCTGTTGCTGCAAACCTCTTTCAAGTATCTGGCCCCAAAATTGCCACTTTCTGGGAGGAAAAGGTGTCACGGCAACACCAGCTGGCCAGGGTGGCAGGGAGCATGGGGAAGGCTCTGCTGAGGGACTTCCATGCCTGTGTGGTGGAAGCCATGCAGGAGGTCCCTGTGAAATGGGTGCAGCCTGACAGAGGTGGCAGCAGTGGCCGGGGCTGCATTTTGCTGGTGGCAGATTTGGAAAGCTGGTCTGAGAGGAGACTGTGGTTTTAACAGCCTCTTTTCACAAACCAGATCTGACTGCCTCCATCGGAGCTGTGCAGATGGAAGCTGCCATCTCATCCCTGCCAGGATGCATTGCTCTTGTTCCTATCATGAACACAAAACTGGCAAAACCACTGCAAACTGAAGGGCTGGAAGGGCAGCTGGAGTTGCTGCTGAGAAGAAGACACAACCATAAAACAGGAAATCAGAAAGCACCAGTGATTCCCCGTGGTGACCTTCCATATGGGCTTCACTGATGTATGCAAGAGCCTGTGACAGGGGCTCTCTCCCGCAGCTGCCCCACCAGTGCTGCTCTGCTGATGCTGCTCCCCCCGAATGACCTTTCCATCCTTCTCCATTGCCCTTTCCTGTGGGCCTTGCTGAATATTCCCAGCAGCAGAGCTCGCCGCTGTGACAGGCAGCCTTCAGTGAAAATCTTGTGGTTATGAAAGCATGGCAAGACATTTGCTGTTTCTGAGCTACTTGGCTCTCACCAAACCTCACAGCATATAGCTCCAGTGGTTTCTATAGGATTCTCCTTAGAAACAGTTCTCCTACCTGTCCTGGTGCCCCATGAGATCAGGACTGGTGTTACTGAAATAAAAATAGCACAGCTATTGTTCATGGTAAGGCCACCATCATATTCAGGCACACAATGGAGTTCCAGCAACCCCATACACCCATCCGCCCCAAGACAATGCCACCCTGAGCCCAAAGGCAGAGAATAGATGCTGCCTTTGTGTCTTGTATGATCTGGAGGGAAAGCACATCCAAGAGAAGTGCTCCCCTCTCATCCAAGGCTTGTTGGAGCCACCCAGACTTGTCCTACATCACCTAGGACCGAGATCCTGCACTCAGCATCAGGGTTCCATGGAAGCAGGCATTTCTGAGACAAGACTGAGGCTTTCTAGTGCAAATCTGAGATTTCCATCTGTACCTACCTGACAAAATTGTACAAGTCTGCTGAGGGGAAAGGTTGGAAGCATGACTAGTGGAAGAGAAAGGGATGGTGTAGGAGAAGCCTTGAGTGCCTGACTGCCACACTGGTACTCGCGCTTGTCCAAGTGCTGCATAGTGGTGATGGAAACAGCTGGGAGAAGAGAGAGCAATAAATAGCAATAAATCTGTGGAGATACCTCTAGCTTCTCTAGAAATGGGGCACACGGGTCATACCGAGGACAAGCACAGACTGGAGCGGTCCGGAGCTCTCATTTGTAATATCAGAGATGCATCTTGCATTTCAGAGATAGCCTACACACATTCAGCACCAAAGGGACCAGCAGTCACTTGCAGCAAGGTTGAGCTTCTGCAACAGAGCATGGTGGTTCCTGTGTCCGCCCCAGAGCTGTTTGTCTGCTGGCACTCCTGCCCTGGCAGCGATGCTTGGGTGAGGACAGCTCTTTGGAGATGCCCAGTTCGTTTCCTGCCCTCTGCCATTGTTTGGTTTGCTCGTTTGTTTGTTTGCTTTTTCTGAATGCTCTCAATTAGGACTGGTTGGGAAATTGCAAATGCCACGTTTTTCGCTGGAAAATGTTGATTCATCAAAATCAGCACTTCCCGCAGGACCGGACTGGTTTTAGCAGGGCAGGATTCGAAGGGATGAAGGGACACGGGAGGTTCAGGTGCCTGCTCTGCAGGCATCAGAGCAGGGATTTCATCCTCTGTGCCCGATTGCCCAAGACCACATGCTAACTGCTGGGCTCTGGGCTACCCCGCAGTGGACTCGTCTCCTTCTGCTGAAAAATTCCAGGAGGTTTCAGCAAACACAGAGTGGGAATTGTTTCGAAATCTTAAAATGGGGCAGGACCACCCTCTCCTACCCAGCTCAAGATGCAGTGCGATATTTTCGTGGCAGGTTTGGATGTTAAGTGAGATGGGCGTCTGGACAGACTGGAGGCCCAGCTAGTGATTAGACAGGGCTGGAGCAGAAGAGAGAAGGATGAGGAGCAGAAAGGGGTCATGATGGCCATTCTCCACAATTCCCCCGCCTTTGTGCCTCCTGGGAAGAGGAGACGGCAGGTCCCTTGGTGAGGAAGGGAAGAGGAGGGAACGGTGATCACCTAGGGTTGGGGAGGGAGGGGTGGCCCCACGTCTGCTTTGGGGGCCCAGGCAGTCTGAGCTCTCTGCAGGGCACATGCAGCTGCTGGTGTTCCCTCCCTCCCCAAGGCAAGAGCTGTCCTGGAGGCGTACAGCATACGGTGAGCCACAGTGCTCTCCAGGAGGTGCAGGAGAAAATACTGCATCAATTTAAAAGCTGTAGAAAACCTTAAAAAAAAAGTCCTTATGAATACACTTTGCTTTCCAGAACTGAAAATAACATAAAGGGCTCAGACAGGGCCAGCTCTTCACTTTTTAAAAGCTGCAGCAAGGTGAAGGCCAAAGGAGAACAAAAGTACTTTTTGCCCTTTTTTCTGGGACCCCAGGGAAGGAAGCCTGAAGGCAACCCTACGTGCTTTCCACACCGGAGCACACGGCTCCTTGGCTTGGGAACGTGATGCTGCTGGCTCGCTGACCCTGCGCTGCGATCGGGCCGGCAGCGCTAGCCCCCTACCCCACCCAAACCTGAGGGTGGGCAACAGCCCAGAGTGTCCTTAAATGTGGTCCAGGGTGGGATTTCTTTATAAAGTCCCCCTCAAACCCCTGTGCATTCGTCCAGGCCATTCCCTGCTCTCAGATGTGCTTGGGAGATGCCAGATCTTATGGATTCCTGCAGGAGAAGTGACTCAGGGACAGGGAATGCTGCATCCATTGACCTCCCTCCCCGCTCCCCCTCCTGACCAGCTTTGCATTGTGATCTTTGGGAAGCAAATGCATCCAACCCCCTTTATTCTGACTCAGCAGTTGCTTTGAAGTGATTTTTGCGGTAGCGGTGGGGCATCATGCCCGGCTAAAATATCTTGGCTCTGCTACTCTCACAACAAACTTCCAAAGGTCTCATGCTAGTGGTGGAGGGCAATTTGAAGAGAATGCAAATAAAGGCTTCGGTTCATTCATGCTGCTTGAATAGAGAATTGAAAGCTGAGCCGCAGAGGGGATTGCAAGACAAATTCTTTGAGCTGCCGAGTTGTTAACACTGCCTAGAAAAGAAAGGACCAAAGTTGCCCCTGTTTCCTGCGCGCGTGAACCCTTACCCGAAAGCGCTCCGCTCCAGTTTTGAGGAAAGGAGACCAATGCGCACGGAAAAGGGAACGGAGGGGAGCTGCTGTGGGGCACCCACCGGTGGGGTCCGTGGTGGCTGGGTGACAGACCATGTCCTCTGGGTTGCTGGATGGGCTGCGCTGCCCTGGCTTATCTGGAGAGGAAGGGAAGGCTGCCACTTTCCCGGAGCTAATACGACTGTATTATTTCCTTTTCCGGGAAGCCACAGATAGAAGAACACTGTCTATTACCCTGGGAACTCACAGATTCACTTTATATAAGAAATAGCCAGGCTATACCCTGGGATTTATTTTTTTTTAACAATCTTATCAGCTTTTTAGGAAATTCTAAACCTGCTTACTACGGCCTCTCTCCTTATCTGCAGCGTGACTCCTTAATAACTGACTTGCAGCGATGACTTGAGTTGGAAAGCATGCACTGAGCAGTGTTAACACCCCAAATTCCCTGTGATTTAGACCAACATCACCAAAGACACCTATTTTGAACAAAAAATAGCCCTTCTTGCTTCTCCTTTCACCCTGGGCGGGAAGAAAATTTTAGGTCAGGCTATAAACTGATCTGGAAAGTCGTTGCCAGCGTATTGTCTCTGGGTGAATTATTCCTGCGTGCGGCAGGGAGAAAGGAGGCCCTTTTTTTCCCAAACCCAATGCCAGGCTGGCTCTCGCGTCCCCCCCGTGTTCTGTTGGGCAGAGCAGCCGGGAGCAGACCTGGGACAATGACGGGAAGCAAAGCAAGCCCGTAGGAGCTCACGAGGAAATGATGTGAGCCTTAATCCTTTCCCTCCATCCCCAGCCAGCTTCAGGACTGGCGGTGGGAGGTGGATGAAGCATTTGGGCTCCTCCACGTTCCTTTCTGCTACCGAAAGAGCAGAAAACGGCTTTCTTTTTTTTTTTTTTTCTGCCTGGTAAATGCCAGGATTTCCAGGATGCGCGTGGTTGCTCACACTGAAATTTCCCACAAAATGTTTTCAGATTTTGGAAGAAAATGGATAACAGAAATAAATTTGGCTTTTGATTTCTGGGCTGTTGTCATTTGGGCTTTGCAATGCTGGATTTTGGGGGTGGGGGTGTTTTAGAGAACTGCCAACTTCTGAAATGTAACTTTTTGTTGGAAAATAACACAGCTTCCTCTTTTCTAATCAGAAAACGGAAAATCAAATACAAATGACACCACCCACCCTACATTGACAATAAACCATTCTGTGGAAGTTTCAATGGAAAAAAATCCTACCCTTTTTCCCACTTATCAGAAACCTCCTCTGCTTTGGAGGCTGGGACCCAGCAGGGTCCTGGTTCTGCAGACATGCCTGCTGGCAGACCTTGCACACCCAGGTTTCCAGCTTTTCCTACCTCATATGGGAACGTCTGGGGGGATTTTTAAAACTTATCCCAAATAAATGCTGTCTTGGCCCCTGGGCTTCCTCTGATTTCAGTGCTGAGAGAGAAATCACGGTGAAACAGCTTGAGACCTGACCCACACCTGGTAAAAGCACAGCCAGGCTGCAAATCACAGCATGCTCCTCTCCCGCCTCTGAAATTGCTTTTTCAGTGACTTTTTAAATGTCTGCAAGCTAAACCTGGCCACGTTTTTCCAAATGCTGACACCTTGTCCTGAAATAATGAATTCCAACCCCAAACGAGGAAAAAGAACTGACCCCACAAAATTCTGATGAAATGTAGACAGGTTATTTTTCAGAACTGGTCCCAGTGCAGGTGTTACAAGGCAGGTGTCCAAAGTACCTCCCCGTGCACCCATGTGCCTTTGCGTTTTGGCCAACTGAAGCGTGGGTGCTTCTTGGCGGTGAGGAAGCGATGGTGGGGAGGGGATGAGGTCGCCCTCCGGCTCATGCCAAGGAGGCAGGAGGACCACCAAAGGCTGAAGGGCCTCTCAGAAAACGCTTTGCTCCTGCAAGATCACTGACCTCACCCCGGGGACACCGAGCAGCACCGAGCACTGACGTCATGCCCGTTTTTCCTTTATGGTTTTGACTACAGAGCCCCAGTGTCATTCTTGAGATGCTTTCCCTTCTTCACCCTGTGGAGCCATTGCTTTGACTGCCCTGTTTTGCTGTGCATACCATTTAAGAACATAGGACTGGGAGAAACTTTCAAGCCATTCGCCTTGGCCCTTGCTAACCTCACGTCACTGTGCCTTCTTCATCTCCAAAAAGGCTTTTTACATCCTGATTTCTTCCTATAGCCTGCGTGCAGCTTTAATTTCTGGAAACTTTCCTGAGGAATTCATCCTCTCCTGTTGGGCGTCACAGTCCTCACAACCTGGAAAAGATCCTGAGGTTTCACATATCTGTTCAGAGCAAAGCAATTACCCGTGGCTCTGTCACTGAAATAGGGCACCACAAAAATGCTGGGAATCTGTTAAAGCCAGATTCCTGCGACGGCTTCCCCTTCTTCTGCAGTCCCAGCTGCTGCCAGGGGATGGAGCGCAGGGCAGCCCACAGCGGGACGCGGCAGCCCTGCCTGCAGCTGCCGGGCAGCACCGTCTGGGGCAGGGCAAGGTGGTATGGGCACCAGGGAACCCTCGAAACAGCGGGGGAAACATTAATAAATACAGACCATGCGACATGTTGGAGGAAAACTCGCTGGAGGTGTGACGCTGGAGTATGACCCTGCACCAAGACCACGGCAACCAAGGGAGCCGGGGCAGTAAGGAGATGGCTGGAGCACTGCAAGCAAACCCATCGGCTCATGGGCTGCACCAGATGGTGATGCCAGCCCTCACTGTCATGGATGTGATGGACCTGGAGTGATGACGAGTTGGGTTGCTTCTGCTCTTGCTCTGGTCTCTGTCTAAAGGTGATATTTCTCCAAGGAGGATTTTGGTTGCGTTTCTGAACCTCCAGGCTCCTGAAGCTGGGACTACCTGTCTGCCCCTCACACCCCAGAGCACCCTCACTGCCGGTTCAATTACCACCCTGACACATGCTCTGGGGAAACTTTACCTGCCCAGTATTTCCTCAGATGCAGCACGTACCTATGGAGTGTTTTGGGTTGGATGGGCACGTGTTTTCAAGACAGAAATCCCCTTTTTAACAGACCTAGGTTTAGGTCCGCAATAACCTCCTGCCCCAAAGAGCCTGTGCTGTGCAACAAAACCCTGGGCTCTTCTGGCTCATCCTGGCACTGAAGAACTGCCACAGCACAGAGGTATATCCTGAGTATAAACATTAATGTTTCAAACAAAGCTGGGACATCTCCCCAACCAGCGTTACCACTGGGCTTGGTGCTCAAATCCTGGCTCCCGCCCTCTCACAAGGCGTTTCATGGTGTCACGGTCCTCCTCCTCAGCCGTGACACGGCTTTGATCAGATATTCCGCTGTTGGGGACAGCCTTTACCCCAGCCGACATCTCTTCCCGGCGGGGATGGGGCCCGAACGAGGGGTTACGAAACGATGCTGCAGCCAGCAGAGGGAGCGCTCAGAGCTTCAGCTGCGCACCGGGACGGCTTGGGAAGCGCCGGGAAAAATGTAATAAACCCTGGCCGGAGCGATAGGGAGCCGAAACAAAGGTTCGCCCTCGCTCAGCCACCAGCCTGGTGATGCTCAGCTGTGAAAGAACGGGGGAATGGATCTGCCACGAACCCCCCAGGAGACCTCGGGTACCGGATGAACCAGAGATGAGGATCCCCAGTGAGGGACGCGTTCGAGCCTCTTAGACGGGTCATTTTGCAGCGCCTGCTCCAAGCTGTCAAGTGAAATTCACCCATTAATTCAGTTCTAGGTTTGGGCTCTTACAATTCCTTTCCAACTCAAGTAATTTCTGCAACTCCATTATTAACGAATCTTTCCTATAGCATTTTCTTTCCAAAGCAGTTTGTACCTCCAGCCCAGCACCACCTTAGTGCTTGTGTCTCATGTTGGCGCTGGAGCCGGGAGGGACTCGGTGGGCTGGGAGCTGCAGGAAGCTTGGGCATTTTAGGCAGAGCTTCATTTGAATTTAGGCCAAACAGAGCAGCACACAGCTAATTGATATTACTTTAGTGAATTAAAGTCTTAACATCTGGCAGTATCTATAACAGCCTCTTACCTTAGGAAAAGGGTCTAAATTATTCTCCATGAAATGCCTCAGTAGTGGGGGGACCTCTCCGCTCACATACAATAATAGAAATATAATTAGTTACCCAAATGCACATTGGCAAAGACTTGTGCCCCGTCCCCTCCCAACTGTGCTGATCCCCCAGGTTTTTAAACCAAGACTCTTCAAGCACCAATGGGCAATTTTGCAACTTGTGTCTACGCAGATCAGTAACTAGAAAGTGTAATGTAACTAAGTCAGGTGTCTCTGGGATTGAGTTAGGACAAGCCCGCGAGGGGATCCTGATGTGGATGAGATAAATATGTCATTAAATCACTTGCAGAGTGAGGTTATGTAGGGAAAGCAGAGCACTGAGTGTTAGGAAGATGTTACGTATGACGAACACAACCACAGGCTGATTAACACCTCTTGCGAACCTGATAAAAAACAATGGGCCACATTTTCACCACTAAATACATCAGGGATGAAAGGGAGCTGGGGGAAGAAACAGAAAAGAGCAGCAGGAATGACCTGACCTGCCTGAAACCTGCCTTTCTATCAGAAAGCCATGAAGCTCACTGTACTTACCCAAAAAAAAGGTTGAGAAAGACATGGTCACAACCCAGATGGTGGTGTGAGAGGAATACTCATGGTGAACAGTGGCCAAATGCCTTACGAGATTCATTGTCTAGAAGGTGAAGTTAAGCCCATCTGGACTGAAGTGGTGTTTGGTGCGCAAGAGGCAACTACTCAGTGGGACAGTTCAGCTGTTGACACAAAAGATTTGCATCGCTTGCATCAATGGAAGATGAATTTTGTTCAGTGGGACCTGGTTGCTCACCCACACGTCACGTGCTTGCTCTGGGAGCAGGTGGGTACAATTCTCTGTCCATGACATGTAGAAAATCCCTCGTTCTCCACTCAAAACTTGTATTTGAGGCTTCCCATGTCCCTGATGCTCTCTCTGCTGCCCCAGACCCATTGCCCCTCTTTCTGCTTTGTCCCCTGAGAAGAAACGGGGTGGCAGTGAGTATTTACACCCTACAAAGAGGGGGTGTGGGTGGCACTGGGGAGTGATGCTACTGCTGCGAGGGGCTCCTCTGCAGGGCAAAGCAATACATGGGTGAGGCATGGACAGCGAAGATCTCTGCTGGAAAGCAACCCTGTTTTGCAGCCTGTAGCCCCCTCACAGCCGAGAAGTGTCAGTGAACCCTGCCACCAGCCCAGGCACCCTGCTGATGTTACTGTTCCCTTCCCAAAGCCAGGATCAAACAAGGAGAATAAATCCCCAGGAAGGAAAAGAGAGGTCCTTGTTCCCTCCTCCCTGCACTTGCTCTCCAATTAATCTTCCTCCCGGGTCAGGAAAAATCTCATACAGCTCTGCAGCAGAAGAGACTCTCCCCGTCACCAACTGTGCTGTGTGCTGTTAGCTGGTCCGGGATTTTCGGTGGCAATGCCTTGACCCAAGACAGCCTGACATTTCCAGTTTATAGCTACTCAAAATAAAATCTGAGAGGAGACACAGCACCTGCTTGTGATGTGGGTGACTCCTTCAAATCCTGAGCCTGTCTTGCGCTCAGCAAACCAGGACTGGCAGGCCTTCAGAGAGGTGGGGTGGCAAAAGCTGCCATGGGTTCAGTGAAGGAATATGGGGAAAAAATCAATGCAAAATGCCTCAAGCAATGATTTGTCTGGACTTTTGTTATGGTTAGCTCCAAATTAGCAAGCACAACCTAGCTGTCAGCAAATCCATGTTAGATATGAGCAGCCCTTTAAAATTTCTATTGGTATTCATCTATACTATCCTCCACACATGCTAATACAAATTCCCTTTTTGGCAACACCCAATGCCCAGTGCAGAAGTGAGAGAAGTCTTCAGTCTTTCCCCTTGGCTACCACATCATGCCTCCGTAACAAAACCCGCTCTGCAAACCATTTTATCTGACTATTTCTGATCGCCAAAGCGTGTATCCTCTGGACAGCCCAGCAGAGACGTGAGCACCAGCGCATGTGCCCTTCCTGGGCACTCGCCGGGTCACAGTGAGGTTCAATGCACTGGCGAAGGTCCTGCAGGAAAACTCTCTTGGTAGCAGCAGCGCCGGGATCCCCTGACTTCATCACAGACTTGTCCTTCCCCATTCCGTTTGGGATCTCAGCTTGCATGCTTTGCTCTCCCGCCCTGACAAATTTGCAAACCACAGCAGGATGGCTGCAGAGCTCGGGCACAGCCCCTGGGAGGAAGGCCCAGAGGAAAGTGGTTGTCTGTTGGAGAGACCCAGAACATCTCATAGGATTAAAAAAAAAAGCCTGTGGTTGGGAGTCTGGCTCCCCACAGCCTGTTCCGTGGCAATGCCAGAGGAGAGGCAAGTGAGGAAGTAGCCACTGTTTGGATAAACATGTGGCAGCGATGCCTTCCCAGCAAGGCGTCAAATGCCGAACACGGATGGAGCGTGGCCGGGTTAAACTGAGCAAAGTGCTCACACCCCACGGCCCATTGTGTCTGGTCCGAGTGTCTCTTGCAGCCTTGCACGGGTATCCTCACCCTTGTGCCACCTCCACCTCCCACCCCACAACTGCGGAGTCCCTGTGCCCTGGGCAGCCAGGTTCGGGATGCAGGGATGCTGCCACATCCAAGAGAGCTCCATCCTCCCTCTGGGCTTAAGAGCTGGAAACGCTCTCACCCCTAGAAGATGGTCTTTTAAAAGCATCACAGGATCAATCCTGGTGCTGGAAACTGGTGGGCAGGGAGAGATAGGTCGCAGGGGCTGGCACGTTCGGTAACCAGAGGCTACGTGACAGTGGAAGGGAGAAGAGAAGCTCAGAATGTGGGAACTACCACCGAAACCCTCCAAGCATGGTGGAAACTATTTCCTCTGCCCCAGCTTTCTGTGGTGTCCTCATGAAAATCATGCAGCCCACTTGCAAGCTAGCGCTGTTCCCTGGCTGTCGCCTCCCCGTGAATTACCCATCAGCCAGGGCAGACCCCCCAAAGCAATTACTGAAGCTCAAGGGCTGTTTTATTGCAGGGATCTGGGGCTGTTTTCACACCCAAGACCAGAACCTGGATCCGTCCATTGCTATCCTGGCAGAATCATGCCCAGAAAAGCACGCTTAAATTAAAAGCCAAGGGCCAACGTCCCAAGCTGGTTGTTTAGACTAAATGAAAGGTTTTCAGGAAAAAATCAGTCTGACTTAAATTCCACCCCCCTTCCCCAGGAGATTGCTCCCTATCTGGTTGCCTCCCGAAGGTGGGAGCAAAGGCTTCGCAGTGAGTCATCTTTTACTTTGTATACCCTGACAGTGCTATTACTGCTTTCATGTGGGTCTCTGGGAACGGCGAGGGTGGCGGTGGGTGGGAGAAAGCGGCCATGAAACAGGCATCAGCCACCGGAGGGGTTTCGTGCCCTGATTGCATGTGGGGGGATAAACGAGGCATCCCCAGAAATATTGCCCTCCCCAAGACGGTTCTGGCTTGGGGCAGGACCTGCTGCCCTAGACAAGTGGGGTCTCAACAAGGGATTGGGATGGGAGCTCTTGACACACTCCGGTGACTCGGCAAATATGGGATGACGCTCATGTGAGTTAATTAGGGAGTGAGGGCAGTACTCAGCCTGCCTGAATGAGCCTGAAGCCCCTGGGCTGACTCGCTGGAAAAAGCAAGGTTCACCCAGAAAGGGATACCGAAGCAGCTTGTAAGAAACAGCAGTTGGGGGCGTTCATCATCTCCGATGACAGGAGCCCTGGAGTGGGACCCAGCAGGTCTGGCTTGAAATCATTCCCCAGCTCCGATACTAAGGTTTCCTGAAGGGAAAGCAACTTTCCTCTATAAGTCCCTTTTAGGGGATGCCTGCTATCTGTTGCTAGATTTTTCTCTCTCCTTTATATCACAAACACAGACAAAAGAATTCATTCTATCTGTGGAAAACATCTTTTTCTTTTTTTTCCCTTTGGATTTGGTTAGTGGAGAAGAGGTTGTTCCAGTCTGGCACCTCTTGTGGTTACTGTGCTTGTTTTGACTAAAAAACACCCGTGTGATCTGTACATATTTGAAATGGTTGCCTTTAATGCAAAAAAATCTAAACAAAAATATATGCAACTTACTTCCAGGCAAAAAAAAAATAGCTGCTTCTGCATGAAGATCTACCTGGTGGACTGAGATACCTCAGCAGGAAACCCACCTGGAAAAATAAAGGGAGGAGTGGCAGGCAGATTTGAACCAGGGATGCAATTTTCCATTGCTGCAATTATGCTTGCTAATCATTAATCACGTCCAAGTATTTGCGTAGCTGCAGAGGTTCGCCGCAGCCACCTCTCATAACTAGGGATGCCCTAACCTGAGGACTGCTGAAGTCGAGAGCATTATTTCCACTCATTTTGTGTTGTCTCTTTGAACGTTTGTTCATGCAGGTGTTTCCACTGCTCTCTGGCTATCGTGGCAAGAGCAGCATGTCCTTGCGCTCAGCTCAGATAAAGGCAGAGGGACCACTGCGGGGTGATGGAGGGCCATGCGCTGCACACAAGCAGTGTCACAGGGATGGAGGAGCCACCTTCAGCTCCTATGGGTCAAGGCATTAAGGGGTTGATTGTGGGGGCTGTATCCCACAAGCTTCACCGGGAACAAACTTGCAGAGGGTTAGAAGCCCAGCACCACGGGAGGCGGCTGACGGTGCGTATATCCACCTATGGATTATGCAGGGAAAGGTTTGTGGGGGGTCTCCCTTGGCCGTAACGATATCTTGCGTTGCAGTTTTCTTTAAACTGTGGGGAAGTTGGATTAGGTGAGGAATTCCACAATTTCTTAGCTTTTCAAATAACATGTCTGTGATATCACCCAGTCTGACTCGCGCTCCCACCTGCCTTGGGAATTTGGTTAACCCTTTGCCTATTGACTTCATGGAGGGTTTTTTGGAGACTGTTATCTTCAGCTGATGAAGAGACGGGGACTCAAGTGGCACTGGCAAAGTGGTGCCAGAAACAGGAGGTAGCATCTGAATCACCTGCCATTTGGCTCTACCTACTTAGCCAAGCACTCGCTTCCCCCTCAGCACAAAAATATATGTGTGCACACACACGCACGCCTGCACGAGCTATGCAAGCATCCCACCTGCTGTTTTGAAAAGCTACATGTATTTTTTTTGGTGAAGGATACCTTCCTAGTAATTAGTAATTAGCTTAGCAGTCCCAAGGGTCCTACCCTGTGAGGTCTCCTGCTCCAGGAGCACTAGGACCTCTACAAAACCTTTGCTTCTCCCACCAGAGCCTTTCTGAAGCACCATAAAAAAGTTTCCGCTGCATCACACAGGATTGCATTATACCTACTCGCCCTGTGACACTACTTGGAGATGCCAACCCCATCTATACACCTGTCCTTGAAGGTTAAATAGCCCCAACGGCCATGAGGAGACAGTAGAGATGAGCCTTTCGAGGGTGTGTGATCCCAAGTGGAACAATGCGCAGGAAGCCCAAAGCCATCCCTATGCACCTTCCCCCGTCCCTCTGCCCCCTGGGTGCCTCTCACAGGACAAGCTGGTGACATCCCCAAGCCCACCCTGTCTGGGACCTGGCTCGGGGCGCAATCCCCACCTCAGCTGCCTCTGCTCTACCAGCGCCGCACCACACTATCGCCTTGCTCGATGGATTTTTCAGCGGCAGAGTATAAACATTTCTAGTGAAGTGCACTTAGTGTAAGCTGCTTTGCCAAGTGCTGTTGGCCTCCCCTCCTTCGTTATGATTATGAGAGAGTGTTTTGTTTAAGTGAGAAAACAAATTGCCCGCAGCTCCTGCCTCCCTGTGGGTGTCCATCACCCATGGCAAGAGCAGCGTGGTCTGGAGGGGATGCTGGCAGCACAGGTGGGCACACGGTGTCCCTGTGTCACCTGCTTTAGGAACGCGAATCAGGGGAGGGTGCAAGCAGTGGGGACCTTATTGCAAACTCCTGTACACCCGCTGCCAGCTGTAGCTATCAAAAGTCCCAGCCCTTAAGGGAACGAGGCAACAGGGAAGAGATTTATTCCTGCCTCGAGCTGCTGGATGGGGATGCAAACCGGAGGGAAATTGAGTGACTTCCCAAGGTAACATGTGGATGCAGTGATGGAGGAAGGCTGCACTCAGGGCGCAGGAGCCCTGTGTGAGCCCCACGCTGCCCCTTCTCCCCATGTCCACAGCCGCCTGCCTGCGGTACCCCAGCCCCACGTCCTCCTTTGGGGTCTTCATTGCTCAGCTCAAATCTGAAGGCACCAGTGGCTGGGTCCAGCAACACATTTATCCTGACCAAAAAGCCCCTGGCCTGAAGGAGTGATGGGGTGGCCCCCACCGAGGCTGGCAACGGGACAGGGGTCCCTGATAAAGGGTGAAGCTCTGGCCTGGGGGAGATGCTGCCACCCAACCCTCTGCCCGAAGACAATGAGAGCTGCAAACAAAGACCCGCACTGAAGCACAGCAGCAATGCAAAAAGAAAGAAAAAAAAAAAACAGAGGAAGAAACGCCTGAAAGATACATAGCTGGGATTCCTGAACGCCTCAGAGGTATTTGGGCTTAGCCAACAGGCTCAGGGTTTTTTTTTCAAAGCCATTAATTACACAACAGAGACAAATCTGCACCACTCCACCTCTCCGTGGCAAATAAGGGCCCTGCATATATTCCCTAAAATGCATCACCCTCTGCGCTCAGTGCCATCGCCTCTTGGCACTTGGAAAAATAACCCATCGCAGGGTGATATTTCCAGCCGGCTCTTGTGTCTGATTTTCTGTGGAGTATTGAACGGGCGCTCAAAGCATGTGCCTCCAAAGGCTGCATCTGAAATACGTGAGCTGCATCAGTAGCGAATGCTGGAGGACATGGCAGAGGGATGGAAATACCACCCCGCTGACCTGGGCAGCTTTGCTGAGTGACCTGACTGCTCAACAAGGCCAAGGGGAAGCTCTCCAAGAAGCTGCACCAACGAAAAACCAGTGCAAGGACTGTATCCACCTCCAGCATGGCCCATCGCAGGCATTGACCACCGGCCACTCAGCGATGGCTGCTCTGTTGAAGCTGCTGGAGAGGACTTCAGCAACAACTGCTGTGTCTCTTTTTTTGAGAAAGAATAATTTATTAAGAGCTCACCTGCTTTTGCTTGTGAATCCAGCAACACACAGCCAAACTGACCAGTTCATACTGATGCTCCCAGGAGCAGGATAAAACATTTTTTAAGGGTGAACCCGGAGTTTTCCGAGTGAGGGCAGAGCGAAGCGGTGTGGATGAGGGTGCCGTGCTGGGGGGTGAGATACAAATACCCTTAGAGTGCAGAGCATGCTCCTGCTTGGAGGTGGGTGGCATCCCCGCAGTCCACCTTTCCACTGCTCAGCTCCTCCCCAGGGAACCCGAGGATGCACACTATTCGCGCAGTCTTCCCAGAGCATCCTCATCAGGCCATCCCTGCAGGGACGCAGCTATGGGGTGCTGTCTTCACCCCAACGAGCTTCTAGTCCGAAGGGTTTCCTACCACCTCCCCCAATGTATTTCATTTGCAAGCTGTTTTCACTCAGACCTTGCTCTGTAGACAGACCCATATTTGCACAATGCTATAAGGAGCCAGCTTCATCCCCTGGTGCTTGGAAGAACTAATTGTACCTGCTGGAGCTTTTATTGGTCCTTAAACAAGCTTAGACCTCTTCTTCCCCATGGCATTCCAGTGAGTATTTTCATAGAAATGCTTTAAAAAAAATAAAAATAAGGAAAACAGGAAATGGTGATGTGCTTAGCTGTTAATATAGGCACAGGCCCATCTTCCTTCTCTGCTACTGTATTTGTTGCTCATTTTTGACACAAATGATCAGACAAAACTTGGAGCCTTCCAGACTCCCTCTGCAATGAAAAGAAGCTGGGGAGAGGGTGGGCATTTCTCCTTATCTGCCCCATTCCACCCTTCTCGGAAATGCCTTTTGGGAAGCTGTTAGATGAGATGGAGTTCACTTTGGCAACCAGGGATGACCAAGAGATGTTTGCTGTTCCACAAATGATGGGGAGAAAGGAGACATTCTCTCCCTTTCTGGGATCATCTGACCCTGGGAGCCTTTGGCCTCCTTCTTTTGGGTCCCATTGCAATGGCATCTCAACAAGCAGACACACTGAGTTTCACTTGCTGAATGTTGTTTGTGCTTTTTTAATTCCTATCTTGCACTCGGACACTGTGGCACCTCCCTACCCCACGTCCTCCTTCCTGCAGCCTCTTGAGCCAAGTGAGGCTGCTCAGGCTGGAGCTTTCCTCTAATTGCTGGGATGTTGTATTTTAAAAGACGCTACAGGAATACTAAGTCTGTCCAGCCCACAAAAAAATGCATAGTTTGTCCTCCATATAAACAGGGGTGAAAACACTTGTGCCTTTTACCGCTGTCACAAATTCCTCTGGCACAGTGCAGTAGCTTACCTTGGAAAAACTTCATTTTTGCTACGCTCAGCACCCTTCAAGTCCTCAGAATGCATCTGCCAGCACCCCTCCTGAACACCTAAGTCCAAGGAGTGCTCCAAGGCATCGGTAGATCTGGGCAGGAATTGCTACAAGAGTCCCTCTTTTGCTCTGATCATGCCAAAAGCCATTCTCTGCTGATGCCTAAGGGCATCCCGCTTTTCCCCTGCCCATATAACAACGCCGCAGCAGAAACCCTCTGGGCTGAGGCCATGGCCCCAAAATTCTCTCCCCACCCAGGAGTGCCAGGAGCCCTGAGCAGACTTGCCCAGCCTCTGTTTTTGTTTGCTTGTTGTTGACCAGGGGCCCCAGGTGAATTATTTCTCCCACTCTTAGTTCTTTGACTTCAATTTCACGCAGGGACCTTCCATATATCACATCCCCTTTTGCCAATGAATCTCTCCTGTTCCAAGAGCTTAGTGTGCCCCGGGATCAATATATTTTAGCAGCATGCAAGGACACGGTGTTATTGCCAGGTTCTTGGGTTGTACAAAACAAAAGGTATCACTTTCTTAAAGCCACTGAGAAACCCTCTGGGCGAAGAACGATTATTCCTCTGCCATTAAACAGCTGTGCATAAGGCTCTGGCTAATCACTCTCCCTTCTCAATAGGGATGACTTTTTCTCCTAGTCTTCAATGACAGGAGACCCAAACCCACGGCCCTTTTTTCGCATCTTGGACATCTCAGCTCACGGTGCCCAGGTCTGTTGGGCATGTCAGTAAAGCATTCTGATTTCTTCTGCTTGTCCTCGCTCTTGACATATGAGAATATAAGGTGCTTTACAAACTGGGGTGCCTTTGCAATGCTGTAGGCACATGGACCTCAGAGCCCCATTTTGGTCACCTTGTCATTTGTGGTATAACTGTGAAATAAGCCAAATGAGCATCACAGGGTGTCTTGGTTGGTCTTGCATTAGGTGACCTCTCCCCTCTTTGGATTATAGGTGGAGAGGAAGGGAAAAGTCATGTAAGTGTCCCCTTCCCTGAAGGTATCTGCTTGGCTCAGGTCACCAGCAGCATCGCTAACATCCGCCCTGGCCCGCAACCACTGCATTTCTGCAGCTATTTACATTCCTCTGCCTTTGCTGAAGCTCGCATCCCCGCCTGCAAGGTCCAGGCTGGCCCAAGCTTTCCTGTTCTTCCCCCTTTCCCTGGAAAGCTTTCCGGCCCATCGCCGCATGTTGGTGGCCACCCACGAGCCGCTTTGATCAGCTCAGATGGGCAGCGCCGTCAGGGGGCTTTGCAGCCTGCCCAGACGCCTCCACAGCCGCTGCAACAGCAGAGATTTTCTCTCCGAGTCCCGGGCATCCCCTGGTCATTTTGGGGCACCTTTCAGATGTCACTTCTATTCCAGCTCCCGCTTTAGATTCATGTAGTTTCAGCTCACTTTGGCTGACTTTGCTTTTGCGAACGCTGTCCTTGCTCCTTGCGAATTTAACAGAAACCTATGACTGCGATTTGTCTCCTGAACCGCGCCGATGACCGTGGAGGTCAGGCAAATGCAAGACGCGGTGGGCTATTTTTATTGCATTTCCAATTGTTTCAGGTGATGCTTAGCTGTAGCCACATCAACTTTCAAACCAAAATGCTTCCCGGGATGCCATGTTTTTGCAAGCCCCTTGGCGGTCAGCGCTGTGGTCCAGAGGCCCTCCTCTCCCTCTCTTTCTGCCTCCCCGTCCTCGGGTTAGCTGCGTCCTTGGCTTTACTGGTCCTCCTCCCGCTCTCCTACGCAGGCCCTCCTTGCAGGCAATGCCAGGGGCTGGCGTTTGGGGTGGAGGCGGCTATTGTTCCAGCTATCTGCAGTGCAATGTTCCTTATGACTGTATTAAATGAAGGGCGGAGGTCACACATCCCTAGTTTAAATTAGGTTTAGGCTGACCTTTAACAATATTACACTCGTGGATCCTCTCATAACTCACCGAATAAACTCCCAGAGGGTTTTACCACCTCCCTCTTTTCTTCCTACTGTAAGGATGCCCGAGGCTTAATGTGCTTCTCTCCAATTTCGCTTTGATTTCTAATCCTGTCCCCTTCTCCCCCTTCTCCCCCCCCAAATACAGATATATTCACTCCTTTAAAGGTGGGGGGAAAGAACCTGTTCCTTTTCTCTTCTGGGCGACAGCTCTTTCTTTTGTGTCTCTTTCTTCCCTTCCCCGCCCCCCTCCTCTTTCTTGACACAATGCACTATTTATTTGCACTGAAGGATAACTAAGAAGCAATTAAAAGATCAAAAGGCACAAACACAAGTAGATCCAGTGGCAACTTGTGGGGTTTATTTTGCTGCTGCTGCTGCTGAAGCTTCACCAAACTGCTGCCTTGTTTTTCCCCCAGCCGGAGAGACACCTCTCTTACTGGGTCGCCTCTTCCTCCGAGCAGACTTTTTTATGATCGCTATTTTTCACCCCCATTGTTTGCTATTGCAGTTGTTTACTGGAAAATCACTTGTTTTTCTCAGGGAGATTAACCCTCCAAGCTTTCTTTTGTCTACTCTCAGGAGGTCCTTGTGGTGAGCTGGGGGAAGGGAAGGGAGCTGGGCTCCTTCAGCTATTAACAGTAGCTTACAGCCCTGCTACCCCCCTGCCAAGGTTGGGTCCTTTCCTTTGATGGGGTTTTGCTTTCGCAGTGAGGAGAGGTGGTTGCTCTTTGTTAAGGAGACCAGCTCTGCCGAGTGGTTTGCAAGGACCCACGACTGGGATTTACTAAGTCCTTGGCATCTGGGAGAAACTCCTAAAGCCAAAGGTAAGCATCGATGAAGATGCCTCTTTTTGCGAGAAGTATGAAGCCCTGACACATACCAGCAGATGCTCACTCTCTTTGATGGCCAGGGCACTTCTTTACATGCTTAGATATCGATGTAGGAGCTGAGATTTGATGCCTGTGTTTGAGTTTGGTGTGCACAGAACCGCTTTCTCAGCATCACATCTCTCTCCCAGGTGTGCTGGTGTTTGGGTTGAGGCCCACAGCCCTGACACCAGGTCTGCTGGGTGGGATACGCAGCGACACAGCCCAGAGAAGTGCAGCCCAGAGGACAAGCCAGAGAACAGAAGGATGCTGGGGAGGGAAGGACGTCCAAAGCCTAGTGAGAAAGGACCGGTCCTACTCACATTGTCTTGGGCGTGTTGAGGGCAATTCTAACTGTTCAGAGCTGCACCAAGCCCCCCATCCCTGAAAGAAAAAAGTGCAAACTCGAAAAAAAAAGAGAGAAAAGAAGTTTTCTTTATTGCATGTTGGGGTGAGGTTGCTGCATCCTTGTCCTTTCATGCCACTCCCTATGGCAAGCGCTGCCTGAGATGGACAAGCCTGCTGCCCGATCTCAAGCAGCTCTGCTCCTCTCCGCACCCAGGAGGGTGCGTGTCCGTGGCACAGCCTGGGCTTGTGTGCCCCTGCAAGCGGGTGCCCACCCGGGCAGGGGTGAGGGTGTGGGGGGCTGGCTGGTTGGGGCTGCCTTTGCCACTGGCAAAAGCGAGCGGGGTCCCTTCTCCTGAGGCAGCCGCTTCCCCGGTGGGGCAGCTTTGGCGGGCAGGTCTTTGGAAGAAGGCGAGTTTTGCTAAATGCAGCAGAAGGCGACTGCCATGCAGCACCGGCGGAGCAGCGGGAGCGCGTTCAGCCCGCGCGTCGCTCTACACGCACGGCGAAGCCTGGGAAAAGTCCCTTTGGCTTAAAGGCAACCGTGCTCGGCTTGCAAAAGCCCGCGGGAAACAGAGGCGACCAAGTGAGCGGGAACCGCTGCGGGAAGGTGCTCTGCGGGGTGCAAAACCCCAGCGCCGCTGCCCTGCGGAGGGGGAGCGTCCATGTTGTCCGCACGGACGTGCACGGGTGGACGCGGGGGCTCAGTTCTGCTGGGGCGGGGGCTTGCCTGCCCGCACTGGGGCGCGTAACACGGGGCAGGGCTCCGGGGCAGGCGTGCGAGCCCAGGGGGGCCGTGCGACCGGCACCCCTGGATGCCCGTGCCTTCTCCGGGGAGCCTTTCGGAGCAGTTTGGGGACCGGCGCGGGGCACGGCGGCCGGCGAGGACACCTGCGCCCTGTGCGCACCTAGAGAGCGCCCCGAAAGCGAGCCGGGCAAGGCAATCTCCCGCTGCCCCCTCTCACCCCCCGGGGCTGGGGGCTCGCCACCCGGCAGCCAGAGGCGCTCAGGGGGTGCCCCCCAGCATTTTGTGCGGGAGCTCGGGGCGCGGACCCCCACCACCTCCCCTCACCTGCGGGGGCGGCGGGGGATGCGCGCAGCCCCCCGTCCCCCTCCCCCGCCCGTGGCCGGCCGGGCTGGGTCAAAGCCCCCACCCGGGAGCAGCCCGCGAAGAAACCGTGCGGCAGAAACTTTCTGTCCCCTCTTCCCTCCCCGAGCTGGACTCCGGAGGGTTACGAGGGAGAAGGAGGGAAGAAAGGAAGGGAGGGAGGGAAGAGAGGGGGTTAGACCGCTCTGCAACATTATTGGCTGCGTGGCCGGGCTGGTGTTCGCTGGGGAACTCAGAGCATGCCCATTGGGGGGGTATAAAAGGGGGGCAGCCGAAGCGCCCTGCCTGTCTCCTCGCTCGTGGGGCAGCCAGCCGGGAGCAGCGGGCAGTCAGGCAGCCGGCCCCTCCGCCCCGGCCAGGGGGACGCAGTCAGTAAACACAAAAGTGAGAGCCACCCAAGGGGCAGCCACAGCAGGAGGAGAGAAAGAGAAGGGGGGGGAAAAAAAGAAAAAGAAA
>VYZM01006848.1:271136-287187 GCA_013398915.1 Dromas ardeola
GGAGGGCTGCGCGGCCGCTGGCCGCCCGCGTCCCTCCCGCCGGCGCCGGGGCCGTTCGGGGAGCGGGGAGGCGGCCGGGGCGGCGCGGGGAAGGGACAGGCAGTTCCCCGGCTCCGCGGACCCGGGGAGATTGTTCAACTCGTCCTTCTGCAAAACACTGCGGCGCGCTCGGTCTCGGAGGGATAAAAATACGGCGAGGAAAAACAAGAAAGCGCAGCCAAAATGGAGTGAGAGTTAATGGTTGGCATGCAGCCTTCGACTTTGTGTGATTTTTTTTTTTTTTTTTTTTTTTTATTTTTTTTTCCCCTTTTTTTTCCTTCCCAATTGCTTTTCCCTGCAGTAATTGTTTTAAGAGCGCAACTTGGAAAGGTTTTAGCGCTCTGTTGAGCAGTAGGGAATTGGGGCACATGAGGAAACTCGGATTTAGCGTAACTGTACCAGCAGATGTGGCTGCCTCGCCTCGAGCCAGTGGTACTTTAGCAGGGTTTCTGATACGCCAGGTCTCGCTGAGGCGGCGTGGAGCAATCAAGTGTAAAAACAAGGTTTGTGTGGGTGGTTTTAAATAGACACCTCGGGAGAAATGCTGCTTTCAGCCCTCCAGTCGAGGCTTCCTATCCAAAGCCTGTAGTTTTCTTCCAAATGCCGGGATGTGCCTGGGAGGCCAAGGCCTGGCTTTCCTTTGGGTTTATTTGTTGTCAGGTTGCGCGTGTCTGTGTTTTTTCCTTTTACTTCGCAGGGTGCAGCGTGTTGGGTTTATTATTCCTCCTCTTGCCTTGATTTAGAGTGGAGTTGAGGAGCCTGGGTCGTGGGGTTTTGTGAGGGTGACTTTGTGCTAAGGACATCTGGAGGAATAAAACTGACTGACACTTCTGATCTGAGCTTCACTGAGCTGTTTTGGACCCAACTTGACAATTTTGGTGGGGGTGAATGGGTCAGAGCTGTAAATCTTGCTCCATGTTGTCGACACCCACACAAGTTCACTCAGCCTTTCAAAGGGGCTATCCCGGCTCCTGTGAAAATTCATTAAGGGATAAAAGATTTGACACCGCGGGTCCCCTCCCACCGCCACATGAAATTTGAGAGCCAAAATGTGTCTGCGTGTGTGTCCCAGTGCCTTTTCTGACAGGTGATCCTTTTTGCAGCCCGGCTGGAGGGCTGCTGCTTTGACCAGGCAACCCGGAGGTGTCAGTGCATGTCTTCCCATTGATTCCTATAGGCTTCGGAGCGAGCCTGGCTTGCCCCGTGGAGCACCAGAGAAAAGCATTTCTGTCCTTTTTTTAAATAAAGCAAACACAGCAGGTGAGGTCTTATTTTTAGAGGGACCGAGGAGTTGGTGTGTTTCCAGCGAGCGCTGTAAGTGGCCCACCCTCTCCCTGCTCGTGTCCTGGGACTGACCTCTCCCATCCTTCTTTGGGGTTGTCTTTGCTTTTAAAGGCTGCTGTGTGTCTTTACGGGGCGAAGAGATACCGGCCCCCCTCCACACGTTTGCGTGAGGGGTCGGGAGAGGTGGGGGACACCGGGGGAAGAAATCTGCCTTGGCGTGGCAGCCCAGCTCTGAAAGGGTTAAAGCCGCTCTGCCAAGACATAAAGCAAGTTCAACGTGTTGTGGGAATATCACTTGCCAGTAGACTCCAGTCACCACAATTTCTGATTTAACAGCTTAACTTGCTGTTAACTTTCCCTGATATACTCCAGGTTTTGGACGGGAATGCAGAAAGGAGAGAGGAACAATAAAGAAAGGAGTTAAGTGAGGCTACTAAAATGGACTTAAATCCCTTCCCTGGGTCCTGCCAGCTGTCTTTAGAAGAGTTAAGCAAGATTGCATTTCCTTTTTTTTATGCAATAAATCAAATGTTTCTGGGCTGCATACCAAAATTTGTGCAATACGTTCTTACTCCCCAGTGGGGTGAGTAAATGGTACTGAATACCCCATTCACCTTTTTCAGCTTGATTTTTCCACAGCTACAGTAGCCCTTGCTGCAGCCCCGATAGCCGTGGGGTGCAGGCAGCGCTCCCCCCTGCCTGTCCCGCGGGCAGAGGAGGCAGGGGTCTCTCGCCGCCGGCAGGACAGGAGGCGGGAAGGTGACCCCCGGCGCGGGACGGAGTGGGCTGCTGATGGGGCCGAGCAGTGAAGACAAAAAAGTGAGGGCTAAAAATAGCAGCGGCATTGTCAACCTCAGCCATATAAATGTCATGCGAGCCAGGTGCCAGGAATCGGGAGGTTTTTTATTTTTTTTCCAAGCCTGAGCTGAACAGCAAAACCCCTGGTCCTGGGTTGGTTTTATTCGTCTGACAGCTCGATGGTCAAAAGTTTTGTGTTTTGAAGCTTGCTCCTTCCAAGCTGCAGGCTGGAAATCTCATCCTTTCTCTTTTAGATGAAAAAGGGAGGCTCTTCTGCGGCACAGCACACAGCGGCTCCTCTCCCTTCAGGTACCGCCAGGCGCCTCATGCCGGTGCCTCTGCCCAGGATGCAGCCCCAGGGTGGTTTCGGCTGCCAAGGCACCTGTACCTCTCCCCGCTGGCCTCCGCTAGCCATTTGCCACTTGGCACCTTGGGGCGTCGTGGCCCGGCGCCCTGCGCGAGGTTGCCCGTGGGCCGGGGCGGCGCTGGCTTGGCACGTGTGAGGTTGGCACGGGCGCCTGCCTCCTGCCCCGTTGGGAGAGCCGCGCTCGAAACCGCATCAGCTTCCTGCTCTCCTGGGGGTGCCCTCCCAGAGGAGGAACGCAGAGAGACGCCCGGCATCCCTCGCAGGCATCCATCAGCGCAGCGAGACATCAGTCTGCCCGCTTTCTTTTTTTTTTTTTTTTTTTTTTTTTTTTTTTAAGGAGTGGAGGGTGGTGAAGGCTGGGATGCACAAACTGGGGTTTTCTCCTCCTGCGCATGCTGCTGGGTTTGGGCCGATGAATTTTGCTGTTAAACGCTGCACTGCTCCACAAAGAAGTGAGGTGTTTTTTTTTTATCATTTTTTCTTTTTGCTGTCCAAATCCAAATTTTGCAGACTGGGCCATCTGTCAATTCCCTCCTACGTTGTTCTGTTCATATTAAATTGTAATGAAGGCCAGACTGAAGAAGGAATTAGGTCAGACAGGAGGTTTAGTCTCCGTTTTTGGGGAGATGTTTGTTGCCCAAGAGAGGCACCGCGGTTTGGTTGGCTCGGCACATGCCTGGATGCAAGGGATGCCTGAGCTGTCCTCCGAGATTTGGCAACAGGGCCTTGTAGCACATTGTGGCCTCTTGGCCCCCGACTCCCCAGCAGCTGGACAGAAATCGTCGATCCAGCTGAATCTGCAGCAAATCCTGAAAAAGCCTTTAACGGCCTCGGGCGGGAGGGCGGCTCCGTTGCAGACTTGCCCCCAGGCTTGCTCCTGGCACACCGCAGCCATGCTGAGAGGACCCTCTATGTTGGCATGTTCCCGCTGGGTTGGGGGCTGCTGAGAGTTTTTTGGGGGTCCCCAGCCATGGGTGCAGCAGCCTGTGCTGCAAGGGGGGAATGCACAGGAGTCCCAAGGCAGCCGGGAGCATCCCATGCGCAGCAGCTCACGTCCGAGCTGGCTCCCGCAGCAGCCTGGCTTCTCACGGGGACCTGGGGATACGGGGGAAGGCAGGAGAGGGACAGGAAGGATGGAGAGCAAAGCAGGCCCTCTCCAGGGAAGGAGAGGCCAGCATTGTGCACCGATGGCTTGTCTGAGCCTCTCCTGCACCGAGAAGGCTGCTCTCGTGTGCGATTCCCAGGATGGTACAGGGCATCTGTGGAACCAAGAAATTCCCCTTGCATCACCCTCTTGCACGCCGCGTGGGGTCCGAGTCCTCAGTAGGAGGAATTTGGTGCTCACCCCGCATGTCTCACGCTGCCGTTCCCACCGCCCCTGTTAAAACCGCATCCTGAAGCATTGGAGCTCTGTGCAGGCACATGAGGGGGAATAGCAGGCGGCATGGCTGATTGAGCCCGCTTTGGCAAGGATGGACTGTTGTTGGGTGTAGTCTCTCTCCTTATTCTTGTTGCCTCTCATGTGAGAGATGCTTTCTAATAAAAACTGAAGGGTTTTTCCATCCATCAGTGTGAATTTACTCCTGTCCCACAGCTGAGGCTATTGTGCCTGTCCTAACACTTTGGAATAGAAACCGAAGGCAGAGCTGTCCCACGTTTCCAGTGAGGAATGAAGGCTTGGAGGGGTTCATAGTGCTTCGACTCATGATGCTGAGCCGGATTTGGCCATGACAACTGAAGCTGCATGCAACCTGGGCAGCCAGCATGGTGCTTGCACCGGGTCGTGGGCTGCGAGTACCCAGCCGTGCCGTGCCACCCTGTTTTGGAGACCAGTGCCTGCTCTGGTGGGTGTGGGCTCTCCTGCGTGGGTGCTGCTTATCCCTGCTAAGGAGAAGTGAGAGTGGGCACAGGTCGATTGAAAGGTCGTTGGGATGCGCTGCACCGCTGGCAGCACCCCAGGAGCCTCCATAGCCTTTGGGTGGAGCCTGGGGGTTTTTCCTCTGCAGGGTCTTAGGGACACGGCGAGAGGGAAGGGTTTACAGGGTTGGGTTGGGTTGCAGCTCTATCAAGCTGGAGAGAAACTGCAGCACCAGGTAGTAAATAAAGATGCTTTTTGCTTTGCTGCCCGGTTTCTCATTACATGGCTGCTGGAGGGAACGGGGAGACGCCAAGGTGACGGCGGTGGAAAAGGCTGGTGGCTGATGCGCGAGTGAAGGGGGACTTCATCACATCGCACACCTCCACGTTAGCCCTGGATGACAGCGCTTGGACCGTCCCTGTCCTTGTGGCTTCAGGGGGGCTTCCCGGCTGGAGTTAGGGGGTGCATGGGCACCCTACAAGAGCTCTCAGTGGAGGCAGGAGGGCTGCCAGGGGCCACCTTGCGCTTGCGGTGTGGGTTGTGCAGGAACGGGTATTTTCCGAGGATGGCAAGTTTTTTTCCACAGAAGGTATCAGGTCTCCCCAGCATCAGATATCGCCCCGCCAACAAAACCTCACTCTCCCCTTGCTTCAGAGCATCTCAGCCCTTTCTTTAGATGGGATGCAGAGGGAAATCTGCGTTTGTCACCTGTGCCACCAAGGAAGCTCCTTCTGGGGGACCGGCTCTAGCTTGGGGGGAGGCCGGCGCACAGCCTGCTCGTTAGCCGCACTGCTTGCAGCCAGCCTGAGCCTAATTGGGGACGGGGGATTATTTGGGTGTCCTCAAGTCCCACGTCAGCAGCTTCAGTGGCGTGCATCTGCCGCCCCGGCAATGAGCTGCCGGTGCTACCTGCGCCCCGGGGACACCAGCAATCAGGAGCTGCAGGTAAAAAAGTAGGAAAAATAAAAGAAAAAAAAAAAGGAGAAGGAGCAGGATCATTGCTGTCTTGACAGTTGGAGGTCCGGCTGCCAATGCTGCCACACCAGGGGCATGACTCAAGAAGCGCAGGTGATGCTACGGTCATGCTGGGGGGGGGGCCAGTAAACACCCGTTGGTCACTTGATGAAAAAAATCAAGGTGAAGAGGTGTTGGTGGCAAAACACTGCAGCGTGGCAGCGTGGTGCAATCACAGCCCGCTGCCATCCCTCTGCTTCTAGTGTAATATAGACCAGAGCCCCCAAGGTGGGGTGAAAGCTACTGGAAGAGCTGGTCCCGGTCCCATCACTTGCTGGTTTGAGCCCAATTTGTTCCCAGTGCTGCTGCCTCTCTTTTCCAGAGCCCTGGAGGGGTTTTGCCAGCCTTGCTGGTCTCTGCCAGCACAGGCTGAGCTATATGACGGGCATCAAAGCTCGTGTGTGTGGGGGATGCCCCCCTCAGCCCACCCAGACCTTGCAGCCTCCGTTTTGGCTTTTCTTGCTGCTGATCCCTGTCCTCCCGCCACTCAGAAGAGCTCGCTACTTGTAGGCACGGCACATTTCTAGCAGCGATGATTTGAGCTACGTGCTAGTAAAAAATTGGTAGCAAGGGTGGCTTTATTGCTGGCAGGACCGTAGCGGGGCCCCGGGGGAGCTGGGCTAATTTCCTGGCTGTGCTGCAGACTTCCCCCGTGACCTTGGGCAAGTCATTTAATCTATCCTGGGCTTCGGCTCCATCTCCGAGCATCCCGGGGGGGTGAGGTAATATTCATTAACTGATATTATTCTTGAGTTGCTCAGATGCTATGGTGATGAAGGCGGGATGTGAAACCCAGCATCCTGGCGGAGCATTAGCGGGGAGAGGGGATGCTCTGCGTGAGATTTCACATTGCCCCATGCTGGCTACTATTTTGCCACACTTCTCGTCATTTTGAGCTGATCTGGCTGGCCACCATCGTTATTTGGCTGTATATATACAGTGATGCTAATCACTGAGGGACTCTAACGCCTCGAACCATCCATGGGTCTTGCTTCATCCAGTGAGGCAATAGCACCCTTGCTTTACACCTGCAGAAGCTGACATGGAGGTAAAGCTGTTTGCTGGAGCCGAGGCAGAGGAAATCTTTGGGTTAGTTAGCAAATATCCAGGGAGTTTCTTTTTTAATCCTCCGTGCTGGCTGATATACCCCCTTGGCCCTCCTTGGTGATGCCTCAGGCGCGTTTCCCGTGGGACTGCACTGCTCCTGGGGGATGTCTTCTCGGTCCCGGCTCTCATCAGCAAACATGGCTTGTGCAATCAGCCCCTCGATTGCCCAAGCCTCGGCCGTGCGGGTCTCTTGCACACCTGGGGTGAAGGCTGCTGCTCCCTGGCATAACCTGGCTTTCCTCAAAAGCAGCTGTAGGACAGGTTGAAACTTCATTTGTTTCTGCTTTGGGGGAACATGCGTTCACGTAGGGCAGGAAAACCTGTCATCGGAACTGAAAAAATAAAAAAATTGCACTGTTGAAAGAGTAAGGGGAATAAAAGCCTTTCAGAGTTAGGCTGAAGTGGGATTTTCCAATGGAAAAACCGCTTCAATGCAAACCTTGTCTGGCCGGAGCAGCTGACCGGCGAGGCGAGCGCAGGGAGCAAGCCTCGCACCGGCGGCTGGCTCAGCGCTGCTGATCCTTCCCTGCAGCATCCCGACATGTCCGGGCATCGAACCCCCGGCATGCTGTGGGTGCGGGGGGTGGGGGATGTATTGACCGGGGGAGGTGGCAGAGAGGGGTCTCTCGCTCTGTGCTAACGCTGTGCCTCTGTTCCCAGGTGCAGAGGATGTGCGCAGCGAGGCGGATGCTGCTGCTGCTCCTGGCTTTCCTGGCCTACGCGTTGGATTCGGCCGCGGCGTACGGCACAGCGGAGACCCTCTGCGGCGGGGAGCTGGTGGACACGCTGCAGTTCGTCTGCGGGGACAGGGGCTTCTACTTCAGTAAGTGCCAGGCTCCGTCAGTGAGCAGGATGCTGCCCCCATCCCATGCTTTGCTTTGGGGGAGCCGGGCTGGGAGGGAAAGGAGGGGTTTTCCAGCCTGGTGCTTTTTGTGATTGCCTTGTACATGGCGGTAGGTGAGGAAAAGAGTGAGACAAGCGACGTGCTCAGGGTGACATGCACCCACCTCGTGCCGGTTTTGGGGACTGTCTGGTCCCATGGGGAAACTGGGTCCTGCATTTGATGCTCGGGAAAAGTGAATATCAGTGGGGAGCCATGGGTGATTGGCTCACCAGTGATGTGGGCAAGCCATTAAACTAACGAGGATGTCTGCAGCCAGCTCTCTGCTGAGCTTGGGCCCCGGCTTATTTTTAAAGCTTGCTGCCAGAAGTGCTGCATCCTGAGAGTGGGCAGGAGCTGGGCGCTCCCCCTTTCTGGGCAGGCTTTACTTGGGTATAGCAGCAGCTTCTGGGCTGCTCCCAAAATACGCTTCGTGGCCTCCTGGCTACCTGCTGGTCAACCTGTCGCTGAAGAGTGATGTCTTACCCTTTTGCAGCACATCTAGTGCCAAAAAATGCAGCGTTGCTTGTTGTCTGCAGAGTGCAGGTGGCTTCAGGACGGGTGGCTGGAGCGGGCTTTCCAGCAGGATGCTTTGGGGGTTTGCACTGTTGGCATCGGCAGTACAACGGCTCAGCTGGTAAACGGGGAGGAGGAGGAGTACACCAGTAGCGATGGATGCTCAGTAATCTATGGGTGAAGGTTCCTCGGGTGTGATGCCTTGTTCTGGGGTTTCGGTGCCCTTCTCTGCTTGGGAGAGGGAAGACCCTGTGTCTTGCTGCCCACGGAGGACTGAACCACAGAGTGACTGACTACAGGAAAGATGCAACGCCAAACGGGGGGAAGAGGATGGAGATCCCAGTTGCACATGGTGCCATGCATTTGGCAGTCTCACCTCTGCTTTGGGAAAAAGAATTAAAAAGTCCCTTTCAAGTAACAGGGTGTTTTTTGCAGTAGTGGAGTCAAGAGTCATCCTCCCTCTCATCCCAGTCTGCCTGTGCAGTGAATGGGGCACTGCAAAGTTAGGAGATGACCCTGGATGTCCCTTCCCAGCCTGGATGCTCAGCCAGACTCGGCTGAGGCTGCCTGCCGAGGTTGAGAAGGGCGAAGTGCAGGGATCCCACATCCAGCAGCAGCCGGCGTTGGGGCTGTGTAATTTTGGGCACGCGTTTGGGCTGCAGGTGGCTTCGCGGCGAGCTGGGGGCGATGGCCCTGCCCCATCCCAGCTGAGCAGTGGGATGTTTTTGCGGTCCCCC
The DNA here is from genome assembly GCA_013398915.1 of Dromas ardeola. Classification (NCBI taxonomy): domain Eukaryota; kingdom Metazoa; phylum Chordata; class Aves; order Charadriiformes; family Dromadidae; genus Dromas; species Dromas ardeola. The sequence continues at coordinate 279,737 of VYZM01006848.1, forward strand.
CCCCGGGTGTTGCGGGCAGGTGGCACCTTGGGGGACACCCTGGGTGTGCTTCCTTCCTCTCGCTGAGCCCTTCCTCTTCTCATCTCCCCTTCCACCCTTCCTTTGCCAACGAGCCCTGCACCGGAGCTCGGCTGAGGCGGTGGGTCCAGGGTTGGCCTTACTGGTGCGGCGAGGAGGCGAGCTCCTCTCACGCTCTCACACCTCTTTCTCTCCCTCTATATATAGAGGAGCATCCGTCTCCCTGCCGTGGTTTCTTTTCCCTCCTCCCCCTCTCTGGGGATGAAAGGGAATGGGGCTTTTGTTTTATGGACAAACTGACCTCCTTTCACCTCAAATAACCCAGCCACCCAGGCCAAAATAAAAACACTTTTGAAGGCAGACAAGTTGCTTGGTGCCAAGTGGCCAGGATGGTGCTTGCAAAGGGATTCTTGCTTTTTTTTTTTGTCCTCTCCCTTCTTTTTGAATATTTCCAGAGTGCTCAGGTGACAGGGGATGAAGTGAAGTCCCGCCTTCGGCATCTGGCCAGCCTGTGCCATGATGTACCATGCAGGGCTGAAGACATTTGGGTGATGGCTCTACTTGATGAAGGGTTTGGACATCCCCAGCTCACCACGGTTTTTCCCTCTACCTCTGTCAGTTGGCTTCATCTTCGCTCCTAAACCCTCATGGGTATGCTGTTGTCTCCGTATAGGCTCGATAGGGCACGGTTATGTCGCATGATCGTGGGTTTGTGTCTTAAAATGAGGCTTGGGTTCGTCATGAGCACTTCTCAGCATGGGATGTGCAACCAGATGAGCAGCCTGCGCTAACGCAGTCGTTTGTACGGGAGGTAAATGACTTGGGCAGCCTTGTCCTGCAGGTACAGGTGGGCCCCGCTTGCTGGATGGGGCTTGTCACAAACATCCGACTGGTAATCTCGGGGGGCAAAAAAAGGTATGAAAAACCATTATCAGTTTTCTGCTTCAGCAGTGATTTAAGTACTTAAACGATGCTCTGCATTTGTACAAGGGAGCACTTAGCTTGCAAAGCTAGCTCTGAAGTACAGCGCTGTTTGCATCCATGCAAGCAGATGCAGCTTACCCATGGTGTTTCATCCCCCGGCACCTGGCGATGGGGAAGATATGTGACCTCCACTGAGGAGGGTGCACCTCATGATAACTGGGATGCCCGTCTGTCCGCTGGCACGGGGAATAAGTCCCACACCCCAGGTGCCCTCGGAGACGTCATGGCTGGCAGGTGCTGGGGGCTGAGGATGTTGAAGCTGCCTCCCAGAGCTGGGGCTGCAAAAGAGCCGCACCAACAGGGGCAGGAGGAAGCAGTGACAGTGTTAGCTGGCCACGGGACACCGGGTGGACACAGCGATGTGCACCATGCTAGCTCTGCACCGCATCCCAGGGATGCATGGGCAAGCTGCAGCTGTGGCCATGCATGCTTTGCTCTCCACCTCTGCCATGATTCCTCCCTTCTGTGACTTTTAAGGCTTTTGGGACTGGCTCGCAGGTGCCGGCAAGGTGGTGGCATCCCACCGCAGCTCTGCAATAGGGTCGGGACCCCCTCTATCTGTTCCCTGGCACCCACCCCGGGGACGGTGGAAGGATGCTGAGTGCAGCCCCGAGTGGAAAAAGCGGGGCAGGTCGAGAGGAAGCCCCAGCCGCGAAGCTGCTGTCATGCAACGCTGGCAGGGAGGGCAGAAGGGGCTGCAGGGGGAGAGGCGTCCGACTTCTCTGTAAACAACAGCTCCTGTTTCCTCCTTTCCAACAGCTGATAAGAATTTAGCTCTTTGCAGCCGCTTGTGCTGACGGGGCACATTCTTGCGCGCCCGCCGCTCCTCCGAATAATACTAGGAAAAAGCAGGGGGGAAAGCTCGGTGCCGGGGTGGGGGAGGGCCAGGCCGGGGGCACTGGGACGGGGCCCGGCGCCGCACAAAGGCCCCCTTGTTGCTCCCGACATTCCTGCGACAGGGGCGCGGGGACTGTTTACACCCAAAGTCCCCTTCCACTCGGCTTGCCGCCTGATTGACCGGAGGAGAGGGGACCCGGCCAGGGTGGCACCGGCACCGTGCACCCCTCCCCACGGCATCCGTCCGGCCACGGCGAGGGTGGGGAGCCCGGAGCAGCGGGGTGGCAATGCCAAGGAAGGGACTCTCCTGTCCCCTCGCGGCCGTGCCACCGCCTCCAGCGCGGAGGCATAGCTGAGCTGCAGGTACGCGGCCTCCGGGTTCTCCCGGGAGTGGGTTTGGCTTTGCACTGCCGCCGGGATGCCAAGCCCTCCCTGTTGGGATAGCCCGGTGCCGGGCGGGAATAACAACGGGCAGCCGGAGGGCTTTGCATCGCCGGGCTTTGCATTGCTGGGCCTGGTGTCACAGGGCTCATCCCCTCCCCAAAGCTGTGGGAGGTTTTGGTGGAGCACAATTTGGGGAAAAAGAGAGCACAGCCATTCATCGAAGGCCGAGAGGAAGCGCGTTTCCTCGGGAGGAGGCGGTCATCGCTGCCATGGGAAGTGGCTCGCGCACCCCGGCAGCGCCGCAGCCCGCACAGCTTTCCCCTGCGGGCAAGAGACGGAGCAGCAAAACCCTCCCTGGGTTTGGCAGTGGCGGCAAAGTGAGATGCCAGCCATGGGCAAAAGCCAGGAAATTCAACCTTTAGTCCGTGCGTAAATCGTGTTATGGAACAAACGCTTTTCCCAATCCAGGTCAGCAGCGATATTGCTGTTAACTAGAAACGGCCTGGCTTCTCTTCCCTGGGTTGTTGTCACCAGGTACTTCCTGGGACTACATCTCCATTTGTTATGTTTGCCTATTTTTTTTTTTTTTTTCTAAAGTCACTCTNNTCTCCCACAGAGGCTTGTATCGGCATTTGGCGAGATCCGTACGGACAATTATGTAATGGGAAATGTGCCCTATCGGACCGTCGCAGCGGAGTTGGCAGCGGCGCCGGCAAGGGGACAACAGCAAGCAGCAGCTTTATGCAAGAGAGAAGGGGCCGGGCGCTGGGGCCGGGGGCTGTTTGTGTGCCCCCTGGCCGGGCAAGGGCAGCCGGGGGGGAGGAAGGGGCCATGCCATCGCCGTGGTCCCCGCCGGCAGTTTGCCCAGGCGGTGACACACCTGGGCTGTTGACACCACACTGCCGTCCTCTTGCCGCGCGCTGCCGTGCCAGAAAGTGCCCTCGATGGCCAGGCGGTGAAAACGGTCCCGCTTTGCCGCTTGTTTTTCCCCCTCCCCTCTTCTTCCCAAACAAACACATAGCTGCAAGCGGGTAACTTCTGTTTTCAAGGGTAGACATGTAACCTTTGAAAACCTCTAACTTCTCCCCGAACCGTGCGTGTCGTCACTTGTGCAACCTTCTGTTCAGCGGGAGTGTGTGTGAATGCAGCCCTCTGGGGACGTGCGAGCGAGAAGGGGTGACTTGAGTTTTTTTCTCTTTTCCTTCCAAACTCTCCTTCTGCCTGTGCTCAGGATGCCTTTCCGAAGCAGCCTGATGCTTCAGCAACTTGCCAGGCACGCAGGTTTGGGTGCTGGGGTCGATATGTGCTGAGCGGGGGCCGTATGTGGTGCGGGATGTCGGTGGCAGTGCAGGTCTCCCACGGACCTTGCCGGGCGTCACATGCCTATAGAAGAACATATGCAGGTGGCCCCAGGCTGGCTCCTCTCCCCTGTGTCCCTCAGGCATCGCCACCTGGTTTGCTGCGCCGGCATCGCTCTTACGGCTGCAGGCACCTGTCTGTAAAGGGAGGGCCCGATCCAGCGTGCCTCTCGGCCACAAGCATCTGTGGAGAGAAAATTAAACTCCTAACAGTGCTCCTTTTGATGAGCCTTTACCAAGAGGGAACCGTCATTCTCACCTTCCTGTGGGGCTGGTTAAATGTTGCGCCTGAGATTTTTCCAGAAAAAGAGGAAAAGAAAAGGAGGGTGGTGGCACAGGGGGGACGAATGTGGAAAACAGAGCATTTTAAACAGCTCCCGAAGGCGGGCTGCATGGTATGAGTCAGCTGCCCCATCAGCCTGCGCCCCGATGCCGCGTTTGCTCTTGCGACCTCCGGCTGTGATGGCGATGCACCAGCGTGGAGCAGAGGGCTCGCCGCCGATGGGGGCAGGCATGATTTTAACAGAGGGTGGGTGCTGTGCTGCTTTGCTATTGCAGAGCTCACGGTGAGGTACAGCCGCGGGGTGCTGCGTGTCTGCATTGCACACGCGGGGCGGCATCGCGCATGCAGGGCTGCATTGCACACACAGGGCTGCATTGCACGCACGGGGCTGCCTTCACATGCGGGGCTGCGTTGCCCATGCGTGTTTGCCTTGCACGCATGGGGCTGCTTTTCACACGTGGGGTTGCATTGCGTGCACAGAAAACTCCTGCGCTTTGCTTTTGGTGCCGACGCTCTTTGGGTGGGCACCCAGATGGGATACCCAGGAAAACTGGCCAGCACCTTGCAAGCCAGGGTGCTTAAATGTCAACCGAGGACAAACACTTGAGTGCCCGCTTCATCTGGAGCGCATGGGGGGACCACAGGTCATGCAATGGGGCCAATATGGACCATTTTGTGCGTTCCCGCAAGCTGGCTGGGAGGCGGGTGCTTGTCCGAGCATGGCACGGTGAACAGCCTTCAGCATCGTACCTCCACAGCTCACCCTCGGTTTTTCCTATGCCCAAATTCTCCTGGTCAGGATACGGTACCAGATCCTGTTTGCAAGCCCCGCTGGTGCTGGCCTCTGCTCCCCTCCCTTGGAGCACCTTGCGCTGGGAAGAGGTGCTCCTGGCAGCCTGCGGAGCCCCTGCCGCAAACCCCACAACAGCCCAAACACAAACACATGCGCGCGAAAACACGGAGAAAATCCTTTCATTTCAGGACGGTTTATGTTTTGGAAGTTGCAATTCCCAAGCAAATTTGTTTTGCACCAGAAATTCAAATTTGCCCATTCCTTTTATTACAAGAAGGGGTGGAAACCTCATGTAGGCTTTTCCTCTGGAGCACTTTGGCAGTCATTAAGCAGTGACATGAAATGCACTCGGTTGTTGCTGCACTGGACACGGGCTTTCGCATCCTTCTGCAGGCAGACACGGGAGAGGAATCCTTATTAAAAGATTAAGTTTAATAGCTATTCTTGGCAGGTGTGGGAGCCTGTATTCTTTCTGCAGCTGTCTCAGAGCTGTCCCATCTGGTAAAATTTAGCCGCCTTGGTTCGCTTCACCTGCCTGAGCCGTCGACCCGATGGAGGGAGGCTGGCAGCCGCAACACCGCGCTGCTTCTTTCTAATAAAACTCGCTTGCCAGGATCAACATCGGAGATGGTCGTAGGAATCGGCGCAGCGCTGGCGGCCGGGCTGGGCTCGAGCTTCCTCACTTTAGCTGCGCCCAAAAGGGCCGCCCGCACCGGAGATATAGGAGGGGAATAAATCACTGCCATATAAAGTGTCTTTAATTAGCGCCGCGCACATGCAGGGAGCCCTGTTGGCATCAACAGCGTTTGTCTGGGAAAGCCTTAATGTGAAACTCAGCTGGTTTGCGGGCGCGTCAGCTGGTCTGCGAGAAGCACTGCTATTTTTGAAATGTGTGGGACCCACCAGGCTCCGGTGGCTGCTGGAGGGATGCCTGCGAGGGGATGGGTGCCGTGGAGCGGGGAAGAGGGTCTGGTCCACATCGGTGGCTAACATGAGGGTCTCTGCCATTGCAGGTAGACCAGTGGGGCGAAATAACCGGCGGATCAACCGGGGGATCGTGGAGGAATGCTGCTTTCGGAGCTGCGACCTGGCTCTGCTGGAAACCTACTGTGCCAAGTCCGTCAAGTCCGAGCGCGACCTCTCTGCCACCTCCCTGGCAGGCCTGCCGGCGCTCAGCAAGGTAGGGGGGCTGCGCCGGGATGGTGGCCCTTCCTCGAAATAAATAGCAAGAGGAAAGATGGGAAGGACATGGGTAGGAGGGAACAAGCCCCAGCTGCAAGGTCTGCTGCTTCTGCAGAGCCTTTGAGAGATAGACACCATTAGCAACTCATGCCAAATACGCTGCAGAAAGTCAGCTTTTAATAAGGTGGAGGATCAGAGGTGGGCTGGATCATAGAATCATAGAATGGTTTGGGTTGGAAGGGACCTTTAAAGGTCATCTAGTCCAACCCCTCTGCAATGAGCAGGGACATCTTCAACTAGATCCGGTTGCTCAGAGCTCCGTCCAAGCTGACCTTGACTTTTTCCAGGGGTAGGGCAATGTTTCCATGGAATGGATGGAGCTCAAAGAGGGGAACCCCCGTCTGGAGGGCGGGCAGGCTTGCGGCGAGGTTGACGTTGCTATCTTGTCCCCTTGCAGGAGAGCTTCCAGAAGCCCTCGCACACCAAGTACTCCAAGTATAACGTGTGGCAGAAGAAGAGCTCCCAGCGGCTGCAGCGGGAGGTGCCCGGCATCCTGCGGGCTCGCCGGTACCGGTGGCAGGCGGAGGGGCTGCAAGCGGCCGAGGAAGCCAAGGCGCTGCACCGTCCCCTCATCTCCCTGCCCAGCCAGAGGCCCCCGGTGGCGCGAGCCTCCCCCGAAACGGCTGGCCCCCAGAAATGAACCCTGACCGGCCGTCTCGATTTTTGATCTCCCGGGGGAGGGCGGGAGGACTGGCGAGACCCGACCCCCGAGCCCCTCCGTCCCCGGGGCTGCCGAGCCGAGGAGCGGGGCGGCGGGACACCCTCACGCCGCTCCGGCCCCAACCCAACAACTGACACAGCAAGGAGGGGATGGCGGCGGCGGCGAGCGGCGCCGCTCTTGCGGCATTGTCCTTTCGGGGTGGGGGGGGAGGGTTGTTTCGTTTCCCAGAGCCTGTTTCATTCCCCCGCGCCCCCGGTTTTTCCAAACCTGTACTTGCAAAGGGACAGTTTGGCACTTGAACTTTTTGCTGCCGGGCACTGCGTGACATCCCCGGTGCCAACGCCAGAAGACAAAAGAAAGAGCAAGAGGGAAAAAGGATATGAAGTTAAATCTTTTTTTAAAATCTTTTTTTTTCTCGAGAAGAAGAGTCCATTCCGTGTCTTTCTTGACAATAAAGTGAAAAAAACATAAAATGGGGAGAAATATTGAGGGATATAATTTTTTTGCCTCATTCCCGCCCCACTTTTTTCTTCTCTTCTTTTTTTTTTTTTTTTTGGTTTTCTTATTGTTATAACTTTCTTTTGCACCTTTAAAAGAAAAATGTACCTGAGAAGAAGTTCCGAGGAGCCCCCATCTGCATTTTTGTGTGTGTGCTTCATTACAAGATTCCAAATCGACTTGCACCTTTTTGAAATCATCGATGACATGAGAAGGAGAGGAAGAGGAGAGGGAAAGCGAGAAAGAGAGAAGAAAAAGGAAAGGGGAAAGAAGAAAAAAAAAAAAGAAAAAAGTGAGCTGTTGCTCACTTTAAATGGAGGAGGCGTCTGCATTGCACATTTGCCACGGATTTAGTTGATTTATATATATAATATATTATATAACTTTTTTGGC
>VYZM01006848.1:288449-302575 GCA_013398915.1 Dromas ardeola
GTGGGTGGGGTGGGGAAGGCAGAATAAAAACAGAGCGATTGCAAATAATTGACTTTTTTTTTTTTCCTTTTCATGTGTCTTTTTTAAAAAGAAACCTAGTTTTTATTTTTTAAAAAGAGAAGTAAAAGCTTTCCTGGATGCTTTGTACCAAAAAAGAAAAAAAGAAAAAAAAAAGTAAAAAAAAAAGTAAATCTGTTAAGCAAATAAATATCCATCCAGAATATGAAGCCTGACTTTTCTTTTACTTTTAATTTTTGCTGCTGGGGTGAGAGTTGGGTGGGGAGAAGGCCATGCCAAGCTCCAGTCTTCATGGAGGAAGAGTATGTTGCAGCTCCCCTTTTTGGGGCTCAAACCTTCAAGAGAGGGTGAGGTGCTATGATGCCCTTAAACACATCCCTGAAACCTCAATCCCCTGCCGGATGCCCCCTGAACCCGCTGAGATAAATACATGCCCAGCGATTCTTGGTGAGATTCAGGGATGTTTCACAGTGGCCATTGGGATTTGCTTAGCTTCGGCATTTTACTAGTTTGGGCTGTTCCTGGAGACCTGAAAGATGAATGGGAGCCGAAGACGCGCCAAAGGCAAAAAAGACAAAAAAAAATGTTTTCTTTTGATTAGGTTTCCTGGTAGACAATGCTTCCCTGGTTTCTCGGGGTAGATAGGTTTTTAGGCATCCCGGTGAGCTGCTTTTCATCACATATAATCATTGTGCACCAGTGCAAAGAGGAGGAGAAATATTGCGGTTCCAGCTTGGTAGTAGAGCCACTGCTGGGCAAAACAGCGCCCAGACATCCCTAATTCCCCAAATCAGCCAGGCACCGCCCCATCTGCACAGTCACACTGGCGTGGCCAAGACCTCTGTATCGCTGTGGGGTAAGGGACTTGAGTGAGGACATTGCCAAGTCCAACTTCCTGCCCCAGATGACTTGGGCTGGAAAAGATTTTCCACCTTGAAAGCAGAGCTGCTGATTTAGGCACTTAAAAATATACATTTTAAACCAGTTTGTTGTTGGTCAAGAGGACTTTTGTACAAATGCAGGGATGGCTGCTTTCTTTGGACACGGACTTTAGTGCAGGTGGAGAAAGGATGTCACAGTCCCACCACCTGCTGCACCCCTTTGAAGGGGTGAGGACTGACTTTGTTGCGGCTTCTGGTGGCCACTGCTGGGAATTTTGCCTTTGGGAGATTTGGTCCCTTTCTGCTCTTTGCTGTCTAAACCGCTGTCTTGAGGGACCTTTAGAGATGATTAAAAACCAAGCAAAACTTCAGCTACATCTCTCGCCTGCCTCCCCCAGGGAACAAAGCACTGGTGCTGGAAGCACTGTAGCATGGTGATGCTGTTTCCAAGCACAGCTCATCTTTAACTCTCCTTATCCTGTCCCAGGTCACCATGTGGCCATATCAGAGCAGCTCATTTTTTTGGATACTAGGGAACTGTTCAAAATGTGCCATCTTGCCTTTTGGCTTGGCGAGGACTGTGCTCGCTTGCAAGGAGAGACACAAGCAGCCACAGGGACTTCTAAGCCTGGTCCTGGGCCAGTGGGTGGGAGACTGGGTGAAACCTTTACTTCAACTCAAGTGTCTTCTGTTGCCTGCAAAGCCTCTTTGCAGGTCGGCAGACAAGTCACAGGCTTAGCTTGGAAATCCCAGACTGTAGGCTTGAGAACAAACCCAAGATACCGTGTTTGCTCAGATGGATGGTCAGAATTGACTCTGATTTTTGTTACGATGCCCCTACACGCAGACACAGCTCCCAGGGCTTAGTTGCTGGATTGCAGAAGCAGCTGCAGCCACGACTGACCGTGCTCCCTGGGGAGGGACAACTGGCAGGTCTGGGCACCCAACTCACCTCCTCATCCAGCCCTGCTGGTCCAGGGGCCTCCACCTGCTGCTCTGCTGATGGGGAGGCAAAGGATAGTTTCAGGAGAGAAGTCCTAAATGCTGCCTAGAGCCCCAGGAAGGACTGGGAAAGTCACCCCCTCATCCTAGCCCAGCCCCAGCTCTGGCCCTTGGGTCTCAGTGTTACCATGTAGCTTTACAGGAAGCAAAGGACAAATGGTTTTTGCATAAAGCTTCTCTTCAGAGGGCGTTTTTCCAGTGTGATACACACAGGGCTTACTGGGAAGGAGGGAGTTTGCAACTTGCTGTGGCCACAGTCTTTGCAAGGCGTGTAAATGAGTGTCTCTGGCTTGGTCTGGGTACAGGAAGATACAGGGAAAAAAAAACCCCACCCACCAACACATACTTTTACCATATTTCTCTCTTTTTTTTTTTAATCCAGAAAGCAGCTGAGCTGTTTTCCTAGCTTTCAGTGAGACATGCCAGTGCCATCGGGATGGACTGAGCCTCCAAACTGGCTCCTCTACCTCTGTATCTTGTAGCACGTTCATCCCTTTCATTCTGCCTGCTCTGAAAAACTTGGTCTTTTAGTGATGTACCTAGCTGCACTAATTGAAGGGAAGAACTGTGTTTGTTGTTTTTTTTAAAGTATACCTACTTTCCTTGTTGCATGTATTATTGTCCACTGACGTTTTACGGAGCTGTGAAGAGGCCTGGGCAAGATGTTGATGTATCGCGGATTATCTCACTTGCGTGCACTCAGTAAGACTCAGACGGTTTCTGCACATCTCATCTGTAATGCCATATCAATAAAGCAAAGCACTTATAACAACCTTCTGGCATCTGACATCTTCCCCCCCACACACACACTTTACTTATTTATTAAAGAGCAAGTGAGCCATAAAACACCCCCGTGGGGTAGCACAGGATTTCCACGTCTCCCCGTGCAGGTGAAGGGGAACCCCGGTTTGCAAAGACAAACAGATCCCATGTCCTAGGAGGGGTCTGGCGTTGCCACCGAGGGGCTGGGGGTGGCTCTCACCCCCCCAGGGCACGGAAGGATGTCAGCAGGGAGCATGCTGCAGCAGACATGACTTCAACCTGCCAGAAAGGCACCGGACCTCAGAGGAATCTTGGCCCGTTTTGCTGCTGTGCTCCCAGCTGTACACGTCCCAAGGAATGCACTTGCTCATTAAAATCATGTCAGCATTTAGAGAGAGACCTGCGAGAGCCTCTTTCACTGCCTTCTCCTTGAATCTGCCAACGGTGGACCAAAAGCTGAGGTTTCCAACCTGCCAGGCTCTGGTTCAGTGACCAGCAGTAGCCTGGGGGCAGAAAATTTCTGAACTAGGGTTTTTTTCAGCTTGAGCAGCGTGGGAGGTCAAACTTGACACTCAGAATGGGCTGTTCTGGTCTTAAGCCAGTTGCTCGCAGCTCTGAGTTTGGGCTTCCAGGGCAGGCACAGCATGCAGCAGTGATGGGATGTGAGCACCATGGTAAAGCATCCATGTCTGGACGCGTTCTCCAAAGAGTAACATGGCAAGCAGCATTGGCTGTAAAGCATTAAGCATAGGACAGCTTTGGGTGGAAAACAAACCCTATTGAAATATCTCAATAATTGACACGTAGCAGCAGCAGAGACAAGTGCAGAACTTGCACCCTGTCACCAGCAATAAAATACCTGCTTCACTTTTCAAAATTAATAGAGATAAATTCAGCTTCTACTGACTTTTCAAGGCTCTCACATATATTTGATGGACATGTTTGTGCTTCTTTGTTGGCCAGCTTTAGAAAAAGCATAGCTCAAAATTTTAGGTCCGTGAGATGAGATAATACCAACAATTATGATGTGAAGCACAGTATTTGCATGCTTTTCCATGGGAGAAGTACTGGGACAGTGTCTTTGCCCCCCTGTCCTCCCATCAGTTTGTTTAGAGGAAGGCCATGCTCCTTCTGTACAAGACCACATCCTTCAGCTGTGTCAAACTCAAAAGGAACTGATTTAGGAAGGCAGTCAAGACACAGAGGTCTCGTTATAAAGCTTGTTATTCCAAACAAACACTATAAAAAATTTTAAATCATTTATTAATAGAGATTTTCCCCCAAAGCAGCCAGGTTTCTTGTCTCATTGCCTCTACTGGCAGGCCAATGGTGTCTTATCAATTCTGGTGGCTAGAAACCATCTCCTAATGACCAGATGAAGCCACCCATGATGACATCTGTTCTAATGACATCCCTGTCTTTTGTCTTCTCTCCTTAGATGGAGGAACCACCTCCTTCAGTTCACCAAGGTGCTAATCCAAGCTCTGCCAGCATTTTGGGTACAATTTCCTTAAGCTCTGTGTTAGGAGCACAGGGACCTCTGAGGGTAGCCCTCCAACTTCTAGGACAGAGTATCTCCCCATTATTTCTCCTCAAGTAAAAAAAAAAAAAATTACCAGGAACAGGAATTTTGGAGACTTGATTTTTGCATCTCAAGCCAGAAGGGCACACTGATAATGGTAATTGTTGTTTTCTTCACAGCTGGGGCATAGCTGCAAAGGGAGGGAGGCGATTAAGAGAATATTAAGACTTCATCTTCCAAGAGGTTGTTGCTTCTGTTCCTCCTCCCTCTCCCCTCCGTTCCCCATGCTTAGCAAAGAAAGCGGCAGGAGTATTATTTCTCAAGGCCTACACTGACGTCAATACGCAGGGTATTTATTTATGAAATCGAATCTAACAGTGGGGGAGAGAGGAGTGGAGGAAGATGGACGCGCAGAGCTAGCAGCTGCCAAGTTATAATAGAGCAGCAACCTCCCAATATTTTTCTACCCTCTTTCTGGGGGAGGGCTGCAGTGCCCAGAGCTTCGGAGGCCCAGGGAAAGCGAGATGGAAGAGAGAAACGGAAAAGGCAGGCTTAGCATTGAGAGCAGAGGGAAGCTACGGTAAGGGGAGGACCTAAACAAGTTAAATAGCCCATTTCTGGTGCTGGGATATTCAGGTTCAGTCCTTATGCAACGAGGGTAGCGCTGCAGACACTTGCCTTTAGGCAGGCTCTGACCAGGCTCTAGCAGCCCTTTCCTCTCAACCTCTTTGGTCTTTACACAGAAAAATCAGAGGGAAATTCCAGACCACGAAATAATTTCTCCTTATGACGCCGCTTCCTCGCTCCCTGTTTCAGGCACAGGCAGCAAAACAGCTGCCTGGGAAGCCCAGCACTGAAGTTAACATGATGATTAAGTTGTCCCCTGCAGTCAATGAGAAACAGTTTTCCAGAGCGGAAATTTTGTCCATTGATGCTACCATGCACAGAAGCATAAAGAGCTGAAACTCAGAAAGGGAAATTAGGTTTTTTTCTTTCCCAAAGAGGATACAAGCCCCAGTGCTGAGCATCCCGGGAGGGGAGGAAAGCCTGAGGAGCCTGAGGAGCACAGATGACCATGACAACACGGTGCCTTCAGCTTCAACTCTGGGAAGCATTGGGATAAGATGCCTTTGGGCATCCCTCATCAGCCTGGAAGTCATGCAAGGAAATTTGCTCCCTTGGGAATGGAAGTAGAGGAGGATGGCTTTTGCCTTTCCCAAGTACAGTTTGTTAGTGTAGGATAGGGCTGGGCAGGGGGAGGAGGGAAAGAAAATACCCGAGTGAGCATGGAAATCAAATTCCTCCTCTTTAACCCTCTGGGCTCCTCCATGCTTATTGCTGGAAGCATGTAAGGAAAGCCTTCGCTCAACAGCTCCTCTCCCCGCCCAAGGGAAGCCGCTGCACAGCACGAGGTGTGGCTGAAGGAGCCCTGCAGGTCTCCAGGTTTGTTGTCAAAGCCCCTGCCTTTCCTGGGATTCCCCTGCCGACTCCTCATTGCCAGGCACAAAGAGGAGGCGATGCTCTGGACGAATCCCTCCCTGCAAAGGCTGGGTTCATGCCCTTGCAAACAGCATCAAGGTGTCAGGCAGCCCCGAGCTTATTGTTTCTCCAAAATAAGGGAAGAGAGACATGTTCTGGAGATCTGTTTACGAGTCGGACTATCTCCAGTTATATAATGACACAAGACTGGCTGCCAGCAAATTGTTGCTCCGAGCCGGGGAAGACAATTAGATCGTCTCTCAGGGCGGTGAGCGTGCACAATGCAGGCTTTGTGCCACCCTGCCACCAGCCCCGGCATGCGTGAGTGAGCCCCGGCTCACCCTTCGGCTTTGGAGGAAGAGGTGGCGGAGGGAAAGGAAAAGCTGCCAGCCGCGGAGAGCCATCGCCCGCACCTCGCTGGGTGCGCCCATGCCGGGGTGGGAACACCGCCCAGCGCCGGGGGGCGCCGGGGATGGAGCCCGTCTGCGAGCGCTTTCCTGTCCCGGCAGCAAAGGGATGACGGTAAATCGGTCGTCGCGCCGCAGGGCAGCAACGGCTCTGACCCCTCCGCTGAAAATGGGATGGGAAGTTTCGGTGTTTGGCATCCTGCGCTTCGTGGTGCACTGACGGATTTAGGCTCTCGCTGAAAGTCCTGGCGCTGCCTGCAGAGTCAGTGGAAAAAATGTGGTACCTAGAGATGGGAAATACCAAACCCGCTCAGAAATGCACACACTTAAAAGGGAAAGGTGGTTTCCGGGTGAACTTGCATTCCTGTCCTCAATGGATGTGGAGGGGAACAGGGCTTTGGAAAATTCAGAGTCTGGACTGCTGCAATGCAACCTTCAATGGACGTTAGATGGATCCCACTCAGAAATGCACCCAGGCCACAAAACACTTCTAGTAGGGTTATGCTGCTAGAGCTGCACACCTGGCCAAGGGGGAACAACTGGCCACTGCTGTCCCCTCGACGCCGTGGGGCTGGGGCACACCATAGAGCTGCACGTGAAGAGCATCTCCCAGCCCTCCTACGTGCAACAGTGGCCCTGGTTGCAGCAGGGAATGATGCATGGAGAGGAAAGATGGTCTGAAATAAAATACCCGATGTCGTCAACAGCCACAGATCAATTCAGTGGAATTGCTTGTTGTTGCAAGGAGTTAGTGAAAGAAAAACACTGGGAAGAGAATGCTGTCTCTGCAACGAATAAGGGTACATGTAGCTGCATTGCACAGGGCAAGTGTTGATAAACATCGCTAAACCCTCATGCTTTGGAGGAACTAAGTGCTGATAGCCCGGGAGCCAGAGGAGACTCTGCTGGCAGCTTGCTAGGGCACGGCTGCCCACATCGAGCACTTTTACCTCATCCTCTGCAGCGTTGCCACTGGCTTTGTGGGAAGCTGAGTGTTTAATTAAATACGCCACTGCTCTGAACCAGTCCGGAGGTTCCTACTTGCCTGGACAAAGGTGCCTCGTAGATCTTTTTCTATCGAGAGCATGGTGAGAGTCCTTATGTTGCAAAAGATATTTGTAAATCCACACTGCAGACAAATAGGTGCATCCTCTGCTTGCAGAGCTCCCTCAGTGTTGACGAAGCACACCTGCTCTGCATGCCCATCAGACAGTTTACTGGGTGTCCAACCCATCCATGTGGAAGTAGTAAAGCCCTAATGGCAACCATATACTTGCCTAAAACACAATATTACCCTCAGCCCAGCCCAGCAAAAACAGTTCCCTCTGGAAGTGAGTCATATTTCTTCATCTTTCGAACCACTTCAAGCAATTTGTCTTGCAGACTTTCTGACTACATTTACATAAAATGCATCCTTCCTTTCTTTCTATTCCTGGTTCCATGCATGGGGCTATTTTAGATGGCGTGCTTGGAGGTCACCGTGACACACACACGCACACAGCAGGGAGCACGCTATGCTCTTGGTAGGTACTCAGCAATGCTTATCCAGGTGGGAGGCTCTTGGTTTCCCTGGGCACTCACAACGGATTTACATGCCAGCACAATGAGAGAAAAGGCTGAGCTGCTGGTCGCTGCCAGAAACTCCATGAGTTTGTCTACAAAGTGCAGCTTGTAGACACAAATAACCTCACAAGACCCCTGGAAGTGAAGCTGGGAGTATGGATTACTGGCAAAGTTGGGGAACGTGAAGAGGCTTTCAGGAATGGCTTGTTCACGCGTACGGCATGATTAGGAACTGTTCCTCCCTGGGATTTGAGTGCAGACTATTATTTATATCCCCCATAGCTCTGCCAACATGTGACGCTTGCAGCATTAGAGCTGGAACTCAAGCTCTGAGCAAGCTGGAGGCTTTCATTCACAACTGCAAGACACAGCAAGACCCTTTGGAGTCTGAAGACAAGTGAGGCCCTACATAAAAATAGCCAAGTCCTTCACAAGTTCCACCTTATGGCTTAATTTCCACACCAACTAAAACAGGTATCTTCAGGTTGGAAAATAAATGACTGGGAGGTATATGAGTGACGTTTCTGAGCTTATGACCAGCATGGGAGCAGGGATGGGGCAGGCTTTGCCATCTTTTCCTGCGCAAGAGCAGGCAGCATCACATGAAGTTAGTAGGAGCTGACCTGAAAAACAAACATAAGGAGATGGCTCTTCATGCAACAGGTAGCAGGTCTGTGGATCTTCTTATCAAAGGATGTTGTGGATATGATAAGTTTACATGGATTCAAGGAGAGTTCACGGAAGAGAAATCCACTGAGAGTTACTAAATACATAGAAACTGTATCTGGCTCAGGAAGTTCCTGAGCTGAAAATAGTTGGAGGCTGGGAGAGCACTGAGGGGAAGTATTGTATATGTTTGCCCTTGTTCTTACTTGTCCCTAGGCTTCCACTCATGGGCTCTGTTGGGGTCCGGATGTTAAGTTAGACAGACCTTTGGTCTGACCCAGTGACGCTGTTTTTATGTCCTTATGTACCTTCATATTCATGAGGGATGGGTTTATCCTGTTCTTGCATGATTACTTCCCAAAGGTCACCATCTTCAAGCATCCTTACCCACTCTATGTCCACCGCAGCTCAGGCACCACACACATCTTTTTCCAGGTCGCAGTTGACCAAGGGGCTTAAGATCCTAACTTCTGGTAGACAAATTTGTTGAACAACTTAAGGTTTGTGATTCCTGCCTTATACATCATCCCCAAGTAGTCCATCGCTCTTGTGGTTTGACGTTATCAAGTGTCTGGCAATAACGTTGATGTTGGACACTGCTACCTCTCTTGCCTCCTTGTTGTCCGATCTGTTTCCACCTCAGCAAACCTCAGCTGAAGTTGTTGTGAACCCAGCTGTTTGCAGTAAATTATAAATCTGCCCTGGTCACCAGTTTACCCACTTGGTTATGGGTTTGGCTACTGAAATGGAGTCCTTATTGGCATCTGTGTTAAAAAATGCTGAAGCTGCTGAGACAGCGCATATCTCAGATGAGCTGCTTTGGGACTTTATTTGTCCTACTTGGGATATGTTTTAAAGGGTTTATTTGTAGCGATAACAGTCAGAGCCTTTGTCACCCCTCTCTCCCCTGGAAAACAGTATTTGAAAGATGAGTCTCTGAATAACAACTGAGCGGCCTTGTTACCCTTCCCATCTTCTGAGCTGCTCCTTTGAGGTCTCCTGTCCTGGATCTCTCACTGTGACTTTGAGAAACTGCTGAAAACCAAGAGCGATCAGGATGGCAGTGACCCCTGAAAGGGGAATTAGGAAAAAAATTGTCTGTAAAAAAAAGAGGGAAAAAAATGTAAGAGAAAAGATGTATTCCTGTAGCCCGTTGATCCTGTTCTGTCCCGCAAACAGTTAGAGGGCAAAACATGCATGGCTACACCAAGAGCTATCTTCTAAGATAAATACATCAGTTCAAGATTTTGGGGACTTCATAGCAAACCATCTGTTGTGAAAACAAAGCACCTAGCTGTGTCACAATTCAAAGCTTGCTGGGGCTGATGATGTCTGATTATCAGTATGTTTACAGTACTGGAGGGATTACTTGATGCACAACGATTGCCCTAACTTCGCTATCTCGTTTGTCACACCAACTGTGTCTCCCACTGAGGGAAGCTTCAAAATTAGCCAAGCGCCACCCGGAGATCTCCAAAAGTGTCGCGACTGCTGTCGCGACGGGTGGAGTGGGATTTTTGCCTCCGGTGACATTCACATTGTTGATACTCTTTTTACTTTTTGCTGCTGCTCACATAACAGCAGAAGCTATTCTTAGCCACGGGGAGCCTAATCGTTAAGAAAAGAAAAAAAAACAACACCCCCCCTGTGTGAGCCATTTCCACAACAATAACTTGTAGCAGGGAGGAAAGAGGGTAGGCCAAAATATGTAGACCTCTTCACCAAATAAGGACCCTTGTAAAGGCGGCCCTGAGCGCTGCAAGGCTTAGGAAGGACAGGGAGGGCTTTGGAGTGGAAGAGTGAATCAGCACGGCCATCAGGTCACACCCACATGAATAATTCCTCTCACTTCCCTTGAATTGTACATTGCGATAAAGACCTTTTTCGGTATTCCAGCGTCCGCCCGAGAAGAGTCAGATGTGAAATTAGGTTTCCTGTACCTTAATAGATTAATTTAGTTTGAACTAAAAATGAGGGCACGTGTACTGTCGGGAGCCAAGAGGCCTCAAATGACATAAGTCTCCCTTTTTATCCTTTTTTTGTGTGTGCTTGGTAAGTATAAACATCGATTAAAATGTGTTTTTGCCAAAAGTGCTCCAAGATTTTAATAATTTACCACTACAAGCAACCCCACTGATTTTGCTTCATATAGTGCAGCAGCTGCACACTAAACCAAAGGTGATGTCCACATTGCCATCTGCTTGGCTTTTTGGGACCCCATGGAGGCATTTCTGTATCACTGGAGAAATATTAACTCCTCCTTTAGTTGTTCTTGAAGACTTCTGTCTTAATAGGTGTGCTTGCCCAGAATACATCAGCTCTCCTGACTTCCTTCTGACCATCTCAAGGAGAACCCCCTGGCTCGTATTATCCTTCCAGTGTGCCTCATGGCAGGAAAGGTGCAGACTAATATCCGTCAGTATCTCATCTACTGATGGATATTACAGCCCAGATCCTGGGTGAGAACAGGCAAATGAAGCCAGGAACAAAACTGTACTTCCAGTAAGGAATCACAAAATCCTCACGTTGAAATGTTATGTTTTCCTTCAGAGACCCATAACAGGTTTCCCTCTCACAGAGGGGACACGGATGGGAATTTCCATGGTGACTGTGAAGACACCATCTTTATCTGAAGGTAACTCAAGATAAACTTTCCCATGGAAAAGTTTTCCATGTGACCTGGCGAAGGCTGCTAAGTGTCTTGGACAGTCCTGACTGCACTTTCTTACACGTTTAAGCTCTGTGCTGCTAAAAGAAGCATTTGCAGTTTTACCATGAGATTAGCTCTGTCCCTTTAGTGTTACAGATACAGGACTGGCAGGAGACTGCTGTGCCCAGTTAAAAATGAGCACATGTTACTTCCGGCTTCACTCAGAGGATACCAACTTGAGCTTTTAGGAGAAGATATAATGAGAAAAAGATGGAAGAAAAGCTGTACAGATAATAGGGTCACTGAGCGCAGAGTGAAGGGACCGTGTCAAAATCTTCAAGTCCAGATGCCTTTTTGCCTTCCCATCTTAAAATCAACCAGTTCTAGAAAATTTTAAGTCAAAATTGGTGCCAAATGATTCATGGACAAGAGTCTATGGCATGAGGTCTTTCAGGAGTTTCCATATTTCAAAGGATATAGAAACCAGTATCTGTGATAGCCTGATGATACCTTCAAATACCAGGAGGAGTCATAAGGCTTGTCACCAATTTTTCTGACATCTCCTTTTTCACCAGTAGATCTCTGCCACATTCAGCAACTCACTGACATGTTTGGAAGTGGACAAAGGCTAATTTCCTGCCAAATAGAGTTTCAAAATGTTACATAAACCTTGTTTATCCCACCTGCTCTATATTTTGGGAGCTGGCACTGGCTAAACCATTGGATTTATCACATGGGTTTTTCTGCATTGGTTCTCTGGTTGCAGTCATAAAAGCTTCCATTAAGCCACTCCTGTTAAGATCAGCACCACCAGACACCCACTTACTCAAACAAATGGCAGAGCACCAGCTGAGGGTGCATCCCAAGTCTTCTCTCAGGGCCATGTCGTACAGTTACATATTGACATTATCTCCTGAGACAGAGCAAACTCAAATCTAATTTTTAATAAAGTGTTGTTTCATGCTGTTTCATGCTGTTAAGAAATACACCTTCCCCAATGCACGGCCACACTCTATCAACTTACTGCTTCACCCAATCGTAATAAAAAATGAAAAGTCCTAACTCTTGTGCTGCTTGTGGCTTTTGATGGCCATGGTTATCTCCTCTGGTTTCCCCACCTCTGACCAATATGTTTTTGTGGTCATCCACAGGATCAGCTGCTAAGCCCACAAGGGCAAGGTCTCTCCGCCTCTGGAAGCCCTGAGCAGACAAAGCCCCAGGGCCACAGCAGGACCCCCTGTGTGGTACCACACTCATTGCCACCACCTCCTCCTCCCAGCTGGCTGGAAGGAGACGAGAGTTTCCAGCTCTCTTGTCCTTCTTCCTTCTTAAAGTGGAATTTCAAGGAACTGTGTCAAGTCAACAGTCTGGGACAAAGACAAAAAAACTCAAAAACATCAGGAACACTCTGGAATTTCCTAGTGATTGCTGATAGCAGATGAAAGCCACTGAAGAGCAGCATCAATGATTACGATGATTAATGTTTCTTTCCATGTGAATACTACTGAAGGAGGAGAGCTTGCGCGCCTTGAGAGAGCAGCATTCCTTTGTCTTGCTCATCTGCCCCTCACACAGACCTTCTTCTGTTTTTTAAATCCAAAAATGGCTCGTAAGAAAATAAGTCCACCCAGCCTCACAGCTTGTGTCGCTATTCTAAGCCTGTCCTCTGAAGGCTGGTCAAAGTTAAACCGACAATATTTCAGGTCTTCCTCCCCTTTATTCCCCCCTCCGCTAAGGGGACCCCATTTTAATTATTATTTAGGAAAAGACAGCTGCTTCCTGTTTGTATCATTAATTTATTTTGTTTCCTGAAGGGAAGCTTCGGTGAAAAGAATCTGTGGATAGCTGGAACGTCTCACAAAATATGACTGGCTGCACGGGCCAAGGTTAAATACAATAGCTAGGTTTATTTTTAAATGATTATTATTTTTCTAAGTCCATGCCAAAGCAGAGACTAAAATTCTAGCACACGTAACTAAGCTTTTACAGTAAATTCTGTCTTTCCTACATAACTCCCCAGAAGGGAGACAAGCATTCTTAGTTACAACAAAAGCTAAAACACCAATTTCCCTCCAACTATTATGAAAACCAAGGCCAGAGGGAGACGAGGTGCGGTTCCCTTTCTCCAGTTTCTCAAAACCTCATACTCTGGTGAATTTGATATGTTGAAATCATGCCTGGCCATCGTGATAGCTTTCTACAATGAAATGAGTGGCTCAGTGGATGAGGGGTGCACAGTGGATGTTGTTTATGCCAACTTTAACAAGGCTTTCGACACTGTCTCCTATAACATCCTTATAGACAAACTGATGAAATATGAATGACATAAATGGACAGTGAGGTGGCTTGAGAGGTGGCTGAACTGCTGGGATCAGAGGGTTGTGATCAGTGTCATGAAGCCCATCTGGAGGCCAGTCACTAGCGGTGCACCCCAGAGGCTGATTCCGGGCCAGCACTGTTTGAGGTCTTCATTAGTGACCTGGATGATGGGACTGAGGACACCCTTGGTAAGTCTGCAGGTGATACAAAAATGGGAGGAATGGTTGATAGAGCAGGTGTGCCATTCAGAGGGGCCTCAGGAGGCTGGAGGTATGGATCAACAGGAATCTCACAAAGCTTAAAGGGAAATGTGATGTCCTGCATGTGGGGAGGAATAATCTCAGACACCAGTATGAACTGGGGACTGACGAGCTAGCTGGAAAGCAGCTCTGCAGAAAAGGAGCTTAAGGTCTTCATGGACAATAAGCTGACCATGAACCAGCAATGTGCCCTCACAGCGGAGGTGCCAAGAGCATCCTGGGCTGCATTAGGAAGAGCGTTGCCAGCAGGTCAAGGGAGGTGATTCAACACTGGAGAGCTGGCTCCAGTTCTGGGTGCTCCAGTACAAAACACGGATGTGCCAGAACAAGCCCAGCAAGGAGCCCCAAAGATGATTAAGGGATTGCAGCACCTGTCATACGAGAAGGGGTGAGAGAAATGGGACTGTTCAGCCTAGAGAAGAGAAGGCTTGGGGGGATTTTATCCCTGTATATAAATACCTGATGGGGTGAAGGAACGATGAAGCCAGACTCTTCCTAGTGATGCCCAGTGGCAGGATGGGAGGCCATGGGCACACGCTGAAAGAAAGAAAATTCCATTTAAACATAAAAAAAATTAAATATATTTTTTTTTCTTTT
>VYZM01006848.1:310750-361155 GCA_013398915.1 Dromas ardeola
TGTATGGGTATTGGCGGGGCGCGGTGGGGGGGGGGGGGGGTGGGGGGGGGGGGTGGGAAGAAAAGAAAAAGAAAAAAAAAGAGAGAGAGAAAAGCTGGTGGCAAAGAAACTTTGCGGGCTGACCCTAAAGCAAAGTGTAATTTCTTCTTTACCAAGACTCCCAGTTTGTGGCTGAGCTATTGTAGTAAGCGCAGAAAAATTGGTTTTTTACAGTTAACAACATTGAAGTCACTCATTTTAATGCATGAATGAAACAAACCCTTGGGAGCATGTTCACCCAAGGGAAGGCAGCATCCTTAGGAAATATCCCAGTGTGACCAGTTTAGTCATCTTCAGTTTCATAACATTCAACCTCCAAACTGTGATGTGCAGAGGCAGGATCCCCTCTGATTTTTGAGATGGTCCCACCACTTCCAATTTGCTGCTATGGCCAGGCAAACAAAGGACATTTGCAGGCATTTTTGGAAAAGTGAGCCAAGTTCCTTCCCCATGCAGAGTACTGCAGCATCTGGCACATGAGTAGCATGCGGTGATGAGCCAGCAACTCATAGCTTTTCCTGGGCCAACAGGCCTGACATAGCAGGCAGGAGAGGTTGTCCCATTTGGGCAACCAAAGACTTACGTCAGCATTGCTGCCAGAGGCATCCTATCCCCTCCAGTGGCAGGGAAGGGGATACTGCATCCCTCAACAGCCATCGGTAGGTCCCAAAGCTAACCAAACGCCAGCTGGTGGGACATGCTGTGCTGCCAACTAGTAATGCTCAACCAGGGCAAGGGGAAGCCATCAGTGTGACCAGGACTACACAAGCATGAAAAGAGCAGGAAAAAAAAATACTTAAAAAAGAAGAAAACAGAGGGGAAACCTTAAAGAGAGAGACAAGCCACTGTAGACTCCACCAGCCATCCCTGCCACATCTCTTCCCCCATGCCACCAAAGATGGCGAGGTCAAGGAAGAGTTTTGAGCCTCCCTTTGTATTTTTAACGCACCTGGCGTTCTCCTGCCCTTGGTGAAACAATTGCGTTCCTCTGAGTCTCGTCAATGCTGACACACCATCCGATTCTTCGGTAAGTACCCACTGCGTCCCTGAACTGAGATCAGTGATGCCATTGTCTGGGAAAGCAGGACCGGGGTACAGCCCTGGGCAGCCCTCCCGCCTGCACCGTGCCCTCTCCACTGTCATTGAGCTGTTTACAGCTCATGGTCATGCCTCTTTCACCAGGAAAGCAATGGCTCCCATCCCAACAGGGACCATTTAAAAGTTGCTCAAGACCCTGCAAAGGTTACGTTGCCTTGCTCTCTGAAGGCAAAGCAGTTTTAGCTTGAAAAGAAAGAAAAACATCTAACAGCAGCAGCAGCAACAACAACAAAAAAAGCACAACCCATGGTGTTTGTTTACAAGAGCACATTCATTGGTGTCTGGAGGGTTGACTCAGTCTAAAATGAAAAGGGGTGGTACCAGGCAAGTTGTGCTGATAAACAAGTCCACCTCCCACCGTGGGGTGGTCCGAGAGCTGGCTTTCCTCACCTCACCAGGCAGCCCCAGCCCCCTCCCTCAATGGACTCTTTCCACCCACAAAACCTCAGGGAAGCGTGGCTTTGGAGTACTGATGGGCGAGCAGCTGCCACCCTTCACTGTGCAGCGCCCGCAGGGTGGAGTAGGGTCTTGGCATGAAGAGCTGGGATTGATGTCTGCTTGGGCATCCCCATGGAGGAGATGGTGGGGGATCACACCCACGTCCACTTTGCTCCACAGAGCTGTGCCCCTCCTTGGTGCCTGACTGCACAGAGGAGACCTAAGCTAAGCTTGCTTGGCACACAGTGGAGCAGAAACTCCCTCAAAGCACACCAGACCTCGTCCAACTCCATCTGCAGACATTTCACCAACCACAACTGTACAGGCAAGACAGAAAGATTGTGCTTTGGCTGCTCCTGGTGCGTAAGGCAACATCATCACATAGTGCAGTCTGTGAAGGAACACAGAAAGACCCTCAGTACAGCATATATTTCAGGAAGGCTAAATAAAAGCATTTGAGAGCTCTTGAAGTCTCAGAAATGGCATCTGTGATCGACTGTTCATTCCAATGCACAGTTGTACTCAAGTACAAATCATCCAGCAGATGTACGATTACTTCTACATTCAAAACACCTCCAAAAGATTAACACCCAGCGCTTTCTAAAGTGCCTGTTTTATCTGTGATTAATATCTGAATTTTGGAGTTACTAATGACCTGTTCTTTACCCATCAAAATACTATGTTGCTTCTCAAAAGCAGGGTCAACTTCCGTAAATTGGGTAAAAGCAGATTTGCCCTGAGCAGTGAAAAGACACACTTTTAAAGTTGTAGTTGAAAAAAAAAATCCAATAAAAGGACTGACTCTCTAGAGTCATTAGTATCTTCACACCTCACTTTACTTATAAAGACAGAAGAGTCCATTTTCTCCCTAAGCTCAGGCAGTCGGAGTGTACCTTGCTGACATGCCTTCCTCGAGAAAAATGTTTTCTTCACATCCAGCCCAACAGAAACTTTGTCCACGTTGTGACACAGGTGAGGAGAAGGGGTACGGGCTTTTGGAGGGGAGATATTGCCTGGCTTCAGGACTACTCCCATCTTCACGACCACCGTATCACCCTCCGGTAAGTGGGTATCCAGCCTTGGTCCTGCATTATTCAGCTGATTCTCTTCCTCTCAGCTCCGATTTTGCTTCTCCTTAAAATTGCTTTGCTATTAAACCGTGAAAGTAAAGCAGCCATTTGGACCCTAAAACTTAAAAAACCTCAAGAGTCACAAATCTTCCATTTATGCCTTTCTTATGTGGTCCAGACACATTTTTCAGGCTTGTAGCATCGTCTGAACCCTGTTTTCCTTTATTTTGCTTCTGAAATTGGCACTGAATTCTGTTTGGACTGTATAATCAAAAGGTATATTTGTCACCGCAGCATTACATCTCGGATGGAAAATGGTCTCTCTCATTTCTTCCCCCTGTAATTCTCAGAGTGGCTTGGCACTGTCAGGGACAGGTGCTTAAGAAATGCTGATATATGGCAATTTTACGTTATTGCATGAAGCTGAAACTTGTTTGCAATACTGATATAACAGAGGACTACTACTGTGCTTCAATTAAACCTTGGATTTATTAACAGCGCGCAGGCTGGGAACGTGAATGGCTGGCAAACCTGCATCCTCTAGCATTTGTAGAAAGACATTATGAATTAAAAAAAAACCTTATTCCATTAAGAAATGATTTCAGAAATCCGGAGCACAAGTGGCGAGCGCTGGTTGGCTATCAGCGACGTCAGACACATGTCAATACTATTACTTAATGGGTTTTCCTTGTCTTTATTCATAAGTTCCATTTCATGCAGCCATTGCCCCGAAGGGTAATTATTACACTTTTTGGGTGGTTTTGCTCTTTTGGCCTTTGGCCTCATGCCTCAGAAAACCACCCAGGGTATCCAATCTCATAGAAAGGCTTTGTGGCCAGTTGTGCCTTCTGGAGTAAGTAAATTTTTTTCATTTTTTTTTTTTTCCCCTAGCTTAAATAAGCCACGTAAACGTTTCAAAATATCCTTGGTTTCCATCGGTCCTACAACGTCATTGCCCACCCCAACGGAGAGCTATACCCCGTGTTCCTGGCCAGCAGAGGAAAACAGTGCTGGTAGGATGCTCATTTTTCTCAGGGGGGAATAACAGATACGAGAGCATGTTTTATACGAAAGGACATTTTGGAGCAACTGTTTTACTTAACATTGCGTATTTACATAGTTCCAGTATCTTCAAACACATGACGCAGTTAGGAGCCTCAGAGTTGATATTTACCTATTTTAATACCTCTCAGGGTATATTTGGGGATTTTTTTTTGAAGTTGAGTGACAAGACTCTTTACCCGTGCACTTTCAGTTTGCTTCAAATTTGAAGTTGATCTTTATACCATATTATAACCATATTTATTTAGGTTCCCACATTCTGTCAAAGTCTGTTTACACAAAGAACATTTGTTTTCACTACTGCTTGCGAGGAATGAATATAATAAGTGCCAAGGGATTTTAAGAAGTTGAGAGAATTAGTATTTGGAAACAATACATTCGGTTATTTCTTAGGGGAAGATTCATGGAGCACAGACACATTCTCCACTAAATCTATCAGGATGAAGTAGTTCTCATGGAGACAAAGCATATCCAGCCTCTTCTCAAGTTTCAAACATTTTATAAAATCAAGAGAGTTTCTGAAAAAAAAAACGGCTTTTCTTTTTTTTTTTTTTTTCAGAGAAAAATGGGTAAAGTAGGTTAACATAATTTTCCTTGTTGAAATCAAAATCTGAAGTTTGGCACTGAAAACTAGCATCCGCGACTGCCCAACAGCATCCCTTTCCACTTGCACTGCTTCGCCATGATGTGTGCTGAAATAAGAGTTACGACTAAATTATTTGTCAGAGGTTGTTTGTCGTAGCTTTCATGCACCACCGTAAATTTCAGCATGTACTAGGCTGGGGAATTCTGATTTTAAGACTATCATAAAGAATATTTTAGAATATTGCTCGCAGCTCTGAATATGTAGGGATTTGCTTCAACGTTTCTGTGTCTCAGAGGCTGGTCTTACAAAATATCAGGGGTAACTCTGAAGCTTTGGTTTGAAATAAGGAAAGGTAAAAAAAAAAGGTGTCTATCTATATCTGCCTTATTTTGTGGTATTATTCAGAAAATGAATAAAGCAACTGCTTGTAAGGCAATCCTCACCTCATTTTCTATTGAGGTGCAGATGGAGTAATGGCTCCCCAAAAATCTGCATTAGCATTACCAGTTGCAAGTGCTGACACATCATCAAAATTCATGGCATTTGATTTTGGATATTATAATACCCTTTACATTTCAAATATTCCTAGGAGATTTCCTCTGCTATCTGGAAAATAATGAAGTATGTAATGGGTTATTCCCTTCTTGACTATGTCCTAACAAGATAGAAACACGGGTATATTTCCATCGAAGCATTACCAAATAAAAAAAAAAAAAAAAAGAAGATAAGCCATTTTTACCAAGCCTTCGATAGTTGAATTACTGTGATGCAAATATACAGTTGAACTGATATATTTAAGCTATGCGTGAATACTGGAGAACACTCCCATATTCTGTACTCTAGGTGAATGTCTTTAAACATGACTGTATTATACAGTGATACATTTGCATGCCTTCTGTAGGGGAGAGCTCAGTTATTTTGTCTTTTAAAGTCCCCAGGCATCAACCAGCCAAAAGCTGTTCCTGGAGATTTGTTGTTAGAGTCTAAGCTAGAATGTATTTATAATCCATTTTGTTTCCCTGCCACCTTAAACCTGTCCATCCATCATGACCCAATGACTTTTTCCTGCGGAAAAACCTTTGTGGCAAATACCGTTTTCTTTACTGCTCAATAGCAAACAGTTTATCTACTTACCCGAAGCCCCACAGCCCTCTCCTGCCTGGTGGTACACTAAGTCCTACCACCCATCCAGTGTCATGGTCTCCGCTAAAAATGTTTTGAGCTTGAATTGCATTGACTGTAAAACACGAGAGGTTGCAGAAGAAAGGCAATGCCTCCCAACAAAAACACTTGCAGAAGACTAAATGATTATATTTTATCCATGGCCTTTCTTGGTTGGAGAAGCAATGTGGCTCGTCTCCTGCTTTTCCCAGAGCAGCCCCCAAACACCTGTTATTACTGTCAGTCTTTACCCACGGAAAAATGAAAGCCATCCCCCCTGGGTAGCCTGCAGGAACATAGGAGTCATAGAGGATGTTTGCAACGTAGGATGGCAACAAGATACCCCAGTGGCCCAGAGAAAGCCACCAGAGAGAGGGCCAAGTCCCCAGATCTTCCCTTTGAGGTGCGCTATGATGCTCGACATCATATTAAATATTCAGCGATCATTTCTATTGCTGGAGGACAGCTTCTCTCTGCACTCAAGACTTGGCCTCTCTCCTAATCAAATTTGCTCAGGCAATAAATTAGTGACAGTGCATGAGTCTCATATTTTTAATGTATAAAGAACACATAAATTTAAAGGATTTCCTCCTTGAGTTGCAGGGTAAGAAGCCAGTTAGGTCCCGCTGATGCCTTGGCCAGGGTGTCTTATGAAGCTTGGAGTCGAGTTCACTCCACCACAGCTGTGCTCATGCTCTTTTCATCCTGGCTCTTGGTCTGCAGTTTATTTGCTCTATATTTCTGGTAATCGTCTTCTAAGAGAGCAGTATCTCTGATATTTTCCACCACATATGCAGCATGAGACCCATGAGGTAGGAAGCCTTTCCACATTATGGATGGTGCACAGAAAATAATGCAACTTGCCTGAAGTGTCAACTGAATTGAAACTTGCTGAGTCCCGGTCCCTAACCAAAAGCGCTCACCACCGCTCGGAAAGCCAGCGGAGAGCCCTGTCATTTCAGCCAAGTCACACAACATATTTGTCTCATGACTAGATTGACATGAGCCCAATTCAGGGCTGTTTTTTTCCAGGCCACAAACTGGTGCAAAGCATACTTAATTGTTCTACGAACAGTCTCCAGCATTTGTTTAGGGTTTGTCATTTCCACAGGCCTCTCGTTAATAAATGAGTATGCAGGAATATTCGCGTAACATTAATAGCCGGAGGGCATTTGCTGGAAGATTTGAAGCGACCGGTCACAGAAAAAACATTTGAAGTCTTTCCGTGGGTTAAGCAACGAGCCTGCTGGCTCCACGCTCCCGCTCCGGTTTGCCTTGCTGTCGTGCAGGTTTGTAGAGAGGTTGCACCACCCAGCAGCACCTTGTGCTTAAAACCAATGGACACGCTCAACCACAACAGCCGTGGGAATAAAGCCGGGTGGATGCTGCACAGCTTCCCCATGGTCGTGGCTCCAGGGTCCGTACTCTGGGAGGTGGCATTAGGAAAGTGCCTGGTGCTGGTCCAGGTTCCCACCACCCTCTCCCAGCCCTGAACACCCATCCCTGCCCTCCCCAATAGCTGTGGCCCCCTCTCTGCTGCTGTTTATTTTCTCTAGCTATAATGTAAAAGCTATAGAATAAATAGCCCGGGTGGGAGGAAAGCAAAGCACTATGCTAAAATAAGAAAACTAGTCCCAGTGAGGAGGGGAGAGAGGCAGACTCCTGCAGCTAATAATTCTCAGCATGGCCTAGAATGAGCTAAATCAGGGCCGTCGGGCGGCATCCCCAGGGGTCTGCGCTGCCTGGCTCTCCAGGCGTGAAGAGAGGCGGGAGGAAAAAACCAAAGAGCTTGTCTAGCTGGCAGATCCCACCCGTCACTTCGTTAAAGAGCAAGACCTTTCACTGCCAGAGGTTCTGCGTTAAAAGAGGGAAAGAGGTTTGGGAAATCCTCTGGTGGTGCGGGCTCAAACCCTCCAATATCTGCTTCTCTACAGCACTGGCTTTGGGCCCTCCGGCAACCCAAAACACAGCAGCCACAGCAGAGGCGCACATTTTCCCGGGCTCAGCATCCCCACCCCTCCCTGCCACCTTTTGGGAGCTGCAACCCTCTCCCCTGAGACGTCTGTCTCTGCAGGGGCCGATCCCGGTTGCAATCCCTTGGGTTATTTGGGGTAGCAAGTGGGAAAAAGGGCAATAGTGCTGGAGGCGGCGAGGAAGACGCTGAGGAGAAAGTGCGCCAAGACTGGGGCCGCTTGTGACACTGGTGTTCCTCGAAATTGGAGGCAGCCACACCTCTTCCCACATGCGGCTGGACCCTGGAGCAGGCAGCGTGCCGCTTCCTGTTATTAGAAAACCTCGGGACGCTCTCGCAAGAGGCATGCTTATTAGCGAGCGAGTCAGGAGAAAAGAAAATAACATTGCCCCATCGCAGCCCCAATGGTAGGGCAGCGGGCTGAGACCGCCCAACTCATCTCACTTGTGGGCTCATGCCCACAGAGCTGGGGGTGAGAGGGAGAGCTGCTGCACCGTGTTGGAAAAGCCGCAGCTGAGCGTGGCGAACATCTAGCTGCACGAATCCATCCAAAATTCCCAAGAATAACAGGAAATCCAGCCGCTAATTTTCCGTCTCACTTGCTTTGGGGCAGGCACGCGCCCCGCAAGGCCCGGAGCTGGGGAGCCCCGCAGAGCCTCGGGGCAAGGGACACACAGATGAGATAACCGCATGCTCCTGAGCTGCAAGAGAAGACAATAACAATGATAATTATAAAAAGAAGCGGCTGCCCTGGAAGACAATAGCGGGGAGGCTGAGCACCCACGCGGCCACCACAGGGGGGGACAACCCCAGCCCCGTCCGCCCCAGAGGGGACCGGGGAGGCAGCGAGAACCTCGGCTCCTGCCGCGCTCGCTTGTGCCCGCTTCTCCCCACGGCCGCGCATTATCATCATTTATTCATTCCGTGACCTTGAAATCCCTCTCCCTTACCAGAAAAAACAACGGATCCCTGTCAGAAAAGTGGGCTCTACAAAAGAGAGGGGAAAAGAAAAAAAAATAAAAAAAAATCATAAAAAAAATAATAAAATCATGCAACCTCCCATGTTGCTTGTATTAGGTCAGATGGGAGAACTTATTTAATTAGTGACTTTTATAGGGCTTTATTTTTCGATGCCCAGTGGAGTAGTTAAGATTGGTAATAAGAAAGAAGTCTGGTCCCACGCCAGCCCTCCTAAGACAATGGTGCAGGGAGGAAAGAGCCGAGCAATATATTTGGATGTTTTCAATGCCTTGGGTTTTTGGGGTTTTTAAACTTTATTTTTCAGTGCTGCATTCTAAAACCATTTGGAGGGTGTACACAGAGGGGAGGGGAAGGAAATTGTTTGGGGCAGCCCGAGGGGAGGGTAATGATGAATAATGGAAGGAACCCGGGGAAACCGCTTCTTGCTCCGGTTTCTCCACAGCCGGGGAAATTTCCCCCGAATGAGACCTTCTCCAGCGCAGAAAGAGGATGGCTGGCAGGCGGCCAAGCACCAGATTTTCCATGTAGATGGAGGTGGATGGGTCAGGTGCATAATCATGATGGATAACTGGGATGAGGAGGGATAAGAAAAGCGCCAGTTCCTGCTCTGTTCACGCTACCATCCCTTCTCGTGACCCGTTTCCGCCGCTCGTCCCCAACACAAAAAAATACTGTGGGCTTTTTCCTCCCGTACTTTCCACTGAAGGAATAAGGAAGGAGGATTCAGGTTTGCAAATTTCCCACCGTGGGACTGTGTGTTTCTCAGGACTCGGGACCAGCTGCAGATGCTGGGGAGCGGGGCACCTTCCCCAGCAGCCCTGGACCACGCAGCACACATCCCGAGCGGCTCGGGGCCACTCTCTCAGGGTGAAATACAGCACACATAGAGCATAAACCAAACCAGATGCTGCGCTAGAGGTTTTACGGCAGCGGGGTTTTGCTCTCTTTGGGCCCAAAAGCTGTGCTACCCGCTCATCGCCCATTGATAGGGGAACTTCCAGAGGCTGATGGCAAAGTTCTTGCACGCCAAGTGTTTGAAGGACGTTCATAGGCCACCATCTAAGACAGTAGCCTCACCAGTGGCCAAAAAGCCCCATGCAGCCTGGTTGCTCAGTAGCCAAACTTTGCTACTTGGGAGGGGAGTCAGCCTGTTTCCTGACAGCAAGAAGAATAATGTCACAGAGTTCAATAAATTCCTAGCAAACACAACCAAAAAAAAAAAAGCCAAAAAAGAAGAAGAAAAAAAAAAAAGCTCTGTTGAGCTTTGTCCCTTGCAAAACGAAAAATATGGTTGTTTTGCTCCACGGGAGGAACAGCGGAATCAGCTTTAAAATTGACAGTGGATTTGGCCAGATGCCACAGCCCCTTTGGCTTCAGCTTCCTTCCAACAGTCATCTCCCTGCCAATTCGGAGTGCACAGGACACAGCTACACACCTGATGATACGCTGAGTAATGGCCTTGGCTTGCAGCTATCTGGTCCATGCAGCAGGGAAGTGGGACGGTGGCCATTTATCAAAGGCGTTCATCTGAGTGGTCGTGGCTTCCCCGTGGCCACAGGTCCCTGGCGTGGGGGCCAGCGCTGCATCATGCAGGAAGGAATGCAACTGTTGGTACCCAAAGGATGTGCGGTGGTCCCTGGGGTTCAGCAGGTGACTGGTTGCAGAGACAAAAGCTCACAAATCACTGATGGCTCTACCAGCATCTCACAACTTCAAAGGAAAGCGAAACAGACATCCTAGCTTTTAAGAGTTAGGAGAATTTGTACTGTAGGGTTGCTGTTTGGAGGCCATGCAGGAGTTCATCCTTCTTCTGGACCTGTTCTTGGTGTAGGTGCTCACATCACCATGAGCTCCTGGGCTGCTCGCTGCGATATGCTGACATCCCACTATTAATGGGTTTCTCCCCCTACCATGTTAGGGATCCCACTGTACTATTAGGCTGTTTAGGCTTCCCCCCCCACGAAGTCCATGCATCATGGGGGTCGATTCAGCCCAAGCACCACATGGTGCTTGTGCTCCCTCCCAGTGCCCAGCCTGCCTCTTGCTGGTGCTTCACAAACCCTTGTCTTCTCCTACCTGCCTCTTGCTCCATCCTCACCAGCCATGGCATTCTTGCAAAGCAGCACCATTTTCCAGCCTGCAGGGAGAATGATTTGCTTGGGAGAGACGTGGGAAAGTCAAGAGGGCTGCACTGCCTC
The DNA here is from genome assembly GCA_013398915.1 of Dromas ardeola. Lineage (NCBI taxonomy): Eukaryota > Metazoa > Chordata > Aves > Charadriiformes > Dromadidae > Dromas > Dromas ardeola. The sequence continues at coordinate 321,356 of VYZM01006848.1, forward strand.
AGCAGCTGAGAGGCCAGAAGGGCCCTTGCGCAACGACAGAAACTTTAGGAGCACGTCCTGGTATCTATACGGTTATTTGTATCAGAGCGCTGACAAGAAAGAGCTTTCAGCACTGCAGCTTGGGTGGCAATATTTCTTTCCTCACTAATCCTGCCTTGACATCAGCGAGAGAGTCGGGGCTCCGCAAGGGCATCGTAAGATAGAAAAGACAATTAGAAGAACTTAGAAATGGGAAAGGACATGTCGTAAAAGTCATTATCAAGACTTCCCTTCATTCCCTCCACATTTTTCATGGGGAAAAATGTTTCCTCTGCAAAAAGAAATTTGGAAAATTTCCACCTATTCTACTGGCTGCACCCATGAGAGTATTTCTGCCTCTGGCAATAGCTTCTGCTCAAGTCTTGCTGTGCCGATGAGACATACGGCTCCGACGTATGGCTCCAGTATCTTTCTTGAGCAAGGGCTGGTGTGAGCAATACAGCAGGAGGTGCTACAAATAGGCAGAAAGTTTTGCAAAAACACGGAGTGGGAAGAGTGTGCTGTTGCAGCTGAAACCTGGGCTTGCTACATATAATGCAAACAGTCCTCTGCTTCCAAAATTGCACAAAGCCAGCAGCTAAAATAACTGCTTTTTGACCTTTTTATCTTCTCCCATCTCTCTGAGCCTTGCCATTCTCCTTTTGCCCACCCCGGCCACCTGCCTTTGTCATTAGCAATAATCAGCAGCAATAAATAGGTGACATTTCATTGCTGTGGAAGCAGCCTGAGATATTTTGGGCCAAGCCAGCCAGGCTGGGGCTCTGCAAGCCCACTGGTTGGCAAGAAAAGACACCACTAAAGTCACCTTGCCACCCATCCTGGAGTTACAAAGTCTGCTGAGAGCAACATGCCTGTGCGCAGTAGCTGGGAGGGTTGGGGATGTCCCAGCTGGAAGCCGGCGGGGCTGGAGAGGAGTTACCACCTGGCAGCAGCTTCTGGATCAGCCAAGAAAAGAAGGAGAAAAAACCAGAGGCACTGTGGCTGGGAGCAAAACCCAAGTATGAAGCAGCTCTGGTGGAAAGAGAGAGAGATCTCTGCTGGAGAAAAGACGCTCGACAGCAGTCTGCGCAGGTCTCTGTGGGTCCTGCAGAAGAGGCAACCTGTTGGGCATCAGGGGCTGAACCGACGTGAAAGAGGGGAGGGGACCCCAGACTGGCGGGGAGGAAAGCTCACCAGGGCGGTGGGATGGAGGTGCTCAGCTCTTTTAGGTGCCCAGCGCCACAGGAGTTATCTGCAGAGGTACCTTTAAGGCTCTGGGCCTTGCATGCTTCAGTCACGTTTTAAAAATAGGACAGGAGGCTTCTACATCACTTAGGTATTTTGGAAAATTTTACTCAGCCTTTCTGCAGCTCCTGTCAATCCTTCTCAGTGTGGTGCCGAGATGCATACATGGCATGTACACAAATAGCACGCTTCCCTGGCCCCTCTCAGCCACGGCCAGAGACACCTCGATGGACTTTCCTGGCCCTTCTCCACACCTCGGCAAGAAGGGGTACGTGGGGGAGACGATGCCTCTGGCTCTCCTGGCAGCAGTGTCCCCACGGTGTTGAATGAGACTCCAAAAAACCCGCAGCACCGGGATGAAGGCCATCACAGCAAGGACATGCTTTTACTTCCAGGACGGAGGCGATGCGCGGGTGCAGCCTCCTCTGGGTCTCCAGGGACATGCCCACCACAGCAGATGGTGACCCAACACGGAGCCCCCGAGGTCTTTGCTGCAAACCAGCAGAATGATGACGGCATGTGACGTTGTGTGGATCCCTTCACCTGCCCTGCGGTCACTGCTGGACCAGACTTACCGGTGTGTGATCATAGAGAAGTGGATCAGGACGAGAGCACTGCCCAGTACGCTGCCAACTGCAGGCAGCTAGCAGTGGGGAAAGATGTTTCCTATTTGGGCTTCTTCAGATCAGAAAACTCCACAAAGTTCAGCTCAGACAGTCCTATCCAGATTGTAGGGACTGTTTGTTCCCAGTTTTGGCAGGGTCGTGAATGATGCATGAATAACAGCATCCCTTAATTAGCGTAATATGCTGTACCAGGTTGGAAAGCACTCTCTCGTTTTGTTTTTCCTCCACGCGCATGTGTGTATTTCTCTTTAAAGGAGAAGGGAACGAACAGAAAACATTGCAGTTGTGTTTTTGTTGGTTGGGGCACCGATGAACCCTGTTCCGATTGGGCTGGTTATGAATCACTGGAGAGCGATATCCACACCAAAGAGTGCTGCAGCCAACCTGATGTCTGCTTGGCAGTTGCACTGAGCAGAAGCTCCATAATTATTGTTTTTGCTGCCTGAATCTTAGTGGAATAAAGAGAAAAAACCTCTACCTTTGACTTTATGAGACTGGGTGTGTAGGAGGACGTGCACATGTGTGTACCTGCGTGTGTACACATGTTCTGACACATGGACGGTTTGCTTTGACCCTTGGGGTAAAGGAGAAAACTTCATCACCAGTTTCATTTTCCTTTGTCTATCTGACTCCCTTTCTTCTCTTCCCTGGCTGTTTTTTGTTTGGGGCGTTTGAAACGTGCCCATCACATCCTGGCCATCAGAAGTGATGTTTTCATTACGGCGACCACAAAGGACATTGCCTGCCCTCCCACCCTTCCTCCTGCGCCACGTTCCCCCGGTGCTGCCGTCCCCAGGAGCTGCTCTGCCAGTCCCCGGCCACCCCGCTGCCCTTCGCCCACATGCCACCTGTGCCCGTCCTCCACCCCCAGCATCCCTCCTGCTCCTGCGCCAAGAGGATCGCCCAGGCTTTAGCCCCTTCTCCTCTGACTCATGCTTTTTCCAGGAAGGGATGCCTCGAAATCTCCCTCCTTTTTCTCATTTCCTCCAGGGCTTGCTGGAGCCACCAGAAAGGTGATGCCGGATGATGCCGAGCCTCAGCTTGGGTCGGCACCGCTGCTGCTTTTTCCCATGGGACCCCCCTCGGCCTCTTCTTGCATGGGGACTGGGGCAGCGGGGGGAAAAGCGCCGGCATCGAAGGCTGCGGAGCAGAGCGACGTCGGGGTCTCGGACCGGTGCGGAAAGAGAAAGCTCTCTCCCACTGGGTAACCCGGCAGCAACTGCTATTTCAGTAAACATATCATTTTGTGCTCAGTAAACACACATTCCAGAGGAATGCTCTCATTGTTTTTTTGCTCTGTAATGCATTAATGAAGAAATAAAGTTTAGGTTGTGTAATGGTGACAGCTTGAAGTCATTTTGCCTAGTGTTATTTCTCAGCGAAGGCTCAGCTCTCCCTGGAACGGGAGGGAAAAAAAGAAGACCAGATTTCACTTCAAACTCACCAACATGTGCAAAAAAAATCAAAACACGATAGCAATTAACTCCCCTCCACATGCCCCAATAAAACTACCTCTCTCGCTCACTCCGAGCTTTGTCACGTATGGGGCTGTTTATGGAGGAGACAATACAAAGTGGGTTTACACAAGGCTCTTGTTTTAATTTTTGTTTTATATCCACTGGAACCCTCAAGTAGTGAATTCATTTCCTGATATAGTAAACATTTCTGATGGCCAGGATTCTTTCTCTTTTCCCAAATGAACACAAACCCCTGGTCTAACTCACCAGCAGTGCAGTCTATACAAACAGACCCATCGGCTACATTTTCAAAGAATGCATCTTAAGCACGCAGCTAGGAAAATAAACAAACAGCAACACCTTCACGAGAGCCCTGGCAGAACCCCATCACAAGCAGGAAGCTTTTCCCCCTGAAATTTGCTCAAGCCCTCAACTGCATGTGGAAAAACTATCAGCTTTTCCCCATATTCCAGGAAACAATCTTGTTCTCGCAGTTGCACGCTGATGGCTGCCGGCTCCCTGCTAAATGATCTACGCAGTCCCTCTGATTTGTGACCCTATTTGCACTATGCAAATGTCTTCTGACAGCTCTCTTTTCCTGTCATTAAAACAAACAATGGCCCCTATAACCAAAAAGGAAATCAGTAACAGGCGAAAGCTGTTCTCTCTTTTTCTTTGTGTTTTTTTTTTTTTTCTTCTTTTTTTTTTTTTTTGGTTCTGGGACTAACTGTTAGTAATTACCCTGAAATATTCACAAACTTCATCCTCTCCCGAACTGTTTTAGTCATCCTAGCGGCCAACCCAACATGTCTAATATAATTCCTCTTCTAAAAGACCTAAAAATCAAAAATAGCCCCCAATGATCAACCAGGTAAGAACACACCTCCTGTCTTTTTTTTGATGTATGTACCTCTCTATCCATACACATATAGACAACAAAAATTATATTGACTGATTTGAGGAGCCTTTAAAATATTTTTCAGTTTGTCAGGAATAATTTAAATATTCTTCTGAGGATGGAGAAACATGATCTACTGAGAAATAAGAAGGTCGTGTGGCTGGGGGATGACGTGCATAGGGAGGAAGACACGTCTTTCTAGTCATCTCTCCATTCTCCAAAGCATCTATCCTGTCCTAAACTCTGTATCCAGCCCCAAAACGTGCATTACTGGTGGCCATGCCTTCCTGATCGCAGGTAGGGGACAGCCCCTCCCAGTAAACGGGTGCTTTGCCTTTGATTTCAGTGGGAAAAGGGCTGCATTCAGAGACTTCAGGGTACTTAAACACTCCTGGGATTCGCTTCTTTGTCTTTTAAATAATACGATATACATAATCCTAAACTGGGCCAGCTTTCCACCCCATCACACAAGCTTTGTGCCTGTAGGGCTCAGCTGAAGTCAATGGTGTTAATGTTGACATAAGACCATGATGACCAAGTGGGAAATTAGTCCCGTAACACTTGATTGTCTTTTGCAAAAATTTTCTAAATGGTCTTAATGGTTTTGTTTGTGGTACGTGTTGCTCACTCCTGATTGTACTTCTGCCAAGTTGTATTTTTAACTGTAAACACTGGCCTCTCAGAAAATCTGAAGTAAAGCAAAACAGAAAAGATGTTCAAAATAACGTTACAACCTAATTTAATTTATCCCTTGGTAATTGCATTTGTAGGAAATGAACAACGCAAACAAAACAGAACCCGAGCCTTTGCAATTGCTTTCACATGCGGACGCATTGGTTACAGCCAGCACATGGTTAAGTCTCCGACTGTGTTAGGAGAAGTGCAATGGGCCGTTTGGAAGCTGCGTGTTGGAGGTGACACCCGCCTTGGGGTCCCTGCTCGTAGGTGCCAGCTATTGAACACCAGCCAGCCTGGCCAGCTCTCCCATCGCTCTTCCTTTTCCTGCAGTTCCCATCCTTAATTTTCCCTGTACCAGTCGATGCACTCCATGTGTTGATCCCAGAGAAAATATAGCTGGATGACTACTTGCCAAACTCAATTAACCACGCAACTGTAGTCCCTTCTCCTGGCCCTGATATTTACATGCTCGCCTAATTTTAATCATATGAACCACTCTGAGTAAATCCTGTTGAACTTGGGCCTCTGTTTGAAGTGCTGCAGGAACTTTACAGATGTGTTTGATGCGCTGTTATTACGTGAATGGTTCCTCTGGCCATTTCTCAGTCTTTGGGTGGCTTGTAAACTCCGCAGCCTGCCTGCAGTTCAAGTATTTGTTATTTGCCCGTTTTTCGTTTTGTTTATTTTTTTTTTTATTTGTGCGCCTCTTGGCGAGTTCACGCTCATGTCGCTGTTTACCTCTGTCACGTGGCAGAGCTGCTCTGCTTTGATTCGAGGAGTCACGAACCCACAAACAGCTCTCAAAACCAGTTATGCAAACCCCTCGCTGCACAGAGCCATGTGAACACAGTTTTGCACGAGCGTTGGTCATATTTACACAAGTATCTGCAACATGCGCCCATTCCATGAATATTTCAGCAAGTGTTGTTGTACCTGCCTGACCGCTTGCCAGAAGCAATCACTAGGAGAATCGCTGTCACTGCCAAAATAAACTCATGGGTTTTATTTAAGGGAGGACTTGTAAATAGCATTTTTCCAGCATTCACCCAGTTCTAAGTGGAACTCCCTATGTGATGAATGCTGTTTAGAGTGCAGCTCTGTTTGTTGTGAAATGGGGAAAAAAGGCAGTTTCTGGCACTTGCCAGCAGCACGCCAATGTGATGGAGGAAGGTGCATCCCCTCCTGCTGTCACTCCTGCACAAAAAGCTGATGCCCTGTTTCTTGCTCGGCTTCGCACTAAAAGCCCACGTGGATACACAGGATTTTCATGCTCTCAGAGTGGCAGATTGTAAGAAAGATGAATGGGGAAAGCCCTAAACTGGGTAAAGAAATGTTGACATTTTCCCTACAAGTCTAGCCATGGCGCCACTGCTCAAAGAGCCATTAATGATACACTTCGCAAGGAATGATGAGCCGCATGTGTTAGTAGATTCAAAGGCAGGGAAAGCTCATTCCGAAAAAGCAGACAATGCAGGTAGCAGGTGAATTTCTCAAAAGAAGCTCCTCCTGGAGCAGCATAAAGCTGCGGGGACATGAGGGACTCAGGAGTGGGGCAGGACCTGGTGCAGCACAGGAGGAAGGTGAATCGGAGAGCCAGAAACCCCTTCTCCACTGCCTCGTCTCTCCAGGTAATTGTGGCTTCTCCTACACATCCCAAGAAACCCACGCGTCACAATGATGAAATCACACTTTTCTCCCACAAGGGAAAAGGGAGTATTTTTCTTTCTGCTTTTTCCCGTTTTCGCTGTGTTCAGAGTGAAAGGGAACTCTCTTTGCAGATGGAGCGTAGGAATGGGAGTGTTGTGGTGTCTCTGCAAATGCCACATAGTCCTTCCGAAACCCTGCATCTTCAGCCATTCAGGACCTGCTGTTTTTCCTCTCCGTACCATCCTCAGGGAGGAGGAAGAGATGTCTGGAGGCTGCTGGTGTCTCCAGGGTGGTTTGGAAAGCAGCAGGATGTGGAGGATTATGCAGGAACACCAACTCAATTAAGGCCAATGCTGTTAGAAATCGAGAGCAACTGGCAGAGCAAACAGCATCACTCCAGATTTCTGGAGCTGCTTTTGCTTGTATGTTTGACACAGACCCAGGGTTTGATCACTGCCCCCTCAACGCTTCTGTCTTAAATGAGAGCTGGGTCCAAGCTCCTACTGCTCCAGAGAGTCCTTTGGTCCCCAGGCTGGAAAGTAGTTGCCAACTTTAGAGACACTTTAACCCTCTTTTTCGATTTGATGCGTGTCCTCTCTTCACCTTCACTTTTTTGCTTTTTCTTTTTACTCTCATATTTAAAGCTGATTACTTTGCCTGCTACATTAGCCATCCACCTGTTCCTAAGACTGAGGAATGGCTTAAACACTCTTTTGACACAGTCCCTTGAAAGTGGGTTGCTCTGCTGCGGTCAATGAACATAGCGTGGGAAAAATGCATTAATACTTTCACTGGTAACACTGAGGGTGGCTATAAATAAACCCTTCATTACAGTATTTATATATTATTACATCATATAGCCACTTAAAACAGAGAGCAATTGGAAGTGTTGAATAATGTAAGGATAATCGCCTCTGCATTAGTTCCACTGTCATTGGCATTATGTATTGCTTGGTGATATTGCCACGCTCGTTGCTTCGCCCAGTGTTGCGTGACATTGGCGGTGACGTTAGAGTATCAACGGGCCCTCTGCAAATGACATACAGTACTTTGCACGGCACATGTAGCTCGGTATTATATAATAGGGGTGCTACATGCTTTTGTCCTGACCATTTCATTCAAATGAGGTGTCCATTTCTTGAAGGAAGTTTGCTTTAAAGCAGCCAACTAAACATGCCCGTCGTGCAAGGCTCCAGCACCCTCATGCATGGAGAAGAGAGGTCTGCATCACGGTGGCCAACTGTGCATCTTAGAAATCACCCCACGTTGTGCTGATGAGGCACACTGGGTCCCAGGTGGCTCCTGTGGCTCCGATACCTTCTCCAGCCAGAGATATAGCTGAGAGATGGCGAGGGCAGGATACTGAGATGCTCAGAGCTTGGCAAGAAGGAATTTTAGTGGTGAGACTCAAATTCATGTCACCTAAATCCGGTTCTGGGGCATACAGAGGACTTCCTCCCAAAACAAATCAGATTACTTAAAAGTGCTATTAAATGATACAAAAGTATTATAATTCCTTTGTCTTTGTTGTTGTTGCTGCTCTTTATTCCTTTTTCAGAGGGAGGGAGCGGGTGGATACATGCTTGGTGTGACCATGCTTAGAACATGGCTAAGTAGTTTTCTTGCTGACTATGGATTTCAATTTCCTCAGTTTTGACAAGCTTCCCCTTAAGGAAGCCCAACAAAACAAAAATCCTACCTCTCAGAATGTCCCACTGCTGGTTCTCATGGCAGGGATGCCCATCTCAATTACACTGTGGTCAACAGCATTCAGTGCCTCACTGATCGTCACTTATTAAGCAAGCTCCTGTGTGGCCTTGAGGACCAAGTCCAGAGGAGGATCTCCACCACAGTGCTTGGAAGGGGCTGCTCCAAAAAGCAGTCATTTCAGATGTTGAGAAATCGCTTCTCTGAACCTTGTCCTCACATGACATACGACCAATTTCTGCACAAAGATCTGCAGTTGACTTTTATTACAGCTCCGATTTAGCTGCTCCTTTGATTTATCGCAACAATGCACATTCAATATCTTTCTTCTGATCTGGAGGCCAGAAATATAACTCTACTCATATGTTTGTATTCTTAGGACTTGGGATTTCACAGATTCAGAAACTCATTCATAGATTCACAGGGTTTAAGGCCAGAAGGAACTATGAGAACATCTGGTATGACTTCCTATATTTCAGAGCCATTCAGTTGCAGCCAATTAGCCCAATACTGAGTCCAGTAGCTTTGCTGCATCTTCCAGAAAAACATCCAGCTCCGGACATACCAAGATAGGGGAATGTGAACATGTCACAAGTTGGAGACTCACCACCTTACTTGATTTTTGAGGCTCATATTAATTAAAAAACGTGTCTCATTTCTAATACAGTTTTGTTTGGCTTCACATCTAGCAATCAGTTTTGCACCTTTCTCCACTTTATAACTGAGCAGCACTGCCTGGCAAGCTATATTCTGCAAACTTTGGAGTTGGTTGTTTTTTTTTTTTCCCCCAACATCTGGACATCTGCACAAAAGGCTGATGTATCAGAAGTATTTGTGAGTCAACTTTACTGCAGTTTTGGCTATTAAAAAACTTTTCGCATTGTTGCTTGTGTTATTATTTGTTCTTAAATAACACAGAGAAAATTCACTCTGAACAAGGGAACAGAAATTCACCTTTCAAAAAATGTTGGTGTGAGAACTTAGGATATTTAAAAAAATATTTTTCAAAAGACTTTAATTTAGAAAAATTAACAGCAATTTAACTTACTGCTGCAAAACACAAACTGACATTTCTTGGTGAAACAAGAGCCGTGACCAGCTTTGCCAATGGGCTTCTGAACACCTCACCCACCTCCCTGCACAGATGCATTGTACGTTATTACTCTCTCCCCATCCCCTTTTGACACGGAGGTGGAGACAGAGCTGTGTCATACACCATCAAGTCATATCTGCCAGCTTTGAAATTAGTTGTGTGATCTTCTTCTGTATCCTTTCTACTTTTCAGTAGCTATACAGTATATATACCATATTCAGTAGCTGGGACTCCTCATCCTGAAGGGCTTGATCATTGCCGCAGTTTGTCCTTCTGGCTATTTGTCAAGGACACACTTCTCTCACCGTTGCAAATTTACACCAGAAGCTTTTAGGTTTTGTTCAGTTTGATGCTTCCTTCTTCTTTCCGAGTGGGCAGAAATTTTAATGCTACATGAATGGCCTTCTGAAAGAGGCTCATTTAAATTTCATTTTCTGAACTCTATGACTTTCTCCCCTCCATCCAAATGTCATTGGTTTTCATTATTTTTTGTGTACTTAATAAATAGCAGTGGAAGAGCTGGGAAGCATCAGGTGCTTGTCTCCCATGGATTTCTCCACCTTTTGCAGTATATGAAATTAAAGAAAAAAAAACTGCTCTTTGGGCTGAGGAATGCAATAGCTGCACGCTGGCAGGCAGAAATGCCAGTGACGTTAGTGGCAGGAATGTGGGTACCACCTAGCCGCCGTGTTGCTAATACTTCTAGCTTTTACCTCTGGGCCCGATGAACCACGTCATCTGTCTAGCTGGAAGTCATGCTCTGAACTTGTTTTGGAGAGCTGGTGCGTGATTGTAAAGGCTTATACCTAAGGAATGTGGTGTGTCTCACACAGCACTGCGTAAAAGGCTGGGGCAGAAGGGACCACTGGCCTCCCAGGAACTGCAGAGCGTGGATGGGGAAGAAAATCATTAATATTAATAGCACCAGCCTCAGAGGAGCACCTCGGGGCTCTGCCAGTGAGCATGACCCCAGCACGCAAGGTGCAGAGCAAACAAGAACACCGTCCCTTTGCTCAAGGGTGGCCATGAGACAAACGTACCTGAACACGGCAGGCATGGCCAGTTACTGCGTCTTTGTAGGCTTCTGGAAATTAGCCATCACCTGTGGGTGATTAGCTTCTGTGGGTTCATTTCATCAACTGAGGGTATCCAAATACAAGGCCATGAAAAATGAGTCTTTGCCTGAGAAACTTCATTTTTGCTGGTAGGAGGAGAGCACTAGGACAGAGTCAGTCTGCCTGCTTGTTAAAAAAAAAAAAAAAAGAAGGATGTAAAGTCTGTGGCAAAGCCTGTCACTTCTGGAAAATTCTGACTTCTTCTTTCTGGGTATTTCTACAGATCCATCACTTACGAAATAGCTGCACATCCCATGCTGCTAATATACAATCCCCACATGGCTCCTACCAGTTTTACAGGCGGGGAGCTGAGGTACAACAGAAACCGAGAGGAGCTGAAGGACTGAGCCACAGGCGAAGCCCCTGGTGAAGGAAGGGGTTAGCCTGCTTTCTCCTGGCTACTCTTATCCTCTCTTCCAGTCTTGCAACAGCCATGGGGGAAAAATAGCCAAGCCGGGCAGAACTGCGACCCACTCCTGTGGATCTAGGCTCAGAGGTCTCCAAATGGCGAAAGCATTTTGGTGTGGGTGTGCAGGCTCAACCTCTTCTTCATAAAAAAAAAAAAAAGAAAGAAGATATAAACTGCTCTGAGGGAGCCAAGAGGGATTTTTCTTTTTTTTCTTGGCCCTCTCGATACTTCTGTGGGAACCCAGCAGTATTGTTTCCAGAAGGCTCAGTCTCTGTCACCCAAGTCTTTGGCGTGTTTGGGGACACCCTTACTACTTCCCTTTCCTCCCCTGCAGAAGAGTCCAACGCAGCTTTGACCGCAAAGCCCGGGAGGCCTTGGAGTTTGTCTGAAACAAAAGAAAAAGATTGCGAAAGGCGGTGGTGTCAAATAATGCTTCCATTTAGTAGGAATTTTGCTCCCCTTGCATTCCCAGGCAGCACCTGCTGTGTGAGGCTCTTGGCCAGCTCCTCTGAGCCTCTGTGGTAAAACAAACAAAAACAGCAGGGAAAAAAATTCCTCTTTATAACGCCTGTTATCCTCAGGCTACCTTCCAACACTGCCTCGCCTCCCCATGTCGACGCTACTCTCCAGGGAAACTGCATACTACGGGGCCAGAAAGCCTTGTGCAAATGGGCAGTTGAGCAATGGAGGAAGAGACCCCGTCTTATTGAAAACAAGACTGTTTTCCTTCTCTTCCTTTATTTCTAAATGCAGAAGGGTCCTTATTGATGTCCCAGCCAAAAAAAAAAAAAAAAAGGAGAAAAAATGACACGTTGTTATTTCCACGGCAAAAGCATTTAGGAATTATTCTGCATTAGGCGAAAATACAGTTGGGAGGGAAAGGGATGGGCAGTCTGTCTGGAGTGGTTGGGGGACGTGGTCTTTGGAGATGTTTATAACCCTCTGCTCAACCCTTGTTATCTACTGTTCCTCCTCATGTGTCTTATGGTTTCAGGGTAGTCTTGAAGTCCTTTTGTGTTTTGGTGCATGGTGGCACCGTCTGTGCTGGAGGTTGTTTACATTTATCTAGTGTCTGGCCCAAATGGCCCGCTTGCCATTTATCTGCTCAGCCCCTGGCACTGTCGCGCCACCAGTGATGCTGGTGGGGACTTGTGCAGCCTTCAGGAAAGAGGCTAATCTCTCACAGGGGTTTAACAACATCTCTCTTACCTCACAATCCCCGCCGTTCACCCCTGCCTGCTCTGCACATGTTCAATCAAGGAAGACAGACATTCAGGACCTTGTTTTTGATCCTACCTTCAGGCAACACCTTCCAGATAGCTCTCCCTAGGCTAAATAGCCCTGCGTTTGATATGGACAGAGATTCACAGGCTGTTGTGGTTACCTGGCCTGACCTTCGTAGCACAGGCTATTGAATAACTGCTGGCATCCAAAGCAGATACAAGGAGCCCGTAACCCTTGTTCTGTTCAACCATGCTGCCTTGATCTCACCTCAGATAGAGCTCCAATTCAAAGGTTCTCAGCCAACCTTCAGGTCTACACTTTGACCAGTCTCCTTCCCTTCCTTCCCTCTTATTGCATACTTGATTGAGCGTAAAGAGGAGAGCAAAGATGGAGGAAGATGGAGGTCCATGCTGGGAAACCCCAGGGTTTGTGGAAGTGATGGGAGAAGTACAAGTGACCTTCCACTTTCCTCCTCACCGGAGCTTTCCCAAGGTGTGGGCCAACACCTGTGTACAACCCACCAGTGATCACATTCCTGAGAGACAACTCAGCTCCTCATTTTGTTGGAAGCAGCGTTTTAACTCTGTAGGCTACCAGGGTATCTGCCAAGACGTCCCTGCACTCTTCAAATGAAAGCTGCTCGACAAAGGGCTCCCACTCCTTCTGTGGACTCCTGTTCTGAGCAGCTATATTTGGTGTCCAATGTGCATGTCCTTATTTTCAAATGTGCTTGTGGTGGGTTGACCCTGGCTGGACGCCAGCTGCCCACCAAAGCCACTCTACCACTCCCCCTCCTCAGCTGGACAGGAGAGAGAAAATACAATGGAAGGCTCATGGGTTGAGAGAAGGACAGGGAGCTCACTCACCGATTATCATCATGGGCAAAGCAGACTTGACTTGGAGAAATTATTTTAATTTATTACCAATCAAATCAAAATAGGGTAACGAGAAATAAAATCAAATCTTAAAAACATCTTCCCCCACCCTCCCTTCTTCCCAGGCTTAACTTTACCCTGAATTCTCTACATCCTTCCCCCTAGTGGCAGAGGGGAATGGGGGTTGTGGTCAGTTTATCACACGTGGTCTCTGCTACTCCTTCCTCCTCAGGGCAGGACTCTTTACACTCTTCCCCTGCTCCAGCATGGGGTCCCTCCCATGGGAGACAGTCCTCCATGAACTTCTTCAACCTGAGTCCTTCCCGTGCGCTGCAGTTCTTCATGAACTGCTCCAGCATGGGTCCCTTCCACGGGGTGCAGTCCCTCAGCAGCAAGGCTGCTCCAGCGTGAATCCCTTGAGGGGTCACAAGTCCTGCCAGGAAACCTGTTCCAGTGTGGGCTCCTCTCTCCATGGGTCCACGGGTCCTACCAGGAGCTTGCTCCACTGTGGACTTCCCACAGGGTCACAGCCTCCTTTGGGCGCATCCACCTGCTCTGGTATGGGATCCTCTGTGGGCTGTAGGTGAATATCTGCTCTACCAGTAACCTCCATGGGCTGCAGGGAGACAGCCTCCCTCACCATGGTCTTCGCCATGGGCTGCAGAGGAATCTCTGCTCCAGCACCTGGAGCACTTCCACCTCCTCCTTAACTGACCTTGGTGTCTGCAGAGTTGTTTTCTCTCACATATTCACACTCCTCTCTCTGGCTGCTGTTGCCCAAGTTTTGTTCCCCCTTCTTAAATACATCACAGAGTTGCTGATGGGCTCGACCTTGGCCAGTGGTGGATCCATCTTGAAGCTGGCTGGCATTGGCTCCATCGGACATAGGGGAAGCTCCTAGCAGCTTCTCACAGAAGCCACCCCTGTAGCCCCTGCCCCCAGCTACCAAAACCTTGCCATACAAACCCAATACAGTGCTGCTAAAAACATCACAGAAGAAATTCAGATGCCACCTGGACACTCCCCATGGTCCAAGAGTGAGGTTTTGCTTTACTGTCTGAAAGACTCTGCCTCAGGAGATAGTCTCTGTCTCTGAACACAGTCCCTGTACTTACAACATGAGACATCAGTCTTGTATTGGCCAAATCGAGCAGTGGGGATGAGTGGGCTACAGCCTCTCGGACACAGTTATTCTTCACGACGTTATGGGACAGTTCCTTTGACCAGGTGTAGGTGTCCACTTCAGGTTGACTCTGCAAACTTCTCTTTGTTGACTAGACCACCTGTGACTATAGCGGGAGTTTGGATGCCTAGCTCATTTGTGAAGACCTACACTCGGGACAGCTGAAGGGAGGCAGGATGACCCTCATGTCGGGTCTCCCACTTCTGGACTGAAATCATAGAGGAAATGATGCTGGAAAACCAGCACTGAACTGCAGCCATAAGTTCTATACTTGGTAAGGACGTCAGTAAGCGATGATGAACTGCCTGTGTGAATTCAGAGTCAAACAGGTCCATTTGCCTGAAGCAATCTCGACATTATTCCCGTGACATTTTGCTAGCACTATTTGCTCACATCCTCTTGAAACTCTCCCGCCTTGTTAACACAGCCCTAGTGATTTTGGTGCATGTTGCGTTGTTGACTAAGGAGTTTTATCCATCACTTCATTTTCTGTAGCATTAGCACTAGCATTAGCACTGGTATTACTTCAAGTGTCACTGCCGAAGAAGGTCCCAAGCCACCTGCCGTAGTCCGCTGCTCATGCTCGCAGAAGCAAATGTCCCACCGTAGCGTATGTCCTCCAGCACGGGGATCTTCACTAAACAACAACCACCTGGTTGGGATTCCTTCTCCTGACTCCCTTCCTCCCTCTACACCCCTAAAACCAGCCCTGGCACAGTGTCTTTGCTCGGCAGCTTTGCCATTTCGGGCGAGAGTTAGCATTTAACTAGTCAGAATGGTGCAAGGAGCCGGCATAATTACTGCTGGGATTGTGCTGTGTAGGCCCCGTGTAACCAACTCGCCTCAAATAACCCAGCTTGAATGTCAGAGCCCGTGCTGTATTGTGTTTCACATTCTGGCTGTGGGAGCGCTTCCCCAGCAGGAGTCAGGGTAACAAATCCCTTGCTCTCGCAGGAGGGCCCCATAAAATGAATGATTCTGGATCTCACGCTCCTGAGGAGGTCTCGGTTACTCCAGCAGTTGCCGCTTGTAGCGGGAGCGACTGTAGGGGACTGAGGGAGGGAAGGGTGGTTTGGCAGACTTTGCTGTATCGTTGACCCTGTGTCAGAGCAGGAAGGAGCAGGACCCTGCACTCCCCTCCAATCTATACTTTTGCATAGATATTAAATTAAGAAGAAACTGAAAAACAGAGAGTGGATAAACCCCGAGGCTGAGACTGAATCAAATGCATCCGCTTGAAATCCTGCACAACCGCTGGTGATGGAAGGCTCCTGATTCCTCCTAGCTCAGACTTCCCTGTGAGCAGCACCGATGTCAATACGTTTATGGGGTGGCAAAACCCGAGAGAGTTCCCCCTGTGCTCCATGTGCACCGGGGCCAAAACCCTCTGCTCCCTCCTGGAGGAGCTGGTGGCACCCCCTTCGCCAAGCCCTGCGGTTCGGCAGCCAGCGCAACCGCCTCTCCATCCGTGTCAGAAACCTGAACTCCACCACTCCTCCTTGGGAGAGGGAGGTTGTTCCCTGAACTATCTCCTGTCTCTTGTTATCTTGCTTTCCTTGTCAGCCAGTGAACTGTGAAGCGGCAGCCGAGAGAAAAATGAACTCTGACCTCATTTTTTCCCCCTACAATTAGCCAGAACTGTGCCTTTTATTTTTATTTTTTTTTTTCCTCCCCACTTTTTAAATGATTAATAAGACAATTTGGTCCTTAGCTTCTGCAGTGAGGCGAGTGTGCTGACAAAGCACTCCAATGCCTCTTCCAGGTCACCCGGCAGCAGGCCATGTCTTTATGAAAACATAAAAATTGGAGGGACTTATTTGAGGAATTTGGAGACTGAGACGCAGGAATTTTGCCCTTCAGACCCTGGCAACTGCATGTCTGCAGTGGTCTCTGAGACACAGCGACTGCCATGGAAAGGAGTAGCTGCTTAGCAGCAACCTGCAAGCTCTGAAAGACAGATCTTTTTAAATTATTTTGTTATATTTCTTTTAAATATGCAGTCGCTGCCCTTCACCTGCTTTATGTGGTGACAGCCTTGGGGTGTGCATCAAGCTGGATCCAGTGGCAAAACACAGATCTGTAAGCACGCTCGATGGCAATGTACAGGGGGATCCTCACTCCTGCTCGCCGTTCACCTGAGCATCACTCTTCCACGTGTGCTCATCCCTCTGCTGAGTTTCTTAAGCTCCTGTTGCAGTGAGGAGAAGGGAATTAAGGCCAGCTGGATTCTATTCACCTAAGTTGTCCCTCTTCTTTCGTGCCACCTGATGCACTTGGAGACAGAAGCTCCTCTGCGCTCACAGGCTTTGCCGGGGTAGGAAGAACTTGCACCACAGGGATGCTCCTGCAGTGGCCGGCCAGAGATGGATAGGCAGGGAAAAGACCTTCACTGTGGCAGCCATAAATGGGCAAAGCACCAGAGAACTGCACCGGTGGGAATAACCCTGCATCGGCCTCTGCTTGACGGCTTGCTTGGCTGACAGGACCTGCCCTCCGGTCCTGTCCATTAGAAACCGTCGCTTCAGGAGCTGCTCTTCACCCTGCTCCTAGCAGACCCCTCCGTATCACTGGGGCTTGAGAAAGCCAATGGCAGGCCAATGCGTGCAATACTCTCAAAGATGTTTTAAAAGCGGACGAGTGCACAAGCGGAGTTTGCCAAGCTGCAGGCTGCTGCTGGAAGGGTAGTGGGATGTTGGCCTTTTTGAAAACATCCTCGGTGCGTTAAAGAAACAATCTGCTCTTAGCCGTTGTTGTGGAGTGGCCTGTAGAGTAAACAATGCAATTCTGCCATATTGTGATGTCCCTGTGTGCCAGTCGCGTGTTACTGGGCGGGAGGAGGAGGGCATGCTCTTGGCTGAGGGACAGCGGTGGCACTGTTGCGGGACTCGCTGAAAGGAGAAGGCAGCGGGTGAGCATGGAGTCTCCTCCAGAACCATGAATGCAATGGCAAACCTTTTATTACACCTCTTGATACCATCCATATGGTTAAATGGATTTCGAGGCTGCAGTGCTTGCCTAAAAGAGTTATTTTCTGAGATCAAGGCTCTCATGGTTTCACCCAAAGACAATCCACCCCGCAGGCTTTTGGTGGCCTTGGTTTCATCCATTCCATCCCAAATCTCTAGGTGACAGGGGCGGTGTTAGCCCCTGCAGCCTCTCTCGGCCTTTCTACCCTTTGTGCTGACCAGCTCTGAGGCAAAGTGTTTTCCTGCCCTTTCCAGGAGGCCTCCCCAGCTCTTTCAGTCTTTCTCAGAAGGGCTGTTATCTGTCCAGATGTTCACGAGGGGGAGGACTCCAAAAGGAGCCTTCTTCATTACCTCCAACAAACTCTCCCTTTTCTCCCGCAGATGCTTCCCACTCCTCCCACTGTGCAGCTGGGGCAGGGAGAAGGAGATGTCAAAATTCGTGAGGCTGGTAGATACAGCCTTCAGTGTGGCCACAGAAAAGGGGAGAAACAGCAGTCACTGCCCTTGGACAAGCGCTCTGAAGTGCCAGAGATGTCCCACTAATTCATGTATGCCACTTAATAATTAAAAACTCCCATACAATTGTTTAGCAAATGCTAGTTTTTAGTCATCGTTATGAATTTTTTACTGTAGTACCTCCCAGGAGCAAGTCCGATCAGGCTCCCGTCATGCTATGCAATCTGCAAGCAGCCAGGGAGGCTGAATTCCTTTCTCTAGGAGTTGACAGTCCAAATAAACAAGGCAGACAAAGGAGAGGAGGGGAAACAGAAGCTCAGGGGAGGTGAAGTGAGTTGTCCAAGGTCACACAGCAGGTCAGTGCCAAAGCTGGGAGCAGAACCCATGCTGCCAGCTCCTGCTCTCATGCCTTGTCTCCCCAGGGAAGACTGGGCCAAAATAATTTATGAGACAAAGAACTTCTATCACATGCCTCCTGGCACCATGAAGTTCTTCAGCCTGTGCAAATACAGCACAGCCAGATAAAGAGGCAACCGGGCACTAGTTATATTTTGGTTTGCTAGGTCTTTGTTTCTTCACATTAGTAATGTTAGAAGAATTCCTTACCAGCTTGAACCCATCATCTGGACAGAAGTATCAGAGTCAAGGAAGAGCATTACTTTGGGTCACTGATAGGGAGATCTGGACAGTGGAATTTGAGGTTGGATGGTATCTGCTGGAAGAAAGGTGCTGGCCTCCAGCCCCTAAGCCAGCAAGGCTTGGAGACAAGGTTCCCTCCTGCTGCACACTGGCACCGAGACTACTAGTGGAGGTGCCGAACAGCAGGAGAGAGAGGGAAGAAAGAGCAGTAAGTTGAGATGACATAAAGAACTATCCATGAGCCATCATGATTTCCCTCTGGGTGGATATGAAGAAGCTGATGAGGCCCCAATGAGGTATCTTCTGTCAGTACAACCAGGCAACGGACCATCTTGATCTGATTTCAGTGTGGTGGAGGTGGTGTGGCTGTTGCTCATGGGGAAATGGTAATCTCAGGACTTACTCTGTCTCTCCTGAGAAAGTAGGAAAAGCCAGCAAGGAAGCAAAGCAGCATCCCTAGGGACTCACCTCTTCCTTGCCTGGGGCTGAGCTGTTGAATCTGGTGCTCTCTTGATCCCACTGGAGGCATCACTGCTTTCATGTTCCATAATTCATCTTTCATCTGTTTCTCAGGAAACAGAGGGTCCTGCTGTACACAGCGTCCATCCGGGTGCACATACTTCATCAAAATGCTATTGGCCAGTTGTCCCTTTACTCCTTGAGGTGACAGCAGGGTGTTAGGATAATACCTATATGCCTGCCTTTTTTTTTTTTTTTTTTTTTTTACTGTCTTTTACTAAATTCTGGCTGGTTTGTTCTTACAGTGTTGCGGTAGGGAGGGAGGGCTGGAGCTGGCCTAGGACACCTGACGTGCATGTGAGGGGCCATCAGGTCATCAAGTTCAGGACTCAAGCCCTTGTATCCCCTGTCCTATGAGGCAATAAGCTTCCTGAAATGAAACTGCCTTCCCTTCCTGGCAGCATCATCCTTTAGGGAGCACACTTCTGAGAAGAGCTGCAGCATCGCATGAACACATGTTTGGGAAGCTGGAGAAGTGACTATTCTTGCTTTTGCTGTTGATTAAATGATCTTTCATCAATAGATGTTAAACACAAGAACTTCCACCTCCACTTCCCTCTTCCCCCCAGTTAATTTTCTTGCAGCGCAAGGGGGGCCTAATCTTGATGGCAGGGCTAGGCAGGTGGAAGCTGCTCAAGCCATCCTGGCTGGATGAAACGTTGCTTGCTGATGTTTTTAATGATCTGCAAAAGGTTCATTATCCCCCGCATAATGTTTTGTTGCTCAGCTTCTTGACTGCTCTAAGGACATGTGCCACCCATGCCCTGGGTGGTCCTGGGTGGCCCTGATGCCCTCAGATCTCCCTCAGCCCATACAAGGCTCAGGCTATTCTTAGGGCAAGATAAGGACCACAGCAGCATCTGCAGGAGCATATGGTAGTAAATCAGGGTTGGAATAGGAAAGACAGCCCAAAAGACCCCCCATTTATGACATATGAGATTTCTTTGCATGGAAGAGCACTGATATCAGCCCATCTTCCCAGCGTACTGTCCTATGAACCAGACTGCCTGCCTGATAAAAGAGCAAGAAGGAGAAAAAAAAGAAAAAGAAAGCATAAAGCTAATTAAGTAGCAGAGCAATTTAGCAATAGACTCCCAGAAAGTCTCAGTGTTGACCCTGAGATCAGGTTATCAAGTGCCACATCTTGATTGAGGGGCTGCCACAGCTATTTAACATCGCCTCACCTCTGGTAAAGCTCATTGCAAAAGCTCTGCCTGCTGCCAAACACAGGCAGTGAAAACTGGCAGGATCTGCTCATTCCATCCTACATCAGGCTTTGAAACGGTGTTGTCGGTGTGGACAAGCAATGAAAAATGCTGGGCCCAAAACTTCTGTTGGTGTAACTTTGATGCCGGTGCCACCAAACTCAGCAGAGAGATTTTTGACTGATCACCTGCAAATGAGAGCACTTGAAGCTGCTGACCTGGATGTCCACTTGAACCTTGCCCCAAATGTTTTTTTGGCCTGGAAATGGTAAGAGTTAACCAGAATCAGAAAATCTGGTTTCAGCAGGGTCAGAAATTACTGCAAGACAGCATTCCTCAGGGTATTTTGGTGCTTCTACCTGAAGTCAAATCCCAAAGAAGGCAGAGGAATGTGAAAGTTGAAAGAAATGTTGACTGAACTTTTCAAACTCAACAGAAGGGTCAAGTGTAGTTTGGTTCAAGTCTCAGGTGAAGGCTGGATATGGGTTTTCATCTACCAGAGGGGGTTCGCGCATACCTGGTTCAAACATAATGTCATGGCCATTGGACAGGAGGGACAGTGAGGCAGTGGACTCAGTTCAATCATCGTTGACCATCCAACTGCAACAGGAAAAATATGTGTTTTAGCAAATCTGTCACTCTCAGCATTTTCAGTTCAGTGTAGGCCTGAGATATCAGTGGCCGAGCAGGGGCACGAGTTACCTGCCTGCAGCATGGTGGCCAGCAAAGCCGCCATGACTCCAGCCATGCCGTGCATGGGCATCCGTGGGGCACAGAGCCCCACAAGGGCATGAGGCTGGCATGGCTTCATCCGCCCCACACAAGAAGAAGGACAGGTGTCCCAGGTCAAAAGGCTGCTGTGAGATTTGGGGTGCACTAGAAGGTCTTCATGGTGACCCGCCTACCATGCCGACAAATCCTCAGCTCAGTCCTTTGTGCTGCTACCAGGCTTTTGTGTAACTTTGGGCAAGTCAGTCAGACCTCATTTTTTAAGAAGTCCTCAGGAGACCGTGGAGATAAATAAGCAGAAAACTGAGGCTCTGAGGTACTGTGGAGAAGAGAGAAGGATGTCACGTAAGTACAAAGGATGGGAGTTAAGCAAAAATACCCGTTCACCCATTTCAAGATAAGGCTCAGAGCCCTGTTCATTCATGCACTTCTGCATTCACATACACATCCCCTAACAGGAAAACAAATGCCGCCTACAGGTAACCTGAGGTGCTGTTTAAATGGGTGTCTTGAGGTATACAAGCAGGTCTTTGGGGTTGTTTTCCCTCCATTATTCAATATCCCTCCCACCTGAAAGAGCTGGAATTGGCCAGAAACAGCAAGCAATGCAGAGAGAGAGTTTAACCATTAATAAGGGTGGACAATGGTTAGGGAGGCAGCTAAGTCCTCTGATTATACCTAACCAGCCAGCTTCTTGTCTCAGTGTCATTGAGTTTTGGGGGTTTTTTTTGGCAAGCTGGCCCTGGCTAAAGTCTTTTCAGGAGTTAATGAGCCAGAGGACAGTCATATTCCCCATCGGCATGGTTCAAGCCTAGGGTTCTTGCAGGTTTTCTTGGCTACCACGCACAGGAGCACTGCAGCGATCAGGGTTGTAAATGCTGGCTTTCTGCTGAAGGGCTGCACAGCTTGGAGCAACCCTGGCCCTCCTGTCAGGGAGGGCATCAAGGAAGAGCTTGCCTTAGGTCTATGCCAAACCAACTGGTGTTTGGGCAAAACCAACGTCTGACTCAATGCAACATGAGCTTCAGGTGTCATCAGAAAGAGACATTTCAGGGCTACCGTAATGTACATCCAGCTGCCACTGCTGAACTCAGTTGAGGGCTGTTGGGGGTGTAGGAATGTTGCAACCTCTCCTCCCATCCTTTTCTTTCATCTGGATCAGTCCATCCTGGGAAAAGGACTGAGTCCTCACAGCACAGGAATGGCTGATCCTTCGGCTGCCTGGCCATGGCTACATGGGAAGGAGAACAGCCAGCAAAGCTGCTCACAGCAAAACCATCCCTGGGACTCCCCCCATTTCTCAAAGAGACCCGTTCAGAAACATCCCAGGATCCATACAGTAACACTTGTTGGCCCTAAAACGTGGGTTTGTTCTTCCGCCGTCTGTTTAGGATCCTCAGCCTGTGAGTAAAAGAATAAAAAAGGTGCTCTGATGGATTGTGTCTGAGTTGATAGTTGCTATATAATAACAAGAACAGAGTGTGTCAGATTCATTGATCTAAAAAAAAATAATAAAAAAAATAAGAAAGAAAGAAAGAAGGAAGGAAGGAAGGAAGGAAGGAAGGAAGGAAGGAAGGAAGGAGAGAAAGAAAGAAAAAGAAAGAAAGAAGCCACAATATCTAACACTTCTCAAAAATCAAGGATAGGGATGGGAGGGAGAAGCTGGGCACCTCTTTTTGGGTTGG
This sequence comes from Dromas ardeola, assembly GCA_013398915.1. Lineage (NCBI taxonomy): Eukaryota > Metazoa > Chordata > Aves > Charadriiformes > Dromadidae > Dromas > Dromas ardeola. The sequence continues at coordinate 343,730 of VYZM01006848.1, forward strand.
CACTAGAAATCAGCATTTTGGGGAGGGGTCAGAGTTTGCAGTCAGAGAAGTGACTTTAACTAGTTCGGATCTGCTGCCTTTCTGCCTCTTGAGTAACATGCGACAGCTTTGAACACTGACAAAAACAAGTTTTCACTAAAGTCAGCACTCCCAAGCTTGTGCAAAGCTAAAAGAGGGAACTGCAGGCCAGTTTTTGCTTCTCCCACCAGCAAGGCCACCAGCTGAATCCTGACCTCAGCATGTTTTTGGTAGGTGACAGCCTAAAAGCAGGAAGGACAAGAACAGGAATATGAATACACCAAGAGCCACCTGAATCCTCCTCTCAGATGTGAACTGAAACCCATAATCAACCATTTCAGAAATTCCAGCAAAGTTCAGAGCTCTGACACAGTCCATGTAGCCTGGAAACTTTTAAATAAACATCCTGACTTCTGAATGGCATAGAAGCCTGGAAGCAACCTCACTTCTTGCTCAGATACCATGTGAGACTAGCAGCGTTGCCAGGTAGGGGAAAAAAACACCTTGGTTTAACATATAAACAGCGTGCAACCTGGTAAAGGCAGGAGTCATTCAAAGGAAATATATCTGGGACGTAAAGCAGTCTTGCTGAGGTCCTCTTTAATGATTCTCTTCTGTCATGAGGGATGCTTCAGATATTGGCCAAAACCAGTTGCTGTGAGAATTGCTTTCCAAATTTTTGAAAACCTTGTTCCCAGCTTTTGTGTGAGCCACAGATCTACTCCTACTCTTGTTGGTGTTGCTGGACATGGTTGTGTCCCAGTGAAGGGATGGAACTTGCGAAGTTGTGCTTAAAATACAAAGGGCCTGATAGGAATAATTCCAAATTGGGCTCAGAAAGAAGAGTGAGCAAGCCATGCTACATCAACGGACTGGTGGTCTTCCTTTCTCAGGCCATCATATAAGGCACTCAAGATCCCTGCAAAACCTAAGAAAGGAACACTCAGAGGATTTATTAATACAGGACAGAGTCTCACTTTCTTCCCCACACCATCCCAAAATACGATTGTATTTTAAAAACACTTATCAGCATGGAGACAATCTTCATGCCTTGTGTAAAATCTAGCATTTCCCAAGTGGCATCGGAAAACATGCCCTATTTTTGTCACACAGGTCTCAGCCTGCTTAGCAGCTGGATATTAAGATGAGAAGGGCTGTAGCTCTGATCCAGTGTGTGCGCGTATTGCTAAGCAGCACAGCATGAGGGTGAAGAGCCTTGCTGCTTGGTGAATAATCTATAGGCTAGGTGGGAAACTCTTTTTCCCAGTCCTGTGAAAATTCCCAGAATATCAGAAGTGGTTTTTTTCTCTTTCCTGAATCAGGACAAAGCCAGAACTTGGAAAACTGTATCAAAGCCTGAGTTACAATGAGTATGTCCAGAGAAGATCAGTGGCAACAAAACATTTCAGTGTTGACCTTTACCAACTACTTTACTCCACATTTACTGTGTTCATAATGCTATTACTGAACCTAAAATATTTTCAGTGCAGGATTCCCCAGAGCTGAAACCACTGACAAGAGACTATTTGCGTTTGCTGGTATCGAAGCTCAACTTTTTTTTCCGCAGATAGTTTTGCTTTGGAGTAAGTGGCATTTTCAGGTTCGAAAACTGAAACTCTTTCAAAGGAAAACTCCTGACCTCATTGAAGAATGAGATCAAACAAGGGCCCTGTAGCTTGCACACCAAATTAACCTGAAAAAGTTTGTTTCAACAAACTCCCCTGGGCAGGAGTAGCTCAGACCAGCTGTAGAGGAGCTGCTTGCTGTGCCTCCTCATCATCCCTGTGACTTCCTTGAGACCCCTGTGGAGGGACCTCAGGGAACTGGGACCCGTTTCGCGGCCAGAGCAGACAGGTTTTGTGTGGCAGAGGGGGAAGCACATGCAAAACAAATGGCATGCGCCAGCTCCTTCGGACGTGACTCCGTGTGCTTCTGGCAGGGCTGTGGCCACTGCTTTGGGATGTGCGGGATCTCCCCCTCCAGCGTCCGCTGGCTTCCTGGCAAGTCGCCGTGGGTGGCTCCATTGTCTGTGCCAGCGCACCCAGGGACACTTTCATTTGTCCCCTCTCCCGCCACTGGCCGCACTTTGGGCCAGGGAGAAGGAGCTGGGGAATGTGTTGAAATACCTCTTTCCCCAAACCGCAACGTTTGCTGCTGCTGTTTGGTCCTATCTGATATAATAAAACACAAACAGCGAAACCTGCTCCGCTCGCTTCCTCCCTCTGACGGAGGAATGAGCTCAGCACGTCCCGCCGTCTCAGCCAAATCCCGCAGGGGTAATTTAATCGCATTCCTGCTCCGTCTGCCTCAGTTACCCCACTTGGATGTGTTATGTCTCCGCGTTTCCTGTTGTGGCATCCTCGGCATTCCCCACCGCGCTCCCAGCCGCATTGCTCCTCCGCGGACGTCACCGCCCAGGACTCTTCCCCGGCACACATGCAAGCTGTCAGAGGCAGTGGGATACATTCCTGGGATAGATAGGTGAAAGCTCAGTTCAGGCCTATTCAACCCAGGACTTCTCAACCATGGCAGATTTTGGGGGTGGGGAGGGGGGCGTGAGCATGTTTGATTTCTGCCCTGGCACCACATTGAGAGAAGGGGTCAGTGGGGAGTTTAGATTTAGGATTGATTTTAGAGGATTGACGGGACCTACCACGCGGATGATTCCCTCCCTATAAAGTTTGCTGTTGGAAGTTCAGTGAGAGTTTTAGAGTACAAAACTCACGAGTGCTGAAAGCCACTGTAAAAACACCTCCTAATGAGCAAATTAACAGCAGATTCCCAGACCTCATCAGCCAGGGTTCTGCATGCGACCCTAAATGATGGAAAAATCTATTTTAAGGATGTTCGGGGAACTTCTCAGGATGTGATTTTCATTTTTTTTTTTTTGGTGCACTGAATGTAGTATTTTGTGCACTGCTGCGAGTACGACCTCTGCCTGGCACCCAGAGTTCAGACACACAAGGCGCTGAAAGATGGTGGTCAGGGGTCTCTTTGGGGAAGTGTGAGAGATCAGACTCCCTTTGGAAGCGTCCACTTTCAGCCAATATCAGTGTCTTGCCTCATAGGTGGAAATATATTAAACATAAAAGGCTTGATTTTCAAGGTCCAGCTGATCTGTATTCTTGTCCATTTAAATAGGTGGGTGAACGAGGGAGCGCTTCCTGAGTGATTGAGATAAGAGGTGGGAGACGGTGAAAATAAGGGCATGGGACAGAGTGCAAAGAATACCATCGATTATGGTCTTGCTGAAAAAATCACATAGGAAAAATACATTATTATTATTATTATTATTATTATTATTATTATTATTACTACTACTAACTTGTAAATACTTTTCGCATTAGAATTTCCAAACATCTTCAAATCTGTTCGTAAAATCTTCATCACTTGCTGTCTTTTTGTTTGTCTGGTTGCATCTGGTCCTGGGGTCGCCTCCTGCAGGCAGGGCTGAGTTGGTGGGCAGGCTGTCTCTTCATCCCGCCCCCGCAGAGGACTCTGGTCCCGTTTTTGTACTGCATGGATGCTGGGAGGTGTAGCAACATTGCCTTAGCCAGGGAACATGCACAAGCGTGCTGCATTGCAGGCCACAGCGATGCTCCCTGGGCTTTCTTCCATCACTGCAGACATAGTAAATAGATCTAAAAAGGGGGGATACAGTCAAATGGAGTGGATAGAGAAGGCCTGGCTTAAACAAGGGAAGTGAGGCTCAGCCCTAGCTACCGTGGACATCACTGGAGTTAGCCAGGGTCAGGCACATGAAGATCACCAGAAATATTGGGCGTCAAGAAGAGAGTCCCCACTGTTTGGCTGCTCTTGCCTCCCCTCCTGCTCCTGTTTGTGCAGTCCCCATAATGACACACTTACCTTGGTCTGCTGGACTTCAGATTTGTGTGCGTGTTTTGGGCACCAAGTTCAGAGCCCCAAATTAGAAAGAGGATGAAAAGGAAACAGTTTTCGGTCACAGCTTAGCTGGAACGAAAGTGCTTCTGCTACCCTGCCTGACACCCTGGCTGGGGGGGACACCCCCCGGGTCTCAGCCCCCCTGCCCAAGTGCATACCCAGCCTGTCCTGAAAGCACAGAAGCACAAAAGCCCAGGAGGAACCCTCATTGCAGAGACTATCTACTTCCAAACATCCCGGTACCGAAGCCACAGTTGACACCGTACCCTTGTCAATGTGGCTGTGCCACTGCACGGTGTACAGCTTCGCCGCCTGCATTCTCCAGCTCTTTCTGCCGCTCGCTTCCCAGCCAGGCTTGCTGCTGGCACAGGCGCTCCTCACCGAGGAGAACAATTAATTATCACTCGTATGGCAGAGCAGGGCCTCGGCCCCACCGTGCACACCAGGAGAAGCAGATCCTAGCCCTGCTCCTGGCCACTCGGAGTAGCTGGGAGACCTGGAAAAAAAAAAAAAGAAAGAAAGAAAGAAAGAAGCAAGCCAGAAGTAGGCAGAATGACCTGCTCCCAAAACCACTGTGAGATGCTCAGCCTCAGAAATGTGCCAACTTTGACAGTCCCAGAGCTTTAAAGTGCAGGAGGGGAATGGCTTACCTGCAGCCTGAGTTCGCCAGCCTCCACGGTGCTGCTGGATCAAAGCCCTGCCACGCAGGAAGGAGCTGGCTGCAGGTGAGGGGGTGTCTGGGAGGGTTGGGGGACCTGGGAGAAGCACTGCCTCGGCTTCCGACTGGTTGTCAGGGCTTAAGAGCTGCAGGAGTCATTGCTGAGAACTTCATTCGTACCTTGAAAGCGTCCTGGTGTCCGAGCTGAGCATCAGCCAGCAAGAAGCCGTGCCAAAAGCTGAGCCAGAAAAGCAGATTTTTGCAGAAAGGAAGAATTGAAGAGTTGAGTCTGTCTGTCCATCCCATCTACCTCTTCCAAATGAGCTGGCTCAAGGGCACCTGTGGCATTCACTGAAACCTCCTGGGAACTGGCCCCTCCAGGTAGCTCCAGCATTTCTGTCCCCAGTCCTAGGTACACCAGCTCCGTTTCCACTGTGGCAAGTTCTCAGCACACGCTGAGTGCTCGGAGTTGGTTGCCCTTGGTGGGAGGGCCGGTTTGGATTTACCAAACCCAACGCTACATGTCTCTTACATGTGAAAGCCAAGCTCTCTGGGGCTTTGCATGCCATTTGTTGCTCCAGACCGTGCCAATTTTGGCAATTCTTTGCTAATAATGTACCTTCAGTCTCCAACCTAAAGCAGCTAGCTCATTTGGGAATGGGGAAGGTTTTTCATTACTGAAGTCCCTCTTGTACCGAAGGGAAAGGACCGCTTTCTCTGGGCAGCACGTGAATAATCCCAGGCAGACAGAAGCCTGACCACTGAGGCAGCATACGCATAAAAACAAGCGCAAAGGCCTCCTCCAGCCCCATTATGCAGAGCAGAGATAGTGGGATGGGTCTTTCATGAGCCCTTAAGGGAACATCCTTCCTGCGACCTTTGAACGTGGTCAGTTTGCCAGTTGAGGAAATAACCGCAGGGCGGCAGGGAGGGAAACGGAGAGCAGGCATGAGAGCAGGCAGCATGCATGAGGCTTCATTTTTGCAATGGTGGCAGAAGAATTGCAGAAGGGCAGAAGGGAATGTAGATGCCTGGTGTGTCGCATGGCTCCCCAGCGTGGAGGTGAGAAGCTGTTGAAGGGCTCAGCAGAAGTGTAGCCACCGGTGAGGAGTTCAAACGAGACCCAGCAGCATGACGAGGCAGGGACCATCCTCCCTTCTCATCCCCTCAGCCGGCAAACTCCCAGCAGCCAGATGGGAGTGGGGACACGTGCAGAAGGAAAAGGCTGTAAGAACTGTGTGGACTTTGCTCACCTGGGCTCCAGCAGCCTCATCTTTCCTCATGTTAATACTCTAGAAGAGAAAACACATGGTCCCACATTTGTATTATACAAGTAGTACTGGGGCAATCGATGTGGAGTTTTGGGGAAGGGGAGGGAGGCACCGGCACAGCTTAGCCTGAGATTTGTTTGATATGCTCAGTTATTATAAATCTTGCAAGCTGCATGTAATGGCCAAATTAGCCTTACCACAGGAGTCTGAAAATAACAGGCAGTTCAAAGGTGATGCGATGCCAGCTTTATATTAAACGTAAACATACACTGAATATCTATGGCATGAATGGAAACATCAGGACACTGAGAAGGCAATGTCAAGCCCTCACAGGTTAGGGAATTAGAGAATTGAGATGCGTGTTGCATGTCCCTCATTTCAAGTTGCCAAGTGCAAGACAGGAGAGATTGGATTTGCAGAGGTTGTGAGCCTTTGGGACTGGACCAAAGCCATGCTGAAGGTGCATAAAAAGCTACAAAAAAGCTAATCAGGAAAACTGAAATTTATGTGACTCACGCTAGGTATCAAAACAAGTGGTTACACTTTGCTGATAATCTCTTGGTACCTCATTTCCCCCACTATGAAATTAGGGTGTTAGTTTGCTCTTATCTCACAGGTAAGCCACAAAGGTATATTCATTAAAGTCAGGGTAATATTTGTAAAGGATGCAGACACTAGGGTGAGACCATTACAGAAACACCCAGAAACTAAAGCCTAAGTTAAGGCAATATTTTCTAAGTGGGGAGACATCGACCTTGTGACAATGTTTAGTTACAATGACTTTTATCTCTGCCATGCCAGTCAAGCCACTTAATCATCGCATTTGATGGATGCTGGGGCAGCACGGCCGCAATTGCTCATTGTCAGGCTGATACAGAGGTCACAGGCTTTGCTAAGCTTTGGATCAAAATCCAAAACAGCCCCTGTCACGTCTGTCAGGTTTAAAGGAATAATAAATTTACTAATTTAGCTTTGGTGTTGGGTAGTAGCTGGTGCCACCTTTATCTGTTTCTCCTGAGAAAATAAACCCAGCACCACCATCCCCATCGCAGCACGGTGATGCTGCAACATGCTGTTAATCTTCACAACGTGAGACGGAGGCCTGGGGGGAGGTGAGGGAGGGCATGAATTCGTGGGATGACTCAAAGGGTCTGCAGCACCTCCCCTGCCAGACTGGAGACGGCTTTGTGGAAGTGGCTGGGTGCCCCTGAACTTTGTGACGGGTGATGATGCTGGTGAACCAGACTCTGGATGCTCGCCAGAGCCTGCCATAGCTGTGGCTCAGGGGTGAGGACACCATTATTGCAATGATTGAAAAAAAGGGATCATCATACTGTGGCTCACCCTCAATCCTTTTAAAATTAGTGTGCAGTCTCCAGCATTAACTAACCCAGATAGTTCAAGAAAGGTGCAAGAAGTAGGCACAGTTTTCCCAGCTCTGATCCTAGTTTTCAATACAAAAATATAATTTTTTTTAAAAATTCTCTTTCCCAACTTTTGTTAATGTTTGCTATCACGAAGTTGTTGACACCACTGTTTCCTAAACCCCCCGCTCCCCCCATTCCCTTTTGAATCTAGCTGTATTCTCAGAGGAGCCCAAGGCGACTGCTGAACCACACCGCGTGTCCAGATTGGAGGTGGACAGAGAGGGGTGAGGATGAGGCTGGAGGAGGAGTGGATGGGACAGGGGAGATGGGAGGCTGGGACCAACGAGAAGGTATGAACGCAGCAGAAATGGAGGGAGCACCGTGGACTTTATTCTCTGGCTGCAGGAACATCAACATCGAAATCTCTGCTTGGATCTGGATTTGTTGACACAAAATCCACCGCCTGAATGTGGGGGGGGTTAGAAGCCATTTACCTGTTACATTCCCAGTGCTATCTCAGGAACATAACTCCACGGGCTGCAGCAGTTGTAGTATATCTGCCTGTCTCTTATCTAATGTGTAACCTCCTGGACTGAAGACATAATGTACTGTCTATCCTTTCTGTGATAAAAATAAAGCATATAAAAACACACACACATACACACACAATCCCAGGCCAAAAATTCCCTTAGGAGAACATACTGTGACTAGATAAGAAGGTACTAGCTGGCACGTAGTTACCTCTTCTCTTCCTAACTGGGACACTCAGGGAAAGGGTGGGGTTGGGGCTGGTGGGGGGCCACAGGAGGAGAGGGGGGATAGAGAGATGTCATGGGAGGGATCGCAAGGGAAAAAATGTGCTGTGGAGAATGACTCAAGGAAAAAGAAGTCAAAAGCAGACTGGACTTACTCAAGGCTTTCGTAGCCCCACTAGCCAGACTTGAAATCTGATCTCTTTGGGACCATGGGCAGCAAACCCTGCTAGCGCTGCCCTGAGGGACCAAACAGCCTCTAGAAAGCTCCTGGAGGGTCAGCAGGTGTGTCACGCGTGACAGTGCACACTGTTTCTTCCTGGTGCTCTACCCACCGCACCTCCTGAATCGCTTCCCGGTGGGAGCAATCTGGTCTCTTCTGTCCGCCGATTTTTCCGTCTCTCCTTTGCCACTGATTCCCTTCAGTGGTCCTGGGCAAATTTCCTCATTACCCTATTGCAACATCTTCTGCTGAATGACGGGTGTGACTTGCATCACCTCCCAGGCACATGGGAAGGCTCTGCCACCAGGTCCTGTGAGCTGTGTCCGACAAGTCAGAGGCTGATGGGACTCAGGAAATTCTGAAGGAAAGAGAGCTTTGGAAGAAAGGTGTCAGTGAAAGAGAAAGGTAAAGCAGAGGCTCAGCATCTCTATGAACTGAGCCTTGCTGGAGCCCCCAAGCCCAGGTTAGCATCCAGGGTCACCAAACACAAAGCCACTGCTCAGTTTTTCACTCACTCTGGGTTCTCTTTGTATATCCAAAGCAATAATAAGGGACAATGGAGAATTGCAATCGTATTCAATACTTACAGCCAGTATTTACACAGGAGCTTAAAAATAGTCAGACCCCACCAGTGCTTCCTATCAACACCTTCTGCTGGCCCCACGGTTGGGCAACATGCAAGGCAGCGGCAATCCCCACGCCGTGCTCATGTGCCACTCTGATCTAGCAACTTCCCCCCAGATTCCTCCCTCCCTCCCTCAACTCCTCTTGCCCTTGAACACCTTCAGAGAGAGCAATTCTTAGAAGTCCAGCAGCTTGATTAAATTTTCACTTTATCTTGCTTTCAGAAACAAGGTGATAACCTGGGCTGTAGCCTGCCTCCTCCTTGATGCTCCCTCTGTGGGGAAGCCAACGGTGCCAGTACCCTGCCAAGGATGCATTTTACAGGCATAATGCACAGCTCAGCAGGCAGGAGGCTGCCGACAGCCCAAAAGATTAGCAACCACAGGCACAGCTCTTTGGAAACATTTTCACAACTAAACTGGCTTAGCCAGTGGGGTAAAACACGTATTTCCCAAAAGAGGTCATCTCATTTTCTCTTTGAGGGATGGGCTCAAGTCTCGAGTCGTGTTAAAAATTGAAAATTTGTGGAAAGCCCAAGTACTTTAGAAGAACCTAAAACTTCTTTTTCCTTTAGTCTCTTTGTAGTATTTTTATGAAAAAGTTAATTCAAATTTTAAGAACCATGCTAGGATGAAGTAGCAAAACATTTGGTTCTGAAAATGTCAATATTACATATTTGGACATTTTCTGTGTTCGGTTTTTTTTAAACAAACAAAACAAAACATTGAAATTTATACTGGCTTTGCCAAAAATGTCAGTTCCATCAAAATGACATTTTGCAATGAGAAACTGTTTTATGCTTTTTTTTCCCCACTTTTGCCGACTGCTTGCACTGAACTTTTCAGAAAAAGCAACCGTCTGGGTTGTACTGGGAACAAACACTTTGTGTGCACGCAGGGGTGTTTGCACATGCAAAACCACCTTTGGTTGTTGGCGCCTGCACCAGCATGGCAGGAAAACGCAGACCCTGCTCAGGGAGGCTTTGCCTGTGACTTGCTTGGGTTGAGCGAAGGAGCTTGTGTCTGGCTTAGAAAATAAATTCAAGCATCCTCTACCTCAGCCACATGGACCAGCCTTCCCAGGAGGGAGATGCAGCCATTTACGCCCATGCTGTTGCATCCAGCACTGATGCCAGCTGGGCGCTGCTGCTGCCACCCTGTAATAAAGCCACCCGGCCGGTGGACCCTCGGGCAGGGCCAAATCCATGCTTGCCCTGGACACTCTGGCAGGAGGCTGTGAGAAAGGACAGCTCAGGGGCAATCATTAACACAGGTCGCACTGGGAACACCAGTCTTCAGACCATTTGAGTCAGTGAAGCGTACTTCCCATGGGAACTTAGTCCTGGCTAACTCGAGGCAGGACCAATTAGAGCAGGCAATAAATACACTTAGCATGCTCAGAAAAGTACATCTAAAGCTGTTTATACACATTCCTTTGGACCAGTCAGCAACAAAAATGCCCTTACAGCTGTTCCTTCCTTCCTTTCTTCCTTCTCTCTCCGTGCCGCTTCAAAAATAAAACTCACTGGCCCCACCTAACCCTTGCTGGGTTTACTCCTATTCACTCCCACCATCAGGTCTTGTGTCCCACCAGCCCCTCGACTTGTGAGCTTCCTCCAGAGTCCAACTGTTGTGTTTCTTCTGGCTTCCCCGAGCAATAGGAGCCAAGAGGAAAAAGGCTCATACGTTTCCTTATCGTTGAGAAGCTGATACCTGGTACCACGTAACCTTCATCACCTCTGGGCACCTTCGTCATCAGGTTGGGGTTTTGCGTACCTGGTGCACTTAATCGGTACTAATGGCACATTGACAGCCACTGCCAAGGCAGTAATAGCTGTGGGGGACTGCTATCTAACAAGGATGATCTCAGGTGATGGGGCCGTGGCCACAGGGACAGTTTGCAGGGAACAGAGAACCCAGATCTCACGTCCCAGATCACTGCCCTACCCACAGGGGCCTTCCTCTTCCTCACTGATACCACGCTTGATTTGATCTGCGTGTCGCGTGATCAGTCATGTCAGCTACATGACACTTCCTGTTTTCCAGGTGGGGGACTGAGCCTTTCATAAGAGGACTTCAACTAAACAGTGTGGTTATGCAGCACAAATAGGGTTTGTTCCTCAAGCAAAATCTTCCCACTAAGTTCCATGGTGGACCAAAAATTTGTTTCACCAAAAAAGTATGGGTCTGTAATTTGGACTCGCTCAAGATCAGAAGGATTTTCTCTTTAAAGCCAGAATAAAACCTAAACCCAAGTAAATTCTCTGTAGAAAAAAAAAAAAAAAAATCTTTCTTTTTTCTTTTCAAATCTGGTCAAGACTGGTTGAACTTATTTACTTTATATTTTATATTACCAAATGCTCCACATTTTTAAAAGTTATTTCAGTTAACCCGCTCTTCCCATGTTTCCCCTACCATCTCTTTGGTGATTTTGTGCACAGCCCGATGGAGGTGTTGGAGCACCAACCACCCCAAGGCTTGTGTTAACCAAAACCAATCATGTGTCCCCTTCCCAGTGCCAGTCACAGGGATATGGACACATGAGACTGGAAGAGGATGTAGGAGTCTGAAGACCTGCTGGTTGGCTCTACTTCTGGCATATTCGTTTGTCATTATCTGACTTATGGGCCCATGGCTCTCTGCCCATTGGCGCAGTGTGGTGGCCTGGGGGTCCGCAGCATCATGTCCTCCCCAGCACGTCAGTCTGCAGCTTGCCCACCGTCTCCCTCTACCTGTGCTGCCATGGGATGAATCCTGAAGTTACCAGCCAGCAAAGAGAGAAGAGAGTGGTCAGGCACAAAGAGACGGGGTGAGAGGTGGTAAATGTGCCTCTCTCCCTGCCCTCTTCCTGCTTCAGCTGACACTCCACATCCCCCCTGCTTTCCCTTGCAAGAGCAGCTTGCACGGGGCTGGGACAAAGCAAGCGTGGAGCAGCAGAGCCACCTATCCCTCTTCCTCTCCTACCAGCTTTGTAATGATCAGTCTCTCAGAGTCAAGCTACTTCAGAGGTACTCGAGGCCAGAAGACAGCTGATGAACATGCCCTCTAGGGACAACAAGAAGCCCTGTGGCCAACAGGCCACACAGCACATAAAGCCAGGGAACAGCAGGTATTTTGTTCCTGGAGGTTTGCACCTCCAGAGCGGGGCAGGCAAGAGGGAGAGATGCATCTCCCGTAGTCGACAGGTACAGGCAAGGCTAATTGGTTTCCAAAGCTTTCTCCTACCATTGCAGCTACTCTCACAGTGGACTCGTGGCTGATATCTGCCGACCAAGCCGGAGACCAGCTCAGAGGAAGCCACTAGGTGCTGAAGCCACAGGTCCCAGTTTCTGAAAAGAGCCCTCTGCCAAGCTCAAGGAGGCTGAGCCAGAGCATCTGGCTAATACACACACACACACGCATGCACACACAAAGGCAATTCTCAGAACTGGGCTAGGACAATATTTGCTCAGAATATTTTAAAGCTTAATTCCAGTGATCCCAGTGGCTTTGTGAGCAGGTCTCACCACTAAAGCAGTTCCAGGCTTTGTCTGATCAGCCCTCTCCACCTTCTCTCACGCTTGTATAGCAGAGCAGATCCTAATGAGACGGATGTGATGCAACGCCTCACTTTCTAGTCCATAAAGTAGGAAGCCCATGGCCTGGACAAAATCAAATACATGCTCCTGTGTGTGTGTTTATGACTGGAAGGGTAACAGTGAACGAGGATCTGGTGGGAGGGGAAGGCAGGACCAGATGTACTTGGACGAGCAAGAAAGGAAAATGTAATGGTCAAAATGCAAGACTAGACACCTGTGTTAATTACTCGGCTTTGCCACAGATTTCTGCACATCTCAAGAGCAAGTGAAATGAGACCCCCTGCCTCAGGTCCAAAGTGTCTAGGAGGGTTCCTTCTCCATTCAGATGTCTCTCAAACACAAAGGACCGAAGACTGGTTATGGCTTACATGACCACAGCTAGTCCACACTGGAAGAAGGAAATGGCAACTAGATCTAGGTCTTCGCTGAGAAGAATTTAAGACACACGATTCCACCTGTCTTCCAGATAACTAAAATACCTTCTGAAACAATGCCTGAAGGCCATCCAGGTGATCAGACAGCCAGGATAGTCCACCAAGAAAACAGATAATTTTTGTATGTGTCAAGTCAACCAGCAAGGTAGGAGGACAACGATGTGTCCTAAGAGGGTGGCAAGAGGTAACCAACACTGTCCAGAAAAGGAGATGGCAATGTACATCACAACAAGCTTTATAGTTATCCTGCAGGAGCTCCTCTGTGATAGGAAACCATTCAGTCACTAATTAACATAAGCAAAGAGCAGTCTTGCTGGAAAGCTGGGCATTCAATGAAATCCATGTGTTCACAGCGATTAGTGCCTCTCCTTGAAAATTTTCAATTATTTTTCATTTATTGGAAATCTGAAAGACTTAAAGGGAAAGGTCTTCAACAGCTGAAAATGTATCTTTAATTTTCCAATGGAACCTGTAAATTTCCATGGAATAAGTCAACAGAAACAAACATTTTGTCACTCACATCAACATTTTCCAGGGAGGAGGGAGAGGAGTAGGGGAAACATTATTTTTGACAAGGTCTACTGATTGGCAGAGCTCTTTAATAAATAGATCAGGCCAGAGTGCAGGACTCCAGTCCACACGGCAGAACTGCTGGTCCTTGAAAGGCTGATAGAGATCTTGTTGGCGGAGTTTCCCCCTGTGGTTGACAGAGCATTAGCTAAAGACAGGATACAGGCAACCAGTCCTGCTGAGAATGACTGGATGCCAAACCAATGGCTGGCAAGATCTCTAAAGGCTTAATGACAGAACGCAAATGCTCGCATAGAGATCTGACCAGCAGAGAATTTTCTATCTGGGGAACGGCAGGCTAGCCACATACCATAACACTAGTTTGCTCGCAAGGAGTGAGAAAAAAAATAAATAATACCCCCCAAAAAAAGAGAAGTTCTGCTCTGCAAATATTTCCAAGGTGGCTATAACCTTCCTCCAAAGAGGTAAATCCAACATTAAACATCAGGAGAATAAATCAGCTGCAGGGACTGGCAAAAGGTTGAGAATTTAAATTACAGCAAGGTCAAGAGGAAGCAGGGGGCTGCTCAGAGGGAGCCAGAGTGAGAAATTCAGCACATCTGGTAGGTACAAAGCAATGCCCTTCGGGCAAACTCAGCCCCCAGCCCACCCTTACGCGATGCCTAGACCTCAGCAGCGGGAACATGCGCGGAGACGGCTGCGGGGAGGTCCTGTCCGAGGGAAATCCGGCTGCGAGAGTGTGGAGGGGGAAAAAGAGAAGAAGAAAAAAAAAAAAAAGCAGGTGAATAAATGAGAAGCAGCAGGGTTAAGACAGCGCAGCTTGTGCGGCTGCCTGAGCTGCTGGGAGCTGCTGCCTCTGCTGGGTCAGGGGATGATCTCCTGCTCCAGAGCTGGAGCTGGTCATGGCAAGTTTCCTTGGTGTGGTTGCGCGTCCCCTGGCATGGCCACCTCTGCCGTGGACCTCGTGTGAGAGAGCCGGGGCAGTCATGCATGGACCCACCGTAAGGCACAACGTGCTTCAACACCCCTCTGCTACCCAGGGCTCCCTGGGACCTGAAAATCAGTGCGGGGCATCCTTAAAGCTCCCCTAAATGTCCGTGGGGAGCAGGCAGGCCTGAGCATTGGCTCAGAGGAGGAGGGAGTCCAAGGGGATCACTGGAGAAGAAAATAAAAGAGTAACGTGAAGTTGATTTTCCTGTTGATTTGGAGAGACTTGCCAATCAAGCGTCTTTTGGATGTGTAAGGGCTGTGTTGGAGCCAAACCCCACATTTAAAAGAAAATACCCATAAAAAGAGTATAGTCCTTGAATATACATGCAGTGGCATGGCATGGAAAGCGAGCAGAAAACCAGGGCAAGAAGAAGGAAAAATAAGAATAGAAAAGGTTTTGTCGGAGACGAAAGTAGGTTAGGGACTGATAGAGTTTGGGGAGGGTGGACGTATGGAGGCACAATTAGCTGGCATCGCAAGGCTGAGCCTACCCGGGCTGCAGGGACACCAGAAGTGAGGTGGTTGGGCTCCCCTGGAAGCGTCACCGCTGTCTGCACGCTGGTGGGGAAGCTCTGCTCTGCCGGGGTTCAGTCAGGCACTCTCATGACGAGGCTTCCCAGCACCACAGCACTTTGCTTTGCTCTTAAGTTCAGGTGGTCCCAGACCAATCCCATGACCTCCATCTGGGTTTAGTCAGTCATGACATAAGAAAAGATGAATTCAAACACTGATCCCAAACACCCCAAAGACTGGGGAAGTGTTGTCAACACTTAGAAGTACTCCATTAACATATGAATACTCACGGTATAAGTTCCTTTTAACAGTACATTTATAATTTCTTGCTTGCATTATTTTTTGCTGTTATTTATCAGTTAGTACCATATCTAAAGAGACTGGCATTTGTAATTTAATGCAGAAGAATGTGGGAAGGGAAATATGCTTTGAGGGAGACATGGATGTTCAGTGGTGCCCAGTGACAGGACAGGAGGTAATGGGCACAAACTTGAACATAGGAAGTTCCACCTAAACATGAGGAGGAACTTCTTTACTTTGAGGGTGGCAGAGCACTGGAACAGGCTGCCCAGAGAGGTGGTGGAGTCTCCATCTCTGGAGACATTCAAAACCCACCTGGATGCGTTCCTGTGCAACCTGTTCTAAGGTGACCCTGCTCTGGCAGGGGGGTTGGACTAGATGATCTCCAGAGGTCCCTTCCAACCCTATGATTCTATGGATGGGACAAAAAAAACCAAAACAAACCCCAATAATTTATATTTCAGCTGGATCAACTCTAGAGTTCTCCTTAATACAGGAGCTTGATGGTGGCAAGGAAGGTGCAGGAAACATTGGCAGATGGCAGCTCCTGTGTGACCTATGCCTGGGGAAAGCCTTTTCCTGGGTTCCAAGAGAGCTGTTTGATGTTTTGTGTCCCTCCCACTCCTCCCAAATGCAGGTGTTGGTACAGTGGCAAGCCACTGTCACCCATGAGGGTGTCACCCAGCACAGACCAACACTGGGAATGGATCCTTTCTTCCCATCTCTTCAGCCCAGCTTTGAACTAGTTATTCTCACCAGGATGAGAAAAACATGTATGTTTAAATATATAGAAACATATCAGTATATCTATGTGTTATTTAAATATGAATATAAATATATTTAGATTACCTTTTTGTTCATCTGTAGCTCACGCTGCTGACCTCCACTTTGCCCATCCTGCAGTGACCTGCTGAAACAGCAGCTCAGGTCATCACTTTGCTCAAGGGTTTGGAGGAAGAGGGGATCTGCCGCTGGCCCCCCAGCGCCCCTCCACACAGGGAAGGGGGAGTGAGGAGGGAGGCTGAGGCACTCAGCGCCGTCAGGACGAAGCCAGTCAGGGTCAGAGTCCGGCTTGAAAAAGCTTATAAAGAAGCATTTATAAGTTCTCCAGAGTGGATTTAAAACTGGCTGTGGATGCAGTGACTAAGGCTGCGATCCTCAAAGGTATTTAGGCATTTGATTCCCCATTCAAGCCAAACCTTTGAGGATCTGGGCTCCAGCGCAAGGGCTTTCTACCTAGACAAGCATGAATAATAGTTTGGGCAAAAGCATCAGCCACGTGGCACTCAGACCGACCCCCCCAGTGGACATGGTCCTAATTAATGGCTTAGATGCTCCAGGTAGGTGGGTCCTAATTCCCCAAAGCCTCTCTGAACTGCGTGAGTTTCCCACATGTCCCAGCATTTGCTCATCTCTACCTCCACCACCCTGGCCATCCCCCCCGACCTTATGTTCCCATGGAAAGGCTGAGGTTTTGCAGCATTAAGAAAGGCAGGAAGCCTTTCTGGGAAGAGAGAAAGATACAGGGAAATGCAGAGACTGAGAAAAGACCAGCTCAGTTAAGAAATTCGACCAGAGAGCTGCTTTAAGATAGGATAGTAGGTGCATCTTGGGGATGGGAAGAACCATTAAACCACACAGGCGATGGAAGCGTTTGATGGAAGCATTCAATTATACCGTTTGGCTAAAGTTGATGCATCCCTGTGGAATACTTCAGCTTCAACCAGTTTTATCAGGAAGCTTTTCTTGGGGAAAAGGAGAGAGAAAGAGACTGACTGATGCTGTTTAGCTGGTGTTTAGGACATTGGCCATGCTTCAAATCCCTGTTCTGCCTGATTCAGAATGATCTCAAAAACCTCTGCGAGCAGAAAAAAGTGAGGCTGGGAGGTGATGGTTTAAAAACACTGCATTGGAATGTTTAAAATATGTCAAAACCTTTTCTTTCTTTCTTTTTTTTTTCTTTTGTTTTTCTTTCCCCTACTTGAAGGAAATTGGATTTGCAAAATTCTTCTCTCCCACTTGTCCNCATCAAACCTGACACTTCCCATGAAGAGTTCTGGCTCCAACAAATCGGAATATTTGGACACCCCCTGAGTCCCCCCCACCACCACCATTTCAGCCAAATATTCTTGGCTGGTTCTAATTATACAGCCATATATTTTTATACACACATACACCCAGGGCGTACATGTGAAGGCTGTGTAATCATGGCTCGGACGAGAAGGGAAGTGTTGATAAGACCTTAGCTGCTCCACAGCACAAAAA
>VYZM01006848.1:362071-379159 GCA_013398915.1 Dromas ardeola
AAAAAAAAAAAAAAAGAAGCATATTTGTTCAGGGTGTGATAGAGAGACTTCCAAAGCGCATGGAGACAATTGGAAATTATGCCTATTGAAGCACAGGCATTTGCTGCTCAGGGTGAGGAATCAAAGGGCAAGTCCCGGGGAGGCAGGAGGGTGGGGTGGCCACCCCCGGGTGGCCAGTGACAGGCAGGCTCGAGTGTGTGACCTCTCACAAAATCCTTCCAGGGGGCTTTCACATATTGTGTGGAGCATAAGCTGATTTCCCCACACAGAGGCTCCTAATGAAGATGTCCTTCAGGAGGCGAGGGGAGGAGACGCCGTAATGAAACCAGCCTGTTTGCCAAGCAGACACTTCCCCCCCACCGAAGGTGGCACGGCTGTATAACGGGAGATGTGAAGGGATGGGGAAAAATGCTGTTGACTGCAATGCCGTATAATAAAAAAAGGACTCTATATGCATTAAATTCAAACTACACAAACACCAGAGGCTTGAGGGAAGGTCAAGCATCTCCAAACCCCGGGTTTCTTGCTGGGCAGCTTCCCCCGGCTGGTTCGCAGAGTGCCCCTGGTTAAGAAGCAGTTATCATCTGCCTCAGACTGACCTGGCCAGAGTCTGAACCAGTCTGAACCAGAGATTTATTAACCCTCGCAGTCAGAGATCAATAAATAGCTTCCTCTCGAGTGGGCAAACTGCCTGGAATACAAAAACATGAAAGGAGCCCACCACCAATCTGCTCTCCCCCCGTCCAATAAAAGGATGCTCTAATTCCCCAACAGACAGTAAGTTCTAATTTCTATAGTGTTTCGAAGCCAACTGTAATATTCACATCTAATTACAGGGCCCTGGATTGCTGCCATGTAAAGTATGGTTGTTAACAACACTATTTCTACACTTCTCTGGGGTCATTTGGAAACTATCCGTACTTACACCCCCCCCGTCTCCTCTGCTGAGTGTATGTTGGTCACTCAGTCTTACCACGCTGTAAAGGGCAAGGCACACCAGTGAGATTTATGTGTGGGAGAAGAAAGAGCAGATGATGTTCTTCAGGGACAAAGTCACGCTGCGTTTCATCTCTCCAGTCTCCCACTTGGCCAGGGAGAAGATAGAGATAAGGTTACAAGTGGGGTGAAATAAATGATTTAAAACTGCAGTTTGAGATAATTTTTTTTGTAATTGAAACTTCAGTGGAAGAAAGAGTGAAGGTTTACTCAAAAAAAAAAATTTTTGGACAAAAATCAAAAACACAGGGCTGGCATGCTTGGTCTAGAAGGCAAACTGTGGATAAATGAAAGGTGGGAAAAAGAAAGATGCTCTAACAAACAAGGTGCCACAGGATCTTTTCCATTATCCCCAGTGAGCAGTTCCACTTAACTGCAAAAAAGTCACAAATATGAAATTTTTATCTGAATTGACACTGCATTTTGAGATTTCCTAGCCATGCCTTTAAACAAAAAGGTGAAGCTCCTGGCTCAAGAAGTCCCTGAGCTGCAAACCTCTGCAGGCTGGAGTCTCCATTGGAGACTTGCGCGTCCTCTGCTTTGAAGCAACCACGTGCATTGGCTGGTGGTCGTGAGCGATTGCTCGGTGTGGACCTTCACACGTAGTCATCCCTAACTTCTTATTTCCCAATCCTTTCCCACACGTCATTATTCTCATTCATTGACTCCTGTCTCGCCTGTTTCTGTTTACAAATCCTCCTGACTCTAAGCTCCTTAACACATCTCCCTTTCCACAATACAATATACTCTATTTTAGAGAAGTTTAAGAGCTCGTACAGGTGGAAACCGTCAGGAATAGCTCCCTGTTATCCACGATTCAGAGGCTCTTCAGAGGGGTGTGACAACATAAGAAAACCCTCCCTGGTAAATCAGATCACAGCTTTTGACAGTCAGTGTTTTAAGATGTATTCCAGCCATAGCCAGAGCTTGGCAGGGAAGACTTTCCCTTTCTCATAAAAGTTTTTGATATATCAATTGATGTTCCTCTCCATATCAGAAAGAAAGCTGGAAGGAAATCTCGAAAAAGTTCACAGACCACCAGGCAAAAGGCAAAATCAAATCAAAACAAAAACTGGTACAGATAGAAATATTTTTTAAAATATTTGATTTAGACCTTTTCCTCTTTGTTTATTTGCTTTTCTAGGAAAAATTAAGTTAAATTTTAAAATGAAATTTTATTTCGATGTAAAAAAAACCCAAAAGGCTCATCATTTTTAGAAAAAGAAAAAAGGAAAATTATTTTAGAAGACTTGCAACCTTTTAGTGAGCTGGAAAATCTCTTAAAACCATTCCCTTTCCCACAAAAAAATTTCAGTTTGAATGTATTTGCCTTTTGTGGCAGAAAAAAACATGTAAAATATATTTTGCAACCAGCTCTAGCAATGACTTCATGTTTTTGTAACACTTTTCAAGGTGAGAGATGATGCACCAAAATAAACTTCTGACCTTGCCCAGCCCCTGAAACCAGTTGGATCTGAGGGTGTCGGTCACCCCAAACAAACTGGTGGACCCAAGAGTGTTGATGGGGGCAAGAGAGTGTCTGAACTGAACCTCTGCCAGCAAGGGAGGCTTACCCCTTCTTTCCTGAAGCTGGCTGGTCCTGCCGCAGAACATGCCCATCAACAAGGGGATGCAGCACAGAGCCGGGACCCAAAAGCGGCTGCTTGACCCTGAGCAAGCATCAAATTCAGCAGGGCTCGGAGAATGCCAGGGGAGCCAGCAGATGCGGTACTTGCCCTGACACTGGCTGCGGAGTACTTTTCCAGCGGATAAATAATGCTGCTTTCTAGCAATTTCCACCAGCTTTCCAGCATTTTTTTTATCCATGTTCAGCTCTCAACAGGACATCTGACACTTTGTAAATTCCAAAAATTGATCCGTTCGGGGCATAAGGGTTGAGGAAAAGAAAATGGTTGGTAGATAGCGTGCAAGCCAGCTGCAGTGTTGAGGTAAGGGGGAGGTTGCCAAATAGCTGCGGAGGGATGGGACAGTGGTGTGGCAGTCATTTCTCCTTCAGCAGAGCTGGCAAACGGAGACAGAATATATCCAGACTCGCACTTGAGGGCTTCCAGGATTCATTGGCCCTGACATCTTCTGCCAGAAATAGAGGGAGACATTCTGGAAACCACATCTCTGTTGAAAGGCCATTGCTGTACCACCTCAGCTCCGCTGCGTGCCTCTCCTCCTTTCCACTGCCCTCTCCTCTGTCAGAGACCTATACCCACCTCCTGGCCATTGTTGAGGCGGTACCCACATGCCTTCTCCAACACAACCAAAAGTGGCTGGGATCAAAGCAACAATTAGCGGAAGAAATTTTGAGGTCCTTTTTACATGCTGTGATTGCAGCAGCTCCTTTTGGCCATTAAAAATAATCAGGATTTCAGGGTCTTACGTGTTTCACTTGCACAAGTCTTATTTACACTGGTGGCACTTGTAGGTCTATGACGGATGCACAACATATAGCTAGTAAAGACTTTTAGGGTGGGTGGTAGAGAGCTCAGTCAACTGCCGACCCTGCTGGAGGCAGGACTGCTTGGAAGAGAAAGTGTTTAAGAGACAAATTTGGCAAAACTGCTGAACTTGCTGGGGTCGTTTTGCATATTGCCTACTCGGTGGAGACCACAATGAAAAACAGGAAAGCTCCTAAACCTCATAAACGCCATATTACATAAGACCAAATGTCCAAGCAGTGCAGTATTTTGGGTCTGACAGTAGCCAGTAGCGGGTATGTAGGGAAAGATGTAAAGAACAGAGCATGGACAGATATTTACTTTCTAGGAAATTGCAGTATAGGGACCAAGCAGAAATGGGAGTCCATGTCCCTTAGAGATATCAGGCTATGTTAGGGAACCTCCTCCTGTCCTAAGAAAAAAAAAAAAAAGTCACCCAGGGAAATGTGCCCAGTGGCAGTGAAGAAAACGTTATAAACAACTTGGAGCCTGACTCCGACTAACCACGGGGCAAGACATTTCGTCTAGCTTGTGCCTCAGTTCCCACCATGAGATAGAGATGTTGCATCACCATGGGACGGAGACAATAAAACCATGTCATGACTAAAAAGTCCTGAGGTGCAAGGGATGAGGACCAGATGGCACAACTCTGGATGGGTAGGCTGTACGGGTGTCCCCTTTCAGTCACTTTCCCTTCGGCGTCTGGATTTTACTCCCAGTGACGTGGAAGCATTGCAAAGACATTGTTCATTACACAAATAACTCGCGATTGCCATCCATTGTACATTATTTCCTCTCCCTTACTCGCTATTTCTTCTTTTTAAGAAAGATAAAAACTGCCGCTCTCATCCAGGCAAGAGAAGAACACGAGACTTTCGTCATCCAGTCAAAATGAGTGAATCATGTTTGCACTCAAGTCATTATGAATCTGGGGCTAGAACTTGTCTAGAGGAATGCTTAGACCACACGTTGCACAGTGGGTAAATTTAGGAAGTTCCTCAAAGCACCTGAGCACGTAGAGGGAAAAGACATCTAATAAATGGCTCCCCATAAACATTTCACCCAGCTGTAATATCAAACATGATTAAGTAACACAAGAACCTGAGCTCTCCCTACCCAGCTTAGTGGGTAACAAGAGTTAGGTGTGCTGCAGGTGGGAAAAGAGGATTTTCCATCTTCCCAGCCCTGACTCAATAAAACCAAGGAATGAGGCTTATATGAGCATATTACACTTATGCATCTTACACTTAACCGTAATACCCAGGGCATATAGAGTGAGAACCAAACCCTGCCCAAATTGCTTACAAGCTGAATAAGCAAGAGAGGCAAAGGGAGCAGTGTTGCCAAATTAGGAGCTGAGGCGCACACACAGGCATTCACTGCTTTGAGCAACGTCCTAGAGAGATTTGGGAGTCCTGCACCCAGTCCCTCAACACCACGATGGGCGCACTGACCACAAGTGGCCTGTCAGCCACCTCGTTCCCTGCACCCACCTACCGAGAACATCTCTGTGGGTGCTGCTGGGTCTACAGAGCCCTGCTAACCCCTTCTCTGCATGGGAAAGTATCATGACTAAATAAGTATCTGGATTTGCTCTCAGTGGGAGAAGTTGAGCTGTAAACACCTTGCTGATAGATGGGGATCACAAGGCCTGATGAGCCAAACTGTTCTCTAAACTGCAACCAATTTGCGTCATTGCTAGATCCATTTCCTAAAAGTGAAAGGGGCACTAGATTAAATTCATCCAGGTATTAGAGGAATCTCAGCTCTGCTATAGATAAAACCAAGCATCGCTCTCTGGTTTTAGGCGGACTATTTTAAGTACTACTAAACTAGCATGCCTCAGCATCCCAAAGTGCATCCTCTCTCCTGAGCATGCCAAGGTTAGCAAGCCAACTTTGTGGTGACTATGAAGGGGAGAAGCAGAGCCAAGAACCCCTGAAAACAACCAGACAATAGTTTCTCTGTCTGAAACTACTGCACTTGAGATCTGAACTTGTGCCTTTGTGGAAGATGCTGTGGACAATCTCAGTGTATTTAGTTCAATGCAGATTAACTGGAAGTAGGTGGAATAGGTATAGATATAAATATGGTCAGACAGTCCAGTGAGGTATTCCTGGCTTTAAAGCCCCTGGACTTACAGGAAGCAGGTATGAAGAAACTTAACATGCTGCTTCCTGTTCGATCTCTCTTGATGGGATATACTCAGACGGAGACAATATTAGTCTGTACTGTATGCTTTCCTGTGCCTTGTTTTTTGAATTTTCCCTGAGATTCAGTCTGTATGAGCATACATATTAGCAATTCTGGAAGAGGGTGGAGTTAAAGTTATTTTGACAGCGTAGCATAAACCTTTATCTTTCCTACTTTTCAGAAGTGTAAATTTGCATCAATTTTTCATATCCTGATGAGGATTAATCCTGTATGCATTCTGGAACAATACGAGACACCATTAGGCAACATTAACTTTGTGCTGAAATTTTTGGCATAAAGTGCTGTATGCTCTAATCTATTTGCAAATCAAAAGCCAATGCTTTGCACACTTCAGTGAAAAGCCAGAGGCAGCCTGCCCCACTAGAAAGGTCACAAGATTAGGACTCAAGGGAACTCTTCGAAGTTCTGCCACTGATTTACTGCTCAATCTTGGCCAAGTCATCTCTTTTCTTTGTGCCTCTGGTTTTCCTCCCATTCTTTGTGTTTTCAATTCAGGCTGCAAGTTCTTTAGGGCAGGAGCAGCCCTCTTGTTACGTGCTGGTCCTGTGCCTTGCACAGCAGGCCCACCCCTCCTAGCTGGAGTACGGCTACTAGATGCTACTGCAACGCAAAGAATTCAGAGCCTTAACAGTTTAAAAGAGTTTGGCTTTCACACCCAGTTTCTTCAGTCTCTCGCGCTTGCGTCCTTAGCTTAAAGCTTTTCAGAAGAGGTGCCAACCTCCACCTGAGTAAGTTCCCAGTCAAAGGGTTAAAACAACCACTCCATTAGATAAAGAGGAGAAAGGTGTAAGAGGTACTAGTTAATCAATAGTACTCAAAGGTGAAGGCCATATGGAGGAGCCAGGAATCATTGCACAAGTTAAGCAAAGTTTAGCAAACAGCAAGCCCGATAAAGCAAAGCTTTAACTATTTTCTGTGAAAAGTTCCACCTTTCCTCTAACCTGGCTCTGGAACAGGGACCACATGCACCGATCTTCTCTGTGACTGACTCATGCACTAAAGGGTTCAGTGGAAGTTTTGAGAGCAACTCATGGACAATACCTCTTTATTGTCCTGACAGTTCATATACTACACGTTACGTATAATTCTCCTATTCACTGGATTCTCGATCCAAACTCTTCTGGTAAAAGGGCTTGTGGGCAGTTTACTTTCTGTCCAATGACTTCATTGCAAAGGATTTTTCTCCTCTGTTGAGCTTGCCATGTGCAAGCTTTCCTTCCTCTTGTTTCCCTCCTCTTGTTTCCCAGTTTCTGGAAATAATTTGTGGTTTGGAAATGGAAATGCCCTCGTAGGCTTCAAAGAGCTTAAAGCCTGCCATACCGGATCAGTTCATTGGAATTGGATCCATTTAATCTGCTCTCCTCTTTCCAGCCATGACCAATACCTGGTACTTCAGAAGACAACACAACTTCACAGTGGCAACAGGACACTTCAGCTTCAGACAGACTCCCTTCACTGAATGGGTGAGTAGCTGCTAAAGCATCCTTCCCAGTTCCACCTTGAACTGCCCCAGATTTTCTGAGAGAGATCCTCAAGGAATCAACTGAAGGGCAGAGACCCCCCACAAGGATAAAGACACTTAAAGGGGACAACAATATCAAAAGAGGGCTTCCCAAAACATAGCACAACAAACACAGCTCAACCCCTTCCAGGACTGGCTTGGCTCACTTCCCCCGTTCAAACAAGTTGGCAAGCAAATCTTTATTGTAAGAGACAGAACAGAAGCTGTAGGGGAGGTACTGAAATCTGGGGATAATTCACAAAATCCTGGCCTGTGGTGTAGAAGGAAGCTAGTATTATGTATCTTTCATTGGTACTTCTTTTGTTATTTCTGTTAGATTTGAACAGATATAAGCAACCTATTGATGATCACATCTTGTGTTCAGCTAACATCTTTCCTGGCTGCTTTTAAATTAATGGAAAGCAGGTATAAGCTAGGACAGACATTTTTTGGCTTGCTCATTCATGTCAAAGGGGTCTTGTGTTTCACAGATAAACTATATACTGCAGCAGGATTATTTGTTCAATAAATAAAATTTACTATTACAAAAATAACAGATTTGGTTTCTTAAAAAGTCTTCCATTTTCCCCAAAGAGCAGCACCACCATTCTCCAGGCCTGGTGACTCCATACACTCATGCCTCATCTTCTCCCCATGGCCAACCAGGAGTGGCAAAGCTATGTCGTCGGACTTCGCTCTCTCTCTGGAGACTTGTCAGAGAACCATCAGGCAGACCACCTGCCTTCACCTCAATCCGAGATGGGCTTGCATTCCTGCCTGCAATGGGTGCACTTAACCAAGGGCACCATTCTTGGGGTGAGGGAAACTTCAACTAGAGGACATCTGCCAGAGGAGATGGTGGAATGCATGGTGTTACATTGCCACCTTGTGGAGAGCTCCCACTGGGATGAATGAAGAAAGATGGCCGACTAACGAGTAGCGGGCCATCCCGTGTCGCAAGAATGTCTCCCGCTGTTGTGTGCCCATGGCTGGCTAAGCACTTGTGCCCTTGCTGTGACTGAATGGGCCACTACACATTGCTGTTAATTCTCCTCCAAGTGGTGAAGCAAGGGAGTTCCATGCAAGGCTTGGAGGACCCACACATGGGCAACATCAACCCATTGCTTTAGTGCCTGCATTTGCAGACTTGGTATTAAATTTGAGTATACATGCAGCCAATGTGAAACTAGAGTCTGGTCCTAGGTCAGCCTTCACGGGGTAGGAGTCCGTATTAACACAGTTGCCATTAGCTCTTGCAGTGCTGCCATCCACAAAAGATAGAGCTCAGCTCTGTGAATCCAGGCCTCCACAAGCTCAAGGAGAGAATGTAGGAAAATGTATTTCCTTTCGTTAAGTGCAGAAGAAGCCTCTGGTGGCAATGCTTTTTATATTAGTGGTGTCCCTAGAGAGGTTCAAATATACAAACCCACAGCATGCTCCTCCTGTTTGTGTGATGGAGTACTGCGTTGACAGACTGGAAGAGAATTACTGACAAGTGCTACCATGTGGACTCGTACAGTGATGCCATGTATTGATTTCCATCTGGTGATGATGTGCACTTTTGCGATTGCATTGACAGTATTCTCTCTCTTAAGAATCTGCAGACTGAGTTTTTGGAGTGAAAAGGATTAGCATTGTTTATTATTTATTCAGTACTAGAGGAGGTCTGTGACTTTATGGGCCTTTACAATTACAACGAGGAAAAAAAAAAGGGGCAAAAAAGAAATCACAGGTCCCTGTCCCAAGGCCCTTAGTAAGAGAAATTAAACATGACAGAGCAAGGCAGGGAAACCCTAAGAAGATGGGAAGATGGACTCCAAGAGCAACAACATATGAAAAGCATGACGAGCAGATAACTCCTTATTGTCTGTGCATCATGCTGGAGAACAGTAATAGCTCAGGAGGAGGTAAAATACATCCAGCACTGATTAGAGGGAGCAAGCTGTCCTCTCAGGTTGTCCACTGCCAATCTAGTCCTCCACTGAATATCTGGAAGTAAATAAGCAAACCCCTCAGATCCAGGAAACATGGCAGATCACACTTAGAAGTATCTGAAGTGTGGGCTGAAGTTTTCAAGACCTAGAGAGGAATAGTCTTTGATTTAAAGGAAATCTTATACCTCCTCAAAGAAGGGGTCACATTCTTTGAAACACAAGATATGGGCAGCTATGGAGATGCTGGCCAACAACAACAGGACATGAATGCCACCATCTCCTGATGGGAATAAAAGCAGTAAATTTGAGATCCAGAGGTTTCTGATGGGACTTTTGCTAAACGCCAGTTGCCAGTAAATTCAGCTTCTCTTAGATATAGACCTAGACAGACGTGAAATCGCCCTGGTACTCAGGAGAAGCACAGACTGTTACCTTTCTTTGGGCAAAGGTCTATCTTGATAAAGGCAATGGCACTAGCAGATTATATTTGTTTTTATCCAAGACATATAATTTGATATCTCATGAGATCTTAGTTAAAAAACAAATACCTCGCACTGTATGGAAACAGTAAGGCACGTATTAGACTTACAAATATGTTTCAATGACAACTTTCAACATGTGGTTATTAATGGTGAGGCATTATAATGAATGAGACCATTATTAGTAAGATTCTTTAGAAAAATGGTTGTTAGTCCAATAAGGTTTAGCATTTTCAGCAATTACCTAGATAATACAAAATCTGTGACAGTGGGATTTACAGAAAGTGTATAAATTACTAAAATAGTAAAGAAGAAAGAGGACAGAGGATTATGGGGGTACAAGAATTACCTGCTTAAGTTATTACAGTTCAATACGCGCACTTTACTAAAGGCAAGTGAAATGTATCACACCTGGCAATAAAGGCTGAGATTCAACCCCACTCACCTCCTGCCCCTAGTAGAGGCATCTAAACTAAGAGCCTAGCTGTCCCAGGCTTCCTCTACAGTCAATGAAGAAAAGATGGCGCCTCCAGGGGGGAAAATCTGGCTGAAATTTGAAGGGCTGAAGCTAAGGCCCTACATTCAGGGTGAAAACCTCTGTCTTGCAAAGTTGCACATAAAGAACACCAAAATTAAACACCTCGGCATGAGATCTTGGTGCGGTGTTTGACAGCTAATAAGATATTCAGGTGTATAAAAAAGGGATTATCAAGTAGAAACAGGGAAGTAGTTTTGTCCCTGGGTTGTCCGCTATTAAAATCATTAGAAGAATGATATCTTCAGTCTTGGCATCTCCAATTCAGGAAGGATATGGACGTCTTAGAGTTCAAACTAAAACCATGAAAATGATCTTGCAAGAGAAAACAAACCTTGCAATGTGATGAGCATAAACCTTTAATCCACTGAGATTAGTCAACATGTGATTTTATATTTTTATATGTAGGTGCTTTTCACATGGAAAAGACGCCTTACAGACCTTTCAAATCTTTCAGCCAGAGACATAAAAAGATTCAGGAGAATTCAGTCTGATGTTAGACAAATGCAGCTGTGAAGCAGGATATGATTTCCTTGCTGTGTGGGTAGTTTAATATTAGAGATGTAATGAAATCACAAACTATTTGGAGTTTGTCAGATGTAAATGGACATTTTAGCACTTTGACACATATGATTACATGGGAGTACTTAGGTTTAAGAGCATGCGCTTGGACAGTTATTGCAGAGCAGTGGATGCATGGTAACTCATCATTTTAAGGTAACCTGTTCTTGGATCAAGATGCTTGATAGAACATTCACTCCGTAGCAGCTTCTACAAAAAATTCTGTAACCTAACTATACCTGCGGAGAAAAATACAGAGGCTCACCGTAGTCCGTTCTTACCTAGGGATCAAAGAAAAAGAAGCCTACATTAGAAATAATGGGATGTTAAGAAAACATCCCATTAGGATGTTTAGGAAAAGGAAAAAAATCAAGCTGCACATCTTTATATCAAAGCAGTAAAAGTCACTTATGGAAGGTGGGGATGGACAGCTCCATTACTCCAGGCTTAGTCTTCTGCACCACAGGAGCCCCATGCTCTTCCTGAAATACCCTCCTAGCCTACCAAACTTCAATTGGTGATCTTAGGTACCCTCATAAACACTAAAATAACGTCTGCCTGAAGAGGCAGCTCTGAGGCATGGAACTCTCCTTTGTTTGAACCAATGGTCTGGCAAAATCTAAAGGCATTAATTTCAATGGCAGTTGGTGAGCCCTACAATTACCCCAGCAACAAATGGCAGTTTTACACACTTCCCTCTGTTCTTAGCCTGCTTCTTAAGTCCCCCAAGCCCTACAAGCCCTTCCTATTCTCTTCCTCCATGGCTGAGCCTCCAGCTTTTTCTGGATAATCTCTACAAAACAGTTCCACATTCACTACACATAAATCTGTGTGACTCTGCAAGTCGATCATGCGGGGACAACAAAAAATAAATGGAATTGAATACCAAGACAACACAGAGGAGATTGTACTTGAGTGTATTATTCATTTCCATATTTAATTCATTACATTTCTCCTCCTTTTTTTTTTTCCCCTTTTCCTTCCCCCCCCTTCAATTTATACGGAGCTGCAACACATTTTCCAGCCTGCTGTGCTGGAACGCTGCAGTGTCAAGGGACTTTGTGGTTAAATGCAAGACCTTGTTGTCATATTGTGCACTGGGCCTTTGTCCTCAGGAAACCGACAGCTCCAAGTTAGATAACAACTGGTAAACCATCATCTTTGCTAAGCGTTTGCAAAGGCAGGTAGGGGGGCAGGCAGGGGGTTTCTTTAGAACAGGAAAAGAAAGAAACTTCTCTCCTAAGGGATTAAGAACTACTCTGACCACCCATCTTTGAAGTCTCCTCCTAAGTCTTTGTCTTTCCTGAAACTGCTATTTCTTGACCTGCTTTTAGCATTGCATATCTGTCTGGGGGCTCTCAGCAGGGTGTGAAAGACAGAGGAGATGTGTATCAGAATGAAGAAAAGATTACTATTCTGATGGGGGAAAAAAATATGTAAAAAATCCATAAGCGAATTTAATTTTGTACTTCAGCAATGATCATTTACTATTCTCTAAGGGTTAAACTTGCCTGGAAAGCCCATGGGAGAAAGCCTACACTGGTTGATTGCAGGGACCAGATAAGATGACTTAATACAACATGTTTTCTTTTCCAGCCCTGATTCCCATGATTTTGTAATAAGCCAACCTGGAATCAGCTAGTGAAATTTCCCTTCCCTATTCTATAACTCCTCTCTAAATTCACCCTTGCACCTCTGGAATGGCCTGAAGTTTTGCATCCTCCCCCAATAAGCAGAGAAAGCTGCTGACTTCTCCCCCTGCCTATGAGTCAGTGCTCTGCTCCTCAGACCTCTGCTTCAGCTGAGCAGTTTCTACCTCAACCCAGCTGAGGTTCCACTTGACCACTGGTAACTCTTATTTCTTATTTTTGTTCAATGCATATGAAGTAATACAGTCCCATGGTGGCATGTTGATGCATGTAGAAGAGAAAAACAAAATACCTAACCTTAGCCAGATGAAAGAAAGAAAAAAAACACAACCACTCTGAGTTCCTCCACACTCTTGCTTGGTAAATTTTTCTTCTGAAGCCAGCTGTTTGACAGATGGCTTTAAAAATGAAGTTGTGTTCACTACTCTTAGATAGGCTGAGGATCTCATTCTGTGTGTTCTTTTTTGGTTTGGAAAACTGCAGTGACAACTGGACGGGAGTCACCGGTCTCCGGGTTCGCAACTTCACCGTACAGGAAAAAAATCCTACTCCAGTGACATAGGTTGTACTCAGGATACAGCAGTTTGGATCTGTAAGCAGATTAATATAGAGAGGAGAGGCAACTCTGAACAGGACTTCTCAATTGCATTTCCTGCTCTTGAAATGTCCACAGGTTTGACTTTCAGATGGTAGGAGCTCAGTGAGAACAAAGATTTCTGTCACCTTAAAAATTGATGTTATCTGCTGACATCAGTGGGTTTTTTTCTTTTTCAGTATCTCTGATTTTTTTTTCCAGTGGAGAAGAGAGAATTGCTAAATCTCCAAACATTTTGCAAGTCAGCAAATTCTAGTTAGATCAGTTGCAATACTTTATTTCAATAATTCCGGGATGCTCTGCTTTGTTCTTGGGATTTAATCTCACCAGGGTCCCAGACACTGTCAGTCTCTGTTCTCTGGCCCTTCCATTCTTTCCTTACACCTGGTCAGGCTCCTCATCCTCTCCATAGCCTCCTCTCATTCCTGCATGTCCTCCTAACAGCTCCGTTTCTTGCGGAAACTCCAAACAACCATCTCTCTCCACACCTTCCCTTGGCCGCCTCCTGCTTAACAGATCCCCACAATTTTGGTTGAAGGAACAATTAACCCTAATCATTCATAATAATAAGAGTTCCCTGCTCTTTTGTGCTCTTGTAGGCTGCCCTGCTCCCCACCCCAGTGTCTGTGGTACACCTGATTAGATCACCAGCTACTCAAGGCACAAATATCAGATTCTTATGTATGCTTAACACACCAAAAAAGCAAGGTGCTGGCCCCAGTGGTAAGGATCCATTAGATTCATATTTCTACTGAGCACAGGAAGGTGACCGATCACTTGGGCAACAGTAAAACAAGAAGACTGAGAAGAGGGAAGGATGATGCAATTTAGCGCTTGTGATAAGGAGAGAAGGTGACCATATTACCGGTTTTGGTTTCTCCCTTTGTTCAACCTGCCATTCAGCCCCGAAGAAGCACCTTTCTGAATCTGATGCACCTTCCCCCCGCCACTTTCTAGTCTTTTCAGGGCAAGGGCTGTCTATTATTTTGTGCTTGTGTGTTATCTGTGCTACATGAAAGGCAGTTCTGGGCTAGTGTAGTACTAGCAATCATCATGGAGACAGGAGGGAGAGAGAGCAGGAGAAGGAACAAAGATGGCCCAGGTAGTGCCCATCCATGGGATGAAGAACAGACAAAGGTGGAGAAGAGAGAAAAAAAAACAGAAAAGAAAAGCAATGGTGGAAAACTCTCTCATGACAGCCTGAACAGGTCTGTTTGCACAGTGTCATACAGGGACAGATAAGAGTCGCTGTATGGCCAGCCAACAGCAATTGCTATCCACCAAGGAAAGATGACACCTGGTATGATGGAAGAATAAGGATCTGACACCTCTTGGGCTTTCTCTGTTCACTCTGGGCTTTTTAAATTGCAAGATACATCTTATTTGTTGGACACTGGAAGCAAAAAGGCACTGAAGTGAGCCACCCACCACCACCCACCCACCTCCATTTTCATTATATTTCCACACTCTGTTTCCAAAACTCTCTCATAACTATGTGGAAAGATACTACAAATCACGTCAAGAATATTATATGACGGTGAAAGAGTTATGCCACAAGACCTGTTTCTAAATGCCATTTATCATACTTTTAAACTCATCCTCAGCACTAATAAACAATGTACTTTCTTACTTGCATGTTCTTACAGAGAAAATACGGAGCAAACCTGGTCGGTGAATCTCGTTTATCCTTTAATTGACCCACGTACAGTATACTGGATGAAAGTCTATCGCTAAGTAATACAAACGTTACACAGGATCAGCTGTGCTTAAAAGCTTTGTGAAAGAAGTGTATTTTGCAGCAAGTACTTGAAAAATGAGATAAAGGTTGTTTAGCGTGCAAGGGATTTGCTCCAAAGCCCACTGAAGCTGGTGGAATGACTTTGGTTGATTCCAATGGTCTTTGGATCAGAACCAAGGAGGGAAGAACTAGCGCCAGACATAGAGGGCAACATAAAAGAAGGCATAAAAAATAAAATTCAAATTAAAAATTATACACAGTGGGACAAGTCCTGGCCATACTGCAAATTGTTAGAAGGTACTGTTACGGATCTATTGCTCAAGTGGCCCACACTGGTGAAAGGTCCTAGATCCAAAACTTCTCCATCACCATGATTCACACACTGATACTACAAGTCATAGCACATGTTCCTCAACCAGGAGATAAGGAACCATGCCTCATAAGAAAAATCTTCTCCTGCGCCTATGAGATGGTGTCTGCTGAGATAGCCAGTGTGTGCCAGCTGTTGTGTTTTTCATCTGTCCCACTACACTGACATACTTATTTAATACAGACTACTGCCATCATAAGCCAACAGCTGTAGCTAATCGGGCTACGGTTGTTTCTGATGAAGTGCTTTTCAGATCTGAATATGCCAATCCATCAAGCCCAAGACTTTTGATGGGGGGAGAAAGTTCAACCAACTCCCTCCAGTTTTAAATTCCACTTTTGTTTTTAAAATTAAACCACTGGCAATAAAAGAGTAAAACACAAAGAAGAAGTCAATATTGAAATCAAATGTTTTAGCTGATGCTAGAGGAAAAAAATTCAGAACCTGAGTTTTCATTTTGCAAAAAATTTTGAAATTCTGGCTGTTGGCCCAAGTTTTAAACCCAGGTTCGGTTAAAAAAAAAAAAATAAAATAAAATCCTAAAAATGTTCACAGGATAGGAAAGCCGTTTCCTGCCAACTCTATATTGGCTTACAGTTCTGACGCATGCAAGCTGGATTTGAATTAGTAGATTAGGCCCAGATCCAAAAAGGGACCTAGGCACTTAAAGTGGGACTGAGGTATGCGAGTCCCAGACAAAAGTCCTCAGTCCCTGGAAACCACTGAGTTTTCAAAATTAATATTTCAGCTTTGGAGCATGCCCCAAAGCACCTCAGCCTTGACGAGCAGCTCTATGCCCACCTCCCCTCTTCACCTCCAGCCAGACCTTCCCAGGCTCCCCTGGAGCATGCCCACCAATGCCAGGGTCCTTCAAACATGCAACAGCAACTCCATTTTCTTCCAAAACACAAACAGAGGAAGAGGTGGTACCACCTTATCGTACAATAGCTGGGCGCTTGGAGCACACACCCAAGCAGAGCTGGCTTCTCTCTCCTGCTTGCCCATGAGGACTCAGCCCTGTGCTGCAGAGGGTGCCTCGACCAGAGCCTCTCCTTCCCCCTGCGCTTCAGTCCCATGCAAAAAAGATGTTCTTGGCCCTGGTTTCCCCTGCCGAGTTTTGGTTAAATACCTGATCTCCTTATTTTCATTATGTGAATGTATAAAACACTGGCAGAGGGGAAACAGATCCAAAAGCCATATGCTTTCTCTTCAGGAGAGACTTTTGGATTTAAGACATCCCTTTGCCCTCAGTGTTGCCTTTTGCCTGTCTCGGGCATCTCCACAATCAGTACTGGCCTTTCTGTTTCCTATCTTTCCCCACATTTTGTAAGAGGGGCTCAGGCTCCCAGTTCAGTGGGTCAGGATGAGGTTCTTTAGGTCTCAAGCCTTGCACCCTATGGCAGACACAGGGTGGATTCAGCTCTCCATCACTTCTGCTGGCTGGCAACCCTGGGAAGAGGACACCGCCTGCTGCCAGGCCTTGGAGGCATGCAGTCCCACTGTGCTGTTATTCCTGCCTGTGCATATACGGAGCAGGGAATTAGGCTTCCTTGTTTACATCTCCTCTTTTCTTTTTATCTTCCCCACCCCCTCCTTTTTTTCCCCCCTTTCTTAGTAAAGAATGTTTTTAAAAACAAGTGCCTGCATTTGAGCTCCTGCGAACTCTAGTTTCCTTGGAGAAATGTTTGTGCTCTTTAACTTAAAGAATTTCCGAAACATATAGAAAAGGAATTTCATAAACTGCTCATTGAAAAACATTCCATACATTCCCCGCTCATCCAGAGACACCCGTGTGTGGTCTCCGACAAGGTCAGGTTTGGGGCTACGTAACGGGGACAAAGATTCCAGCGCTCAGAAAACAACAGATACCGCAGACCATGGGACGGGGGGGAAAAGACCTCGTGACTCCCATTGCTGGAGGCTGGGAGACCACCGGAAAGGCAACAGACAGTAAACACTGTGCATTATCCCAGGGAGGAAAACCCCAGCGAGAACCTCCTGCATATCTGTTGAGAGAGTGACATCAGGCTCTGCAGTGCTAAGGAATGGAGAAGGAAGGGGGGCTG
>VYZM01006848.1:388610-477502 GCA_013398915.1 Dromas ardeola
GGGGGGGGCAAGTGAGAGGCTCTGTCCCATTTTAATCCCTTTTCCCAGATTAGTTATACATGGGGAATTCATGATGGAGTTCCCCCTTTGGGCTTTGAGCCTCAAAACATTTCATAACACACAGAGCCCTTCTGAAGCCTTTTGATCACGTCTTTTCGGAGGTTGCTGTGTTTATGCGCATGGCTGTGCACGCGGGCAGATGAGAGAGGGAAAGACGGGGAGCAGAGGCATCCTGCACTCATGGCACCGCAAGTGGGGTTTGCAGGACAACACCGTCAAGGAAAAAAACCCACAACCAAAACAACAAAAAAAACCCAAACGGAGAACAAAACAACTACGGGACAAATACCACTGATGCTACTCTGAGAGCTCAGCAACATCAGCTACAAGTCTTCTGTGCTGCTGTCAGGAGGGAGTTATCTGGAAACCTGCAGCACACCATTCGCCTCACTGGAACCTAGCACAAGGAATGCTGAGCGCTTTTTATTCAACACCCCCAGCTACACAGAAACAACCCAAAACAAGGGCATTCACTCAACCTGATGGGCTGTGTTGACTAAACAGATTTGACATCAACCAAGCACCATTAAGCACCAAGCTGCCGTGCATGGAGATGATTTCCACAAGCCCATGACAGACTGGAGAGTTTGGGGTTATGGAACATCTCCCTGCTCTATGTGTTTCGGTTACGGTACTCCATAGCCTCGAAACCTAAAAGGTAACATAAATTGCTACCACGCTTAAGTCATTTAGGATCCCACAGCTCGAAGTTATTCAGCCGACCAAGAAGAGCAGAAACCTCCCCTCAGATTAATAGGAACGAGGTCTGTGAGCCAAGATCCTCAAAGGCACTAGATCCTCTTTGAAATCAGTGGTGCTTAGATATTTTAATAAGTGTCTTTAAGGATCTGGACCAAAACACCAATGTCCCCCCGAACAAATGATGTTAAGCGTCTGGGAAAGTTTACAAAGGTGACTGGGAGACTCTCCACATTTCTGGGAGCCTAAACAGGGATATGGCTATTTTGGCAAATTTTACTCATTGCTGGTTATTAAACCAGAGCTCAACTGGTTTAATTAAAGTCCACGGTAAATAGATTTACTTTCTCCAATGCCAGTGCTCTGTATGGACACATTCAAAGGCATTTACTTCCATTTAGCTAAACTTGGTAACTGACTCTTCTAAATGTTTCCACATGGTGGCTTGAATATTTTTTTTTTTTTTTGGTTTTTGAACTAAATCAATTTTAAACCAATTTTCGTTACATTGGTGGTTTTGCATGTCCACAAGGCCTGCGGGCCTCTTGGATTTGAAATCTTGGCGTGAAATTCAGCCCAAAATGCCAAGTGCTAAAACCCGATGAAAATGAAACCGCTGCAATCTACAGGGGAAGCTGCCTGCCACTCAGACCTGCCCATGCTGCTGGCTGGGCCAAGAGAACCTTCCCCAGGGCACCAGTCCTGAACTGGGACCAGGGGCTAGGCACGGCTGAAACTTGCCTCTGGACATTGCCACTGCTCCATCCCAAGCAGGTTTGGGATTTGGCAGCGGTGAGCTCAAATGCTGGCTGGTGGAACTTGCTTGAAGCATAGCTTGTGGGAAGATCAAAATCCTGATCAGGAGCCTCTTAAAAATGTGGCTTCAAAGCTAACTGGAAACCTGGCCCAGAGCTTCTTCCAAACCTGGCCCAGGGCTTTCCTGCAATTCAGCCTGGGTTTGCAAACTTGGCTGGCGTGAGGTTTATTGCACCTAGTTTGGGGCTTTGCTGTGAACATTTTGTGGAGATTCAGCTCTTGAAATTAAATGGGCTCTGTTGTTCAGAGCCTGGACCAGCGTCCCTAACATCTATAAACTCGGCACTGATCTATTTATTTTCATGTAGAAATTAACTGAGGGTCAGACGCTTTATTTTCAAGGGAGAGGTCGTTGCTGTGTATTATCAGTAAATCAAATCATTAAAATCAGATGCATGAATGGATGAAATAAGGACTACTTACTGCCGCATACTGGAGGGCTTTGACTCATTAAAGCAACCTTTTAAATTGGTGAGGAGTCAGGTTTGTTACAGTCCTGTTTCCCCACCATGGTGTCTACAGTAAGCAAACCTCAGAAGTCTGGTAGCAGCACCCAGCACTTGGGATGCCTCAAAGCAGAGGCAGCAGCTTTAGAAGAGACGTTTCTCTTGAAAGACACGAGCAGAGATGAAGATTTTCTGCCTCCTGGTCGGTTTGGGGCAATGAAGAAAACCAACAATACTTTTGGTTTCCCAACACTACTGCTTTTAGTACCCCTAGAACTAGAAAAGAATGGGTTTAGTTACTGTTGAACTGCTATTCTTTCCCCTCAAAGAACCCTCAAAAATGGTGACCGTTCAGAGCAGAGCCAAGCTGGTTCTTGGCAAAGGTGCAGCGTGGCTCTTATTACTGAGGGGAATGTGGTCATGTTGCTAAGATAGTGGCCTGGGAGTCAGGCCACTGTTCTTGGCTACCCCGCCACCCCACCGTGTAACCTTGGAAAGTCACGTCTCCCCTCCGCGGCTCCATGTTCCTTGCCATCCTGCGCCTCTTGGCTATTTAGGCTGCCAGCTTTATGGTCCAAGGTCTGTCTCTTGCTATTCTAGCTACCACCATAATTACGAGAATTTGATATACGCTGCTTTCCAGCACCCCTTCCCACAGAGCTTCGTTAGAGCAGCTCTGTCTTCATGAGCAGCAGGGCAGAAATGGGAGTTCAGGCATTTTCTCTGTGGAGGCTTCTCACCCCCATCTTGACACATTCCCATACTCACTCCACGCCGAGGGACATCATCATCCTTGTCACCTTTCTCATTCCCACCCAACAACCCTTGGAGTCATTTGCATTTAGTGTGTTCACATGATTTTCTCCTCATTCACATGTGTGCCCAGCTGGGGCACCATGCCAGCTTCTGCCATCCTTTCCTGTGACATACAAATACTGTAAGGGACAACCTGCCTCCATCACCCACCAGGGGCACCCCAACATCCAGCCCCAAAGGGACTTTGACCCAGAGAAACACTGTTTATCAGGGACATTCAATGCAAAGGTATACACTTGAAGCAGAAGAAACCAGAGGTTTGTACCCCAAGGTGCGCTTCTAACCCAGCATGCATTTGTAATGACTGCTTGTGTAAGGCAAGGGTTTATACCTGACCTTGGAGGGCTGCTGAGCTTGCTGGCAATCCCTTGGACCCTGCTGGAAATCCCTTGGACCCTGCAGCCTGACGTGCAAGCATCTTTCTGCAAGCAGTACCGTATTGCATACAATTATGGGGTCCTTTCTTGACTGAACAACGTAGCCCAAAGCATCAAGAGAAAGTCTAGGTATGACATTAGTGTCTTTTTTTTTACTGGGGCTAAACCATTGCTGTGCCAGAAGCAGGACTTTTGCAAAAAGTAGTGCAAAACTGCTTTTTCTTCACTGTTTTGCACTAAGGATCCCTAACTCCAGGAGCCACCACACCACTAAGAGAACAGGTCCTTCTTCTGCTCCAAGATCTCTTTGGAGGCTGTTCCCCAAGATGCCTTAAGCCAGCAACATGGCTCAGTTGCTGCTAACTCTTATCTCTGGTACTACAGAAGACCCAGTTGGGGTCATGTGGGTATGCAAACATGAAGGGACAGTCCCTGAATGAAGACCTTTCAGTCTCAACAGAGGAGTGACACAAAGTCAAAGAGGTTAAACAGTTTAGTGAGATCACCCCACAGGGAACTGGTGGGGCTGTGATTAAAACTCAGAGAGCACCAACTAGCTGCCCTGCACACTGGGGCACTCTGTCTTCACTCCTTTACATGGCAGTTCCATGCATGTACACCAATATACACATGTTTGTGTACATTTTATATATATATATAAAGACTATCTAAACACATGGACACACATGCATCCTAGGTTGTCAGTGTTAGGTTGATGGTTGGACTCCCTTCCAACCTAGACAATTTTACAATTCTAAGACTGTGCATGCCGATGCACATCATCACTGCAAGTGGCATGTTGTGATTTGCTCTGTGCTACCTGCCAAGTGCTCACAGCCTCTTGTGGAGTGCCCCTCCTGATCTTACCTAGCAGGAACCGTGCACCGTTTCAACTCCTAGAGGTTAAGCCAGCACAACAAGCTGGGATTTCTGAAGGTGCAGACGGGACAGGCAGATGATAGCACTTAGATACCATCTATCTCAGCTCCTTCTCAGAGCTTGGTGTTGTGTGTTTTATCAACAAATAAATGTCTTTACTACTGCCAGCCCTGCTGAACCACTGTAGCTGCAGACAAGCAAGCTGTGTTTGCTTCTCTTTCGTTTGTCATCAACACAATGGCCAGCCAAGTTCTCATTCCAGCATCTTACTTGTTGGTAACAACAAACACAGGCAAAAAGAGAAAAGCTGAATTTTGGCTGGCTGCAGGGATGCAGAAGCATAGGTTTGGGTAGGTAAAGTTAAAAAGCCCCAGTATGAAAATCACTGGGGGAAAAAGAAGCATAAGAAAGCATTATTTGAAACCCCAAAAAAGCTGGCTGGTTCAGATTCTCAGACTCCCTTCTTTCTGCTCTTTGGGGTGGTGTTGCGTATAAATGCTCTTCCTTCACCAACACATGGCCAAGCCCAGTTTGACCGGCAGCTCCAAACAACGCATGGGATTTGCAAGTAGCTTTGAAGATGTTCGCCTATTTGTTCTCAGAAGCAGTAACCTTTCCCTTTCCCACCCCTCTTACTGCTGCCTGTCCCTGAAAGCCGTGAGGAGGGAGCTTACACCCAATTCACATCCAGGACCGCCCTGAGGTTTGTTGGCACTTGTGAAGCACAAGATATTCACAAAGTAAAGGAAACCAGGGTCACTCCCTCTCTGCAGTTACCAGCTTCGATTTTGCTGCTGTCTGACTGCAGGCGAGAGGGTGGGAGACGTATTAGGAATGTGACATGTTATCATCAGAGACAGGACTGCAGCACAGAGGAGTTAGGCAGCTTCACCCCTGCACCCAAACCACCCCAGTGTGCCGCCGTTTCCTCCACGAGTAAGCCAAGGAACGGGAGCGAGACCTGAGCAAAGCTGCCGAAGCATGAGAAGGAAGGGACAGTCACCTGCAGACTCCTCTGTTCCCCTCATCCCACTTTCCTAGCCCCTTTTCTGCGTCCAAAGAGGTGCCCACTTGCAATCACGAAACCAGAGTAGGCACCACGTGCCCACCTGCAGTGAAGAGCTGATGGACAAGGGAGATCTGGACCTCGGCAAGAGCCAAGTCAAAGAAGTCCCTGAGAAAAGAAACTTTTCTACCCAGTGCCTCTAGACAGAAGGGGTCTCCTGGCCTGAAACACAAAAAAACAAGACGAGAACAAAACACAGGCAGAACCTCTCAGCCTCCCTGGGATAGCTGTTCTTTGCCAGATGCCTTACCAGGCACAGAAAGGAAAAAGGGTAGACATACGGATTGCTACAGACACAAAAGAGAGAGAGCAAACAGCACGCCACAGACACAGTCATGCTGCTTAACGTGTTTATCAAATATTTTGGGCCCAGTGCAAGAATAGCATATACAGTACAGCGCAAGAGTAGAAGAGGGGCTCGGATTTAGGTGACAACTGAACTCAGTCAAAAGGAGATCAAGAAACCCTCTGCAAGTGTTTCACTTCACAAGGGCTGCACTCAGGGACCATTCCAGGTCTGGATCACAGTCCCGCTGTTGGGCACAGAGCTCAGGGCAGACTGCTAGGGGAAAAACACAGGGAAGGACCACGGCAGACACCACCGACGGGAAGATCTCTGGAGTATGTTAGTAGGTTGCTGAAAGGGAGGAACAGTTTTGAAACATGAGCCCAGAGATAAAAATCAATTCTAAGGTGAGGATGAGCTAAATATGTCCAAGGCCTTTCAGCACAATCTAGGCACATGTGAAACCATCTAAATAGTAAACATCGCATTTACTACTAATGGCCTCCTAATTTATTTATGGAACCCCATCGCATCGCAAATCTCCGTCATCTGCATCACACACAAATCGCCCTGGCACTGGGGGAGTGGTGCAGGAGCTCTGCTCTGCTCAGACTTTGCTACCTGTTTTCAGAGATAAGTGCTAAATAAGAGCCCTGCAAAACACGATAAGGCCCACGCTTCAAGATGGTCGACTGAAAATACTCATTTCCCAACTTGAGGATGTTTCACAAACTGTCTTAGTGCCTTGGAGCACCTCAAGCAGGGGAAGGAAAAGGAAATGCAACCACAGAAGCCAACACAATCAACCCCAGGGTTGGGAAATCCCTCCCCACATATATACACGCGCATACATATATATATCCACGTTAGTCACTGCTATGGCAACTAAGACAACAAAGATATCCTTTTAAAAGCCCTGCGGTAAGGAGGAAAAATATTTTGCTATATATATCGTCGCCTATTGACGTCACAAAATAATTTGAAATAAACTAACCTTTAAGTTTGGATCACGCTGGTCCTCATTTCTCCTCTGTAGATATTGAAATAATGTTCACGTCACAATGAGCATCTGTTACCTTTCATGGAAAAACTAACCAAAGAAAGCTGAGCTAGGAAGTTTTTTATCAATCCCTCTCCCACACCCTCACTGAAGCAACACCAAAAAAAACCCCTCTCCTAAAACCTATGGAGAGCTGTATCCTGAAGTTCTGGTTTAGTCATTCCTCAGGCAAAGGCCATGCTGACATCAGAGGGAAATTGCTAATTTTGGTAATTAGTGAAAATTAAGAACCTGAGGTCAGCTCTGACGATTTAATTCAGCTGAGTATCTAAAGAGTTCGCTGGAAAGAGGCAAGCTGACAGAGCTGAGTCTGGGCTGGATTGTAAAAATAAAGCATTCCATATGAAAGTGATTTTAGGAAGTTTTCCACGGCCAAGAGCTTGTAGATCAGAGTGCCCCTACCTCTTGTGCATGCGTATGCAACACCCTGCACCGCGGGCCCTTGACATGACTTGCACTCTTTGCACTCATGTCATCAGTGCAATTATTTTATTAACAGCTCTAATAAATTAGCTGCTGCTATACATCCAAGAAATACAGATAAGTGGATTTAAGAGGCACTGGAGAAGGTAGGGAGTTTAGGACCTTAGTTTGCACTGGGCCGTATCAATACACCCCTCCTGAAGTCAAAGCACAACATAATCAAGCACAATGTAGTGGGGCATCAGCCCCTCATGGGAACAGGCTGGATGTTGGTGATGGTTCACAGGTGCGAGGCATGGGGGCATCTTTGGCATGCGATGGCTCTATAGTTCCTTCCCCAGTGCCCAGAATCAACAAATGCAGCATCTCCCAACCCCTGGCTAGCAGAAGAAGGTGAGAAATACACCTCAGCTTTATGTTATGCTCCAGAGGAACTCTCTCAAGTCACTTTCAGCCCAGTGAGTTTTTTAGCTGGCTTGAAGGATGCTGATCTGCTTGCATGTCCTACCAGAACCCTGCAGAGTGGGCTGAGATGTTCTCAGAGCACGAGGTATGCCATACTTCTCTCAAAAGCACCGTGGATATTTCAAAGCAACAGAATTTATTAGAGTTTTTTGGATGGTAAATTTCTCTTACTCAATGTGGTGAGCTTGAACAGATATAGCAAAGGCAATGAGTCACTTGAGCATTGTGGGCCGTTATATACTATTAAGTCATCTGCAGTCCCATGGTGAACCCATTTGCAATGTGCTATTACATGGTCACTTGATGTGTTGTAGGTTTGGGTCTGTTCACCTCCTCGTTTGCCTTTTTTTTTCCTTTTCTTTTTGGTAAGTCGAGCTACAGCCTACAAATAAGGGATAACACAATTCAAGCAGATTTGAATCAGCCTTATGAAGAGGAATCAGCAATCTCATATGTTTTTGGAGGCTTAGAAATTTGCCTTCTTTCATCTTCTCCCAGGTGACTTGTTTTCCAAAACCTGTGGAATTGCTGCAATTCTCACCCCTCCTGTCCACCTGTCAAGTTTCCCTCCGAGCACAGGGAATCAGAGAGCTCAACTTACTCCTGGGCTGTTGAGAAGCACTGACAGTCCACCCCCAGAAACATGGTGCTTCAGGTAGGTAAGCATCCTCACATTACTTAACTCCTAACTGCAGTCCATCAAGACACAATCCTACTTTTCTCCCATCTCCTGTTGTTCCCCAAATTCTTCTGCAACCTCTTGTGCCATCAGTCACTTCAGCTGTTCCCTACAAAAGTTTCCTGAAGTACTCTGCCTAGAGATTGCCTTCTGTGGCTCAGCCTGCAGGCCTTCACCTTGCAGGCTTGCATAAAAGACACAATGGAAGAGCCCCTACTTATTTTTAATTCTTTAAATTGTCCAGTCTCCCTATATATTTTCTCTCATCATAGAGAAAGACAGGAATCTTTCTGAAGATCTCATCCCTCCCTTTCCTCATCTGCCTGTGTCAGCACAGGAAAATGACATACTAATATTTCTACTAACTATAGACTTCTTCAGCCCTGATTTGCAGAAGCTCACAGAGAAGCACCTCTGCCACATCCTTTTCCCAGAAAACATCTTTTGTTTTCTTCACCTTACCCCGTTCTTAACTCCCTCCTTCATAGGAGGTCAGGCAGACATCCAAAAGCCCTTCTCGCTGCTTCTTTCTCCTTTTATTAATGCCACCTGCCACCCCTCCCCACCACCCTAATCAGGTCCAGATGGGATATGACAGACCCTCAAAGGCCCCTGAACCTACCTTTTCAAAGGAGGAGCTGCCCTTGTCAAGGGCTGTTGTTACTGCTGGAAAGAGTTGTAGCTGCAACAGGTTTATCTAAAGACTATGCAAGTGCTAGGTGGTTGCTGAGCACCAGAATAAGAAAAAAAGGCTATAGTCCGTGGCTGAACAAAGTAGTTGGACGTTCTACCAAGGCTGAAATACTGAAAATATGGAAAGCTTTTATCGTACTCCATGCTGTACCTAGAAAGCTATAGGATTGCTGTGGGACGAGTCAGAGAGGCAGCCTTAGGTCTGACAGCTGCTAGTCCTGAGGTGCTTGATCTACTTGGCAGGGAGAAAAGCGAGCTCTGATACCACAGGCCAGAAATCAGAAGAATGCCTTTTTCTCTACCCACAAAGAAGAAACATACAAGTAATACGCTCTAAAGCAGAGATTGCGCAAAAAAAGGCTGGCCACAGTATAACTTTCAACTGAAGACTGAAACAGGTTGCTTTGAAGATGTCTGTCAAAGCCCCTGGTTGCAGCCCCAATTGTGGTTAAGATCCAAGAGAAAGAGAAGCAGAGAGGGGATATAGGGAGGCCTAGATTGAACAGAGCCATTTGTCAAGAGAATTGAAGTAGAAAGGCGATGTGGAGTTCAAAGCTAGCGCCCAGCAAAAAAAATGGTATGCATAGCTACAAACATGGCCAAAACAAGCCAGAACAAAGGCTTGGTGGGAAAATGCTACAGCACAACCCCTGGCACATGCACTCAGCATGAACACCAGCTCTCTTACCCCACTGAGTTCCTCCTCAGCTACAGTGGAGCTACCTTGCCAGTGGAGGGAAGTGCTAGGGGAGACAGGCAAGCTTGGGTGGGATGGTGACAAGAGGCCAACTGTGCAGGTAGTTGATGTGCATAGTCTGACAGTCTCTCAATCTTCGGAAAATCCAAAATGGGGGGATTGAGGGAGGTTCTCTTTGGGTGAATCTCTTTGAGTAAACCTCTCCACACCCACCCATTTTGGATTTTTACCCTTTTTGGAGTGAACCTCGGCTTGGCTGCGGACATTTTTGAGGGCCAGTGTGCTGTGGCTTTCTCAGCCCACCAGCGGTACTTTTCCTTATCTTCTGACTCTAATTCCTAGCATTATGGCAGAGCATTGCCTTGCTCATCTAAAAACAAATGGGGTTTGTGTTACCTGAAGTTGGCAACACTCTTAGCTTAGACACCAGTGTCCAGAAAACAGTGGCTTATGCTGGTAACAGTATTTCTTTTAAGGCTGTATGCAGACTAAATGCATATAGAATGATAGAATAGTTTGGGTTGGAAGGGACGATTAAAGGTCAACTAGTCCAACTCCCCTGCAATAAGCAGGGACATCTTCAACTGGATCAGGTTGCTCAGAGTCCTGTCCAACCTGACCTTGAATGTTTCTAGGGATAGCGCATCTACCACCTCTCTGGGTAACCTCACCACCCTCATTGTAAAAAATTTCTTCCTTATATCTAGTCTAAATCTTCCGTCTTTTAGTTTGTCCTACTGCCAACAGGCCCTGATAAAA
Source organism: Dromas ardeola (assembly GCA_013398915.1). Lineage (NCBI taxonomy): Eukaryota > Metazoa > Chordata > Aves > Charadriiformes > Dromadidae > Dromas > Dromas ardeola. Next base: position 398,832 of record VYZM01006848.1, read on the forward strand.
AGTTTGTCCTCATCTTTCCCGTAGGCCCCCTTTAAGTCCTTTAAAGGCACAAAGGATGGGAACTGGATAGGTTCAGTCTGGGAACTGAATGGGGAATAGAAGGACTAACTGGCTTCTCGTTAAATAGAAAAAGATGGAGCCCTCTGCTTCTGCATGCTAAAGCATTAAATATGTTAGAGAAGGATTATCCAGAAACCTTTCAGAATATAGCGTATGCTGATTCTTTTTTTATGCCGGATGTGTCAGTAAGGTCTTGGCAGGCTGTGGGGAAAAAAACACAGTGTCTATAGGATTTCAAGGTTGTCGCAGATCAGTAACCTCACTCAAGGTCTGTTATACACATTCAAAAATGACCCCATCTCTTCTTTCATCTGAGGGATTCCACTAGTTTCATCCATTTGCTTGCTTTTCTTCCTTTTTGTGTTTGTCCTGCAAAACAATACACCGCTACTATGTTCCTTCACTGGAGCTTCACCAAGACTGGACCGTCTCAGTAGAGCTTTGCCAGATATGTCACAAAGTCACTGCATGGCAACATGATGCTGAGGACCTGACATAAAGGTGAGGCACTTTAATCAGGTTGGTTTATAAGACACCGGTAAAACTCTGCAAAACCAAGTTCTCGCGGGGGGGGTGTCAGTGGAGTTGGCCAAATCCCCAGTGGATATAAACTGTCATAGTTTCATGCAAATCATCTGGAAAACGATACCATGGTTGGCAAGCTGCTAAGGTAACAAGTATACCACAGGGCAATGCCAACTAATGCTGTCTGTGGATCCGGTCCATTAGCTGTACTGGTAGTATCAGCTTATGTGAACATATTTGCGGCTCTGGTAAACCTGGAAAAAATGACATTCCCATGGGTTTGATGAGAAGTAAAACATTTGATGCTTTGGTCTCAAATTTTCTGCTGTCTTCCACAAGAAACAAAGGGCAATGTTTCACGAATGGCCTTCTCTTTTTCCCCCCTTTTGGGGCAAATGTAGGAAAATGTGTTATCTGTGGAATTTCAGAACTTGTTCTTTAATGCAAAACACCAAAACCACCAGAAATAACATTCTCCTGGAAAATGCAAGATTAAACTTTGCCGTAAGCCAAAATTGCATACTGATTGCTATTCATCATTCTGCTCCCCTCCTATGTACTTTATACATCTCCAAAATGCCTTACTATGGCAGTCACGGTTCAAGGAGTAGCTGGACGAAGCCACTACTTCCAAAGCAGGTATTACCCAGATCTGTGTTCAGAAACATCCTTCCCCAGAAGAGACTGGACAGCTGCTCTTTGTTGATATCCAGTCTCCCAGCACCTTCAGCAAACACATCCAGGAACCTGGATACAGACTAGGATAACATTTCCGGCCAGACTCGTCAGGATATGACAGGTTTTTTCCAAGTTACCAGTGTGTGCATGCAACCTGAAGTCCAAAGCACAACTCAATAGCTCTTGAGCTGTTTGTCAAGCCTGCAACTCTCAATACCTATCTGGCTGCAGGAGAACCCACCAAAGGATGATGCTTTAGTATTGGATCTTGGCGAAATCTAGAATGCGATCAGGTGCTTCTCCTCATCCTGGGACTAGGAAACTTCAAAGGGCAGGTGTGCATTACGGCTTTCTCCAACAGCTTCCACCAGCAGTGTTTTTCTTTATCGTTCTCTCCCTCTACTTCAACATTTTTAAAACGGGAACAGGAGTATCTTCCTCCCTTTAAGGAGACTAGATTAATTAGGGCTCTCTTGCCATGTCTCAAGTCTTATTCACCCCTGTGAAAGGATTCCTGCAGGCGTCAACATAGCTTAAGCCTCAAAGAAGGGCCATGCACAGCTCTATAGCTGTGTACTATATCGTCATTGTATACTTTAGGGAGGTCTGAAAGTGGTCCTTGCTCAAGGCCTGGCTGCAGTAAATAGTGTGGGTACGTGTGCTCTGCGTAACAGGACACCACGAAGGGCTGCCAAGGTCCAGCTTATTCAGAGCATATTATCTCAGCTCAGCCCTGCACCACTGTACTGCTGTCCTCTGGGCCTTGGCACATTCACGGGGGACTGGAGACCTTCCGCATCGCACTGGGTTCAGTTGTCCTCTTGGTGCATCAGATGTATGCATCGCTTTCCTCTCTTCCCCCCCGTGTTTAATCCTAAGCCAAGCAAAACGCTCTTTATGCTGGAGACCAAGTCACCTGTGACACATGGGACCCTTATTTTTGAGCTAGAGGTGAACTGAAGATATGAGTCTGCCAGATCATCTGTAGAACATGCTGGTGGCAGATGGTATATAAACATGTGTTTTCTTATTACCCAAGAAGGGAAAACAGTTGGGAAAGCAAAAGTTTCTTCATTTTTTGCAAAAATTTAAGTTAATGAATGGAAAAAAGTCAACAAACTTCTGAAATTCCTTTTGATAAACAGGATTTTGTCTTAAAAAAAGAGAAAAAAACCACAGACTTGGCAGGGCCGAAGGCTGCTACTTTTCATTAGGACAAGATGATGGTATGGCAGGAATGCAGGACAGAGGGGTGCAGATGTGTGAATGCATTTAGGAAAGGACACCCAGGGATTCGAGAAGTGCCTGTTCCCAAAATGGGTTGATCTGAGGTAAAGGAAACCTTTGGGATAGGAAGATAGCAAACCCCCGCACACACCCTTTTTATAGTGGATATAAACAGTTTTACGGTATTTCCACCAAACAGAAGAAGAAGAAAAAAAAAAACTAAAAAGGTTTCTGCAACACACACATGTTCCCCATTAATTAGGAGGACTGCTGTTAACAACACGTTGCGCCAGAGCTGCCAAGAACTGTCAGACGAAGGACAGGGAAGCCCACGGCGGAGGCTCTGCTGCCTCCCGGGGGGCAGCCGGCCGCCCAGCCAGCAACCCAGTCCCGGCTCTCCAGCTGGGTCAGCCCCCCACCGTGGAGGGTGACGGGGAGGGGGGGGATACGGCAGGCAGCCGGGCTGGGGGCAAGGCAAAACAGACCGGCAGCCCCTCTTCGAATCTCTCTCCCCGCCCCCCTCACTCCAGCTACAGATATTTTCCACCGAAATCCTGGCTATGTTCACTTTTGGTTGAGACTTTGGGACTATTTTTGGCTTTTTTAAAACATGCTTAGGGGAGGCGCCTTCTACTTTTATTCACATAAAGGATCTTTATTTTTATGTATTGAGGGACACAAAAAGAGGAGGGGAGGCAGAGCGAGGGGACAGCTGCCTTATGCTTTGATTCAACTATACAACAACAACGCTAATCTACGTCCAAGCTGCCTTTTCCTCTTAGCAGGCTCCAAATACACACTTGCTGCAGCAGAGACCACCTCCAGCTTCCTGGTTTTCTCCAGCCACCACTGCGACAGAGCGCTGAGTGCTGGCTTTTAAGCATCTCTCACCTTCGCACCTCCTTGCAGCCACTTCAAGGGCTGGGAACAGCTTTATCCTTCTCCCAACAGATCCCCCTGTCCCGAGTCCCTCCTGAACTACACCCTTCCTTCAAGCACCCTGAGTGCCAGTTTGGATTCCCCGCTGGATGTGACCAAGGATGCACACTGTTATGTACACACAGGACTGACTCACATTGGGATGAAAGCGGGGTCCTGAATCTTTTTCCGCTTTAAACCAGTGTAGGAAATAATGTTGCAACAATATTGCAAAGTTCATCACAGGACCTTGGAGGAGGGGGAGATGATCTTATTTTAAAATAAAAACTATTACCCTTACACTTACATACTCATGGGCACCAAGACATGTCCAAGCAGCCAGTCCATCAGCAGGCACCAAGACGCTTGTCTCCAAGTGGCCAGCCCAGAATCCCTTGCCAGGACGCCAAGGATGAAAGATGACAGCTACCGTGGTCTTCTCATGTCTCCTGGACTCTTTAGAGGTTGATGATGATGTGCTTGTTTTGGATCTGCCTTTTTGTACTCTTTAGGAGCTGACAGGGATTAGCTTCTCCATCCTGTCCCACCTCGATGAGTCATCTGAATTTACTTGCAGTCCTTTGTCTCCCGATCTGGGCATCTTGAGAAGTTGCACGTAAATGTGCTGAGATCTTGATGACCCACTAATAAAAGGGGTTTCTTGAAACCCTTCTGCTGCTGCCTCCACACCAGACGCCCGCTCAGACCAGCAAGCACCTCTACTACAAGTCTCCACAGCAGGAGCAGTCAGAGAGGGGAAACCTGAAGACCACTGTCCTTTCCAATAACTGCGCTGCAGACGCCCATGAGCCAGTGGCCTTTCTGTTGAAACTCCATCCCTCTCAGTGCTGGGATGCAGGGCTCTACAGCTGCATACCTACATTTCACACACTGGGCCAAGCAAAACATCTAAAGCAGCCTTTCTTCTGAATCCCTAAAATGCTGCTGTTGAGAACTGCAACCCTGCAGTTTTGTGAGGCTTCATAGCTGCAATGATGCACATGGTTTTATGCCAAAAAGGCATCACTGTTAACTAAATACGTTCAACATCATCTCTACGAATATCATGTGAAGAAATCCTCATAGCTGTTGTCCAAAGCATTACTAACTTGCTCTTGGAAGGGAAGTCCTTTTCGACATGCAGGAAAACACCTTGGTCCGGATTTTCAAGAGCAGGTAGTGATATGAGTGGGTTCCCTCTTACACATCCAAGGTGAGGACATCCAAAGGGCTTTATTTTCAGGTTATGCTGACAGTGGCTTTCTGCTAACAACTTTCCCTCTAGGTGTCTTGAACTAAAAGTGGAAAAAGCTACCAGAAGCGTAAGGACTCCTGAAGGACTAGAGCAGACTGGACGTTTTTTTCCAGGGTGTAAGTCAAGAGGAACCATTTGACAGTGTGGATATAGGACTGCTGGATCTCAGTGAATATTGGGAGAGCTCCTCGGACTACCCGCTCTGATCCATGTGAGATAAGGGGAAAGTTCAGATTGAACTCCAAATGGACACCACAGTGCTGTTTTGCAGAACGTAATAAGGGTTTTGGTTAAAATACTTCAGTTTGGGATAGTTTATCTTTTGGAAAATATAATGAATTTCTGTAGAGAGCTGACAACTTTTCTCATATACACCTAATCCTTTTATTAAAAAGGATTTTTTTTCTTTTTTTTTTTTTTTTTGTGGGGAGAAAGAAGCAGCCTATGTGAAAACTTTCAAATATGTCTTCAAATACCCCTTCTAATGACATTTGAAAATCTAATTTACCATTTGGGACACGTTGCAAGAATCGACGATAGTAACAGTTTGACGTCTGTCTTGTTTCAATCCCGCAGGGGGGAGGGAGGTTTGGCAGAAAGCACTATTGTCATGTGGGAGTCTCAGAAATGAGTTGTCTCCTGGCTAATACTCTTCTACTGCAATGGTAAGTCAAATAGGCTAGTAGCCACGGCAACAGCCCAGAATCCTTAACTATCGCTATGGTTATTTCACATCACTTCGGGGCTATCCCAGTTCATACTGCTATCTCTCAAGACAGTATTTCATAGTGATTTCATTAAACGAGTGCAATTTGATATATGAATAACACCCACATTTGTTTTAACAGGGATCGTGTTAACTAAACTTCTGCCTGAAAATGTAGAGAAGTCAAACTAAAACAACGTCACAGTTTTAAAATCCACAGAGACGGGCTATAGTCCATAGGTGCAGAGCAGCCATGTGACTTCTCTCCTTTGTCTTACGTGTCCTCCTGAGGAAGCTGTTGGGAAGAAAGTGGGGCCTACAGCATCCTTAACCCCACATCTCTCGTGTACCCTGCAAGGAGAGCTGCCCTTGGTTGAAGGCATCATGTGTGAGCAGTCAGCCTGAAAAAATGAGGAGCAGCAGAAAGGGTCTGTGGCTCCTCTGTTAGCCCTGCCACCACCTTTTAAAAAACTAACAGCTTCTTAAGTATCATAATTTGATGTACATAATTTGAAGAAGTTACAAACGGCTACCAGCCCTCAGCAAACGCTTAGTTTAGGAACCCTTCCTGGTGAGAAAATTCAAAAAAAGGACAGAGGTAACCATGGCCATAGCTGATGGAGTAACTTGACCATGGTCAGAGAAGAGACCAGGAGCAAAATGACAAAAAGAGCCCAAGTTTCCAGGCCACCATATTGCAATGGCTCAGTACTGGTTTGCTGGAGGCCTAGCACAGTCTCCTACATCAGGGCACAACAGAAAATCCAAGAGGCTTCCACACGGCACTTCTTGGTGGTGTTTTCAATCAGCGTTTGCTTTCCTGTCTGACAGCACCGATGCCCAAGAAAGCCATGACACTCCCGAGGTGGTGTTTCATGCCAGCGCTGCACAGCTGATTAAACAAGAGGAGATTCCTGTTTTGTCTCCTATGTCCATTTGTATTGCCATTTGTTACCCTTAAAAAATGTAGACCAGGTTTCCCAAAGCAAACCGGAGGACCAGGTGTCCCTCTCCAGTGTCAAATTACACAATTTGACTGTAATATCTGGATCTTCTCTCAACAAGAAAAGGCAAAAAACCCAAACAAACAAACAAAAACCACAACAATAGACAAGAGCAAGTTCAAAAGAGGAGGAACCAGACCCATGTTTCAGAGAATTGAATAATGAAGTATTCTGCAAAGTCAAACCCTTTAAAGTGTTTCTGGTTTCAGAAATATTTTTTTAAAACCCAGTGTTCCTGGTGCTTTCCAGAGTTATCTGAATTCCTTCAAAAGCCCACTCAAGGTTAAAGAAGAAAAACAATGTTATTCTAATTGAACAAAGCATTACATTTTTTGTATTATAAGATTAGAAATACAGTTGTGAAAGAGCTAGAAAACCAGAAAGACTCAAGTTGAGAGTTTATCTTGTGTTAATCTCCTGCTCTTGTTTCACCTGGGACTTTTTCTGAGGTGTTTCTCGTACAGCGAGGTGCTTCAAAGCAGCTCTCAAAAAAACCCTGTTATTTCTTTACTGCTGTAGGGGACCCCATTTTATTCTGCAGCTTTGGTTTAGCAGCTTGAGAATATGCAGGGCGGTGATTTTTCTACCTGAGCCCATTATTTCTTTTAGAAAATCACAGAAACTGCAGCTAGCAGCTCATATTATAAATATATTAATTGCATGCCTTAAGATCATTTCTGGGTACAAACAATTTCAGTTCAGTTTCAGCTACTGCAGTTTCTCCGATAACAACTTCCCATGTTTACATCCATCTGAAACATTGAAGCTTACTGTGTGGGTTCCTGAATATTTATCTATTCGATCGACCTGAACAACCTACCCAGCGTATTTTCAAAAGGCTGACTTCTCGGCAGCTAGAACGCTGGGGCTTTTGGTATTACTTGTCCTTCTTTCCGCGGCTGCCTAATGTCCCTGCCTGCTCCTTAGTGAAGATGTTAATTCAGAGCAGAGCTGGCAGCAGTCCCCCTGCCACCCCAGGGGGTTCCTCCTAGCAGTATGCAGGCAGTCATTAGTCTCTGACTATAGTCTGTCAGCCAGTCCAAGTCACTGGTCCCTCGTCCAAGCCAAACGGGGATGTCACATCATGCCAAGTCATGCCATAAAATAACAGTAGAAATAACTTACGTTTTAAATCCCCGAGGGCAGCTACCACATCAGGCTGGCTGATCAGAAAACAGACGCTAAAGCATAAGGAATGGTACTGGGGTCTCTTGCTTGCACAGGAATGAAGTGGTTTAACACCAAAAACGACAGAACAAAAGGAGTGCTTCAGCCAGGTTCAGCCTGAGCAATTTGGGCACCTAACTCAACTGCCTAATTGAGAACCTCATTGAAGTAGGAGAATAATGTACTTGCCTCAGCTGTCAGGAGGTGAGACAGCTACAGCCAAAGGTCATCTGGATCTTGGGGGTGGGGAATGAACCACTTTCTAAGAGCACCCATCTCTCTTCAGTAACTACAGGGATCCTTGGGCATTTTGTGGCATGCAGGACAAATCCAGGGTGAATGTGTATTAGAGTACTCTAGGCATTTTAATATACTGGGAAAAAACCTTGCAGTTAGCACAAGGACATGCCCATAACCTTCAATGTGCTACTGCTATGAGCAGCAACCCACGGAAAGACATACCATTGTAAAAGGAATACATGACGGTAAGAAGAAAAGGGGAAAGAAATGCAACTCGGAACAACAACAACAACAAAAAAATCCAATAAAATCGTATTTTTCCGCTCAAATTGAAATATCTTTTCATGTTTTTTTTTAATGGGAATCTTTCCCAAAGTCTATAAGGTTTCAAAAGCAAACCGGGTACTCTTGAAAACGGATTTTCTGGTAGCAAACTGTTTCTGTAAAAATGTGTACATAGCTCTCCCAGGGATCAGTATGATCCAGTGCTGTTGGAAATGTTCAGTAGTTATCTGAAGTGAGATGGCAATATTTAGGTTATTTAGACTTCTTACAAATATGGATCATTACAAATAGCTCATTATGGAGCATATAAAATGAGGTGGTAACTGGATAACTTGACAACAAATTATTTTCACTATACACAAGTGCAGGAAAATCTATATTGGAAAATGATAAATTAAGCCATTCACATGCCCTGAATTCACTGCAATCTCTCAAGGGGGGTGTGTGGAAATCTAGGTTAAATAATGGGCAACTAAACAAAGACATATGTTCAATGTGCATCACAGATCAGAAAGGCAACAAGACACTGGAAATCCTGCAACAATAGCTTTTCTCAAGCTGGAGCTGCCAGCTGAAACAGAAATACAGACACTTTTTTTCCCCTGATAAATCCTCTGAAGGATCCACCTCTCCTTCCACTCCGCTTAGATACCAAGTTGATAGAGCCACAGGGCGCCGGAGGAAGCGTCTCTTGGTTTCTATACCGCTGTGTGCGGCACTGACAGTTTGTCCCCGTTCTGCACACCCCGTGCCATGACTCCAGCCGTCTGTCCAAGGCTGCTCTGCAAACTGCCAGGTACTCACGGCTGAGAAAGTAGGTGTCTGACCACCTCTGCCAAAATCACTTGGATCACTTGTGCATGCTACTCGCCTTTGCAAGGAAAGGGTGCAGAGCTGACCCTTGGAGAAAGAGGGTTCTTGCTGCCCGTGGAGGCAGTACTGTACGCTGATGCTAGAGGCAGATGCTGTCCAGATTGCTGGAGGAGCAACGGGAGAGGTGGCTCCTCCAAAAACAACCCAAGCTAATGGAAAGCCTCCCAATTTTTTATCTCCACGCCTTCTTGCAGGGTGCACCTCTGGGTTGCCCATCCGGATGGAGGGAGGGCTCCAGAGGGGAGCGGCCACCCGAGGGGCAGACTGGCCAGGGAGGGGATGGGGCGAGCTGGCCCCGAGATGTATGCGTGGCTCTGGCCCGGCGCTTCGTCTGTGCAGGAGGGGGGCCGGCGGCAGCGGGCGAGCCAAGTCAGAGCATAGCCAAGCGAGAATGTTCTGGCAGCCCTTCCTGGCGGCCCGAGCAAAGTTATTTATCACTTTGTGCATTTTCCTTCTCATCTGTGTACAGCCGGCTCCAATGGCTCAGCTTGCGTTTTGCCTTCCAGAGCCAAGCCAGTCCCTTGGCTGTGCTTGGTCTTGGCTGTCCATTCACGCCTTCTGTCTCCTCCAGCTCTGCCTGGAGCAGCACAGGATCCCAAATTAGGGGTAGGTGTCTATAGCCAAGGAAGAGATCGAAGCATCAGCAACCTACATGGATGGCAAAGAGGACACCTCTCCCTGGGATGGCCGAACGCTGTGCTGCCGTTTACTCTGGCCGAGGAGTCGCGCGTGGTTGTTTCTGCTGCTCCCAGGCAGCCTCTGCTGGGGAGCTCCAGCGCCTGCCGGCAGCTACGAGACATTTTCTTTCTTTTATTTTAGGGATTGCGCCTTCACACTGATTTTTTCCAAAACGGTGGATATAACAACAGTGAATTTACAGCAAATTTTTCCAGTTCTATGGACTCTTTTCCATACTGCTAGTGTATTTTGCCAAAATGGCTAACACGGGCGTCTAAGTCGGGCTTGAAAATAATACCAGCTGCATTCAGATATTGTAAGGCTCACATCTGCTCTTGGTAAGGGCACACCACACTCTTCTGAAGACTGAACATTGCAAAAGCAGGTCAATACTAACTCAAGTCTCGCATCATCAGAGGTCCAGGCTATAGTCTGTCCTAGGTTCCACAACTTTGACTAAAGAGAGCACCCCTGAATTCAGGTGTCGTTCCTCTCCTCCTCCCTGAGTAGCCCATGTAGTTTTGTCTGGGGCTGATAAGCTCAGTGGCAAAACCCTCTGACTAAACAGCAATACTGCATTGACCTTGCCAAGCTTTGGGCAACGTACTTAAAGATTTATGTTTTTCTACTGGATGTTACACTCTAGAAGTTGGTAGATAATTTCCACCTATGCAAGGCCAGATCTTGACTACCTTCTAGCCAGCTTGGCCCCAACAGGGCAAAACCTGCCATTGTTTTGATCAGACACTTTTTCCGACGGAAGGATATGAATCAGAACACAGTGGGGTTGAAGGGGGCACCTGGTCTGCAGCAGATTCCCAGAAGCACGCATGACAAAAAGGCGTGTTGAATAGCAGCTTCCCATCATGAGCCCCTAATCTGCACATCCTGAGAACTTTCCAAAATTGGGCTGCAATTTCTCAAATTTGGTCTCTGCCTGAAGGTAGAAGAGGAAGTTGAGTAAAATCCCTTCAGACCTTCTGAAACAAGGAGAGAATGAAAAATTGCATTTCCTCATTGTAATAAAAATTCTAACAATTTTTTTCTCTGTAAAAGGCCACATCAAACCGCTTGAAATTTGAAGCTTGGTGTGGGTATAGCTCTCGTTACAGGCCAGATCCAAAGGAAGCTGAGGTCAACAACTGTGCCTCCCTTGATTTTGCCTGGCTCTGAAGAAGACCGGACAGGTAGGCAAACATATCATACAGAAAATCGTTCGGAACAGTTGTGCCTATTTTCTACTTGGAAGTTGCCTGGGAACAGGCTCAGATTGTTTGCAATGTGTCTAGGATTTGGATGTATTCACCAAAGCCCAGCTTTGCTTCATCCTCCTCAATTTTTATTTTAGAACCTTCCTCCATGAATAATCTCCTCGAAGAAAATATCCACCAGCAGACGAAAGGACATCTTTAGGTAAAGAATTTGTAACTAAATCATTTCTACACCCTTTTTTTTTTATAGCTGGGTCACAAGCAGATGATTTGTCAGTATTATGCATCCTTCATGCATACCCCAGTGTATCTGAGGTCCTGAAAGCTGTTAACATTTCAGGCCCTTGCAAGGTAGAGTGCTCCTACACGGGGAGTTGAGATGCAACACTGCTGACTTCCCACCCAGCAAAGCCTTTGGTGGGACAGAGGACTGACATCCACATCTCTAACCTCTGGGCCATCTTTTCTCCTTGGCATTGGGCCTCCAAGGTCTTTCTTTGTTAAACTCTACTTCAAGTGGTTTAATTCTGTTTTCTTGCTGGAGGAGGATTTAGAAAAACAAACAAAATATCTTACCAATGTGAATATTCACAATTAATGACAAAACTCTAAAACAGGAAGGTCATTTCTTGGGAAGGGAGACTGGTATTATTTTGAATGAAGGAAAGAGTGCAAAGATCTTGCAATATTTGCTGTAAATGGGTTGTTATGGTGAACATTCCTGTCAACAAGTTCATTAGCTCAGAGATCCACGAGTGAACAGAGACCAAAAAAATATGTTTAAAAATTCAAGAACAGATTAATGGACAATATTTTGCAATCTTTGTCTAGCTCTGCTTCTCACTGAGAATTAGTAACTTTACTCCAGGCCAGATCCAAATAGTCTTACTCATGCAGAGCAGTACCACATTTTATGAGTAACCCTAGTGATATTTAAGACTGTTTTTTGGAATAAGATTGGAATCAAAGAAAGACAGTGGGAGGCATGGGCTGAATCACCTTGATTAATAAGTGTAAGATTGTTGTTTTTATCTGTGTCTATATAAATAAACATAACAGGAATAAGAAGGGATGTCTAGATTGACAGGCATGTGAGGGAATTTATAAACATCTTTTTGCAACATACAGCAGAGTCCTCTTAACAGAAGAGGACAACACCCAAAGTTACTTAACATCAGGAAAAGAGGAATTTGCACCTTCAGAAACAATAGAAGATCAGGCCATTTTGCGGGTTTTACTCTCAACAGTTCTGGCTGCTGTCTGTGATATTACATAAGGTCTACGCTGCTCTTCATAGAAGTGATGGATGAAGTTTTCAGAGCTGCCCAAACGCCTTGAAAGCATATGGTCCATCTTCCAAAATAATAGGGTCCTTGGGATTCTAAATCCCTTTGAATTTCAGCACTTCTGGGAACAGTCTCATTAGCTGCTAAATCAGTGTGCATTTTCCAGTTTGTTATGTTCCCTATTTCATTTTATCTCAGGACTCCAGCCATCACCATACATCAATAACAAGATCATCAAAATGCAGTATTAAAAATCAAACGCTCAGTTGTACCCGACTGCTCTGTCAAAATGCCTCCAAAACCCATCGTGGACTCCTGACGTTACCAGTGAGTGAGGAAGGAACCAATTCAAAGCTCGCTGATGTAAGGGAAAGTCCACTCATTTCTATGGACTTCAGTGGGGCTTGGATCAGGCCCTGGAAGAATAAGGATGACATAAAAATAACATGACGTCTGCCAGATTCACCAATATGCTCTGATGTTTTGCCCGGCCCAATGATGCAAAGCAGATGGAGCGTACTGACAATCCTGGCCCACTTCAATCACTTACTCCGTCTCTCAGATTAGTTTTCATCAGGCATTTTATTCATGGCATAAATACATTCATCTCATTAGTGCTTCTGCTACAGTATTTCAGAAGAAAGATCACCACTTTTTAGCTTTATCAGAGAAAAGTTTCCATATTTTATTACTTGGTGACTACCAATTTTCAATGGGGTTTCTAAGATGCTTATTAGCAAGTCTCTGAGTTTTGCTGTACTTAATGTGGGACTTGTACTTAATTGGGATTAGCTGTCTTTGTCTGCTGTACTACTTTGGCCCAAGCAGATTGCACAACTGAGCAGTTTCACAGTTGCAGCCTCAAATAAAGCATTAGGACAATTACTCTTCAGAATACAAAGCTTACCTTTAAGTTTAAGCACATGCTTAAATCACACCAAAGCTACCACAAATAAGAATCTATACATCTTGCTGAATCAGTGCCAGAAGATGCGTTTAAAAGAAACTAGCCCACTGAGAAAATGACCTTGCTCTGTCTCTACCCTCTCCTGCCTATTGCCACACAAAAAGGGGCTAAAGTCTACGGGGGAATACTTACACATGAGGAGTTTGTGCACTCAGTGTCTCAGAAAACAGAAAAGGCATTGCTTTGTCCAACATTATATGCCAGTAACGAGCAAGAAAGACATAATACAGGCTGGGCTTTTAATATGCATTATTAGAATAAATATAGGCGTTATAACACATTAAAAATTGCTGAATGACTGAGAACTTAAGTAGATTGGATGATGTCCCTTCAAAATGAAATAATCTATATTTGGCTGGTAATTCGTTTCTTCCAAGATGTTTTTTGCTTGACTCTGCACATATTCCTCATTGCAGAAATAACTTGGGTGATTGCTGCCTGGCTCTAACCTCAAGCCAGCTAACGCGGGAGCGAGCATGAGTGCTGAAAGGCCAGATCCGAGTTTCTGTGTCCCCTCCAGACACTTCTCTGCAAAAATGACCCGAACTACCTGGATAACGGCTGCACTGCTCAGAGCTTGCTCCCTGAGCACAAGGACCTGACCGTATCTACACCATGTAAGGGTTGAATTGGCCCCGATGTGAGAGCCACCCTACACATGTTTGCGCCCACATTTCAGAGGTGTTTCCAGTCCACATCCTGCTCGTGAGAGCGGAGCGTGGCTTGGTGTGTCTCCTACCTGGAGGGACAATCTGCTGCCAGCTACGGCACAGACGGTCCACAGGTTTTGGCCAGCAGTGGCATGCATATGACTGCGTGAAGGGATGAGGGACAACATAAAAATGCACAAGATTGGGCACAAGCTGGGTTTACCTCTAAAATGAGTACTTACTTTACAATGATCATTCACTTTTTAAATGCGAAAACTGGACTGCATCCAGAAGGATGGGTAAGGCACTGAAACGGGACATGCCACACGCACCTTGGCCAAATGGCTTACAGTGAAACTCCACTCCTGGCTGCAGCAAAGGTCCTGCTGATTTACAAAGGCAAGAATTTAACCCTTTGTATCCAAATTCTCCCTCTGAAGAGAAAGGTTTACCACACTTGTCATACGTCACTTGTCATCTCTCTGGACTGTAAACAGATCCAAGGGAGAACTGTCTGTCTATGAGCAGAGCCTCACCACAGCCAAGTCCTAGACATGGCTGATGCATCTTCTTTCTTTGGACCGAACTGCAATTTTGCCATGTCTAATTTTGTCCTATTGCTCCTAACATTACAGCACTTGGCCATACTTCCCTCCATTCTGTTTATTTGTAGAAAGGAAGAAATGCCACAGGATAACGGTTTCGTGCTGCTACATAAAGGCTAAGGCAGTCAAGATACTGGTGGAAAACTAATAGTGAGAAAAAGCCAAGATGTTTATTTTCCTGTCAGGGCACAGTGATGCTGAGATCGTGTCTTATCACAGTGCATTTTAACTCTGCTGCACCACTACCACCACCTAGACCTAATGAACCAGTGGAAGTCCAATTCCTCAGTCTTTTGGGCAGATTTGAAAGTCCTAGTCTCTGGTACTTCACACAAGATGCGATGCAGGTGCAGTGAATAAATGGTTGAAATACAACGGAGCTGTCCTAAATAGACGAGCAGAGTCCCTTTAGCATGCGAACGAGTAGACCGTTAGCAAGGGACTGGGATGCGTTACCTCCATGCAAGCTATAACGGCATGGTCCCTACCTCTAGGGACTTACCAATTCTGAGGGAATCCTGCCGAAAAAGTGATTTCCCATCTGATCTCCTACAGAAATCTCTCTTCTGCCTTCCCTGTGCCTGGTCCCACTCCTGGGCACGATGGAGAAACAAGAAAATCTTCAGGAAAACACCTCTATGTGACAGCTACGCTGTGGTCTCTGTTCAGTTTGAAAGCAAGCCCCCAGCCCCAGATGCCTCAATGACTCCTGCTTCATGCCCTGGCCCAGTCACGTTTGTATACCTTGTTTATTTTTGGAGGTAGAATATATTTCATGTGTTTTGCATGACCTTGGGTGAAGCAGCCTCCTCCAAGGTTCCTCCATCCAGACAGGGCTATAAAACAACTGTCCCCATTTTCCATGAAGACTCTGCCCAGCAGCAAAAAAAGCGCTATCAAGAGATTATTCAAAAGCTCTCAGAAACAGCCACTGGAGTACATTTAACAGGCAGCGACATCGAGACTGTAAAACATGTTTGATGGAGCATTTTACACTGCTTTAAATTTGGAATTCTTTGGAGACCATCTGAGGGTTTTTCAAGAAACAAACACAACCCTCGTCCCCCATGCACATACACACAAAAAGCTCCTTCATTGCACAGGGAGCCGGCATCCTGAGGCTCTGACCTCCGCTCGCTCCTCTACTTTATCAATCACATTATATAATCAGTGCAGACTGAACAGCATTTGGAAAGTGGGCTGGGTTGGGTTTTTTCTTTCTTTTTGGTTTTTCTTTTTTTTTTTTTCCCCCCTCTCCCCCCGCCACATAGGGTATTGGAGGAAGAAAGTCTGTAGCTGGGACGTGCCTTGGAAAGGATCTAATGAGAGCTCTTAGCTCACTAAAATGAGGTGCTGTGGCAGGATCTCAATTGGAGGTTTGGAGATTTTCTTCCCCTGGGGTAGATTCTCAGAATATTTTGAGGTCGTCTCTTTGGAAATGTATAATGAAAAGGTAGTTTTGCTGCTTCACAGATTCCTCGCCTCCTTGCCTCTCAGTAATCAAGTGAGAGCTAAAACCACCGGGCAGGATAAAGCCCAAAGGGACAGTCCAAGTTACAACAGCACAAACGGGCGAGATGCTCAGTGTCAGCACATCAGGGTAGCACCCCAGCAGGCACAGCCCCCCGAGTCCTGCAGCTGGGAGGAATGAGCCCCATCACCTGCACCTTCACCTCTGGCTCTGCTGCGTTACCAAACCCAAACCTCCACACTGCTTGCTGGAGGAGCCAGCAGCAAAACGTCCGTTCTCTGTCCCTGTGACATTTTCACAGGAAAACCAAAATAAATTGGCTGAAGACGAGAGATGTTTTGACTAATTTTCACAGCTCACCCTCACTTCGTCCTTCCCCTGCACATCCATTCACAGCCACTCCGAAGCCTTCCCGAGCCTCATCACTCAACTTTCTGATCTCTCCATGCTCACGGCTCGGTACAACACTTCCCACACACTCTCCCTGCACTCCAAAAAGACACTTTGCTTGAAGTCCGCGCTCAAGTCATGTCAATGGCAAGGAGTCTAATCGCGCCTCAGCATTCAGTGCTTTATTAGCGGCTTTCCCCAATCAGGGATCCCCTTCACCGTGAGCAAAGTGCTCACAGTTTTAATCTGGTGGCGGCTGCCTCAAATTATGCACCACTGTATTTCAACTGACTGCAGGTTGATTTCTCTGCTTAGCTCAATTCACCACATGTTAATATGCAAATTAACAACTGATACTTAAAATGTGCCCTCTCTGTAAAGCCACCACTATTACCATCAGCGTGGACAGCAGGAGTGGTGCTCGCCGCAGAGCGACGCAGACCTCTGCTTAGATCTTGTAGTTTATTATACAGTTAGAGATATGCGACTACTGCAGACAAAACAAAATCGGAGCCAAAACTTCACTTAAAATCTCAAAAAATCCAAATCTTTATTATGAGTCAAAGAAGTTTGACTAATTCCATTGATTTTAAACACATTCTTTGTAACTTCCTCTCAGCTGGAAGCAGAAACACAGAGGGAAAAACCCTTCTGATATACTCGCAGCCTGACCCAAGTTGCTCTTACAAGATTTCCAATTTCTGTTCTGCATCAAAGACATGTATTATCCATGAGCCATCAGCAGGGACAGAACCCAAGACCTCAAGCAATAAAAACCACAGAGGTTTTTTGGTAATGGAGTTAAAGGGCTAAAAAATGGGGTAAATCCTTATAGCTTCCTCTAGGCTCTAGAAATGAAAACTTTAACCACTACAGATACTAATGACTATAGGGGAACCTGACGTATTTAACGCTTACATTTGGTCACTATATTATATCAGTCAACCTTATTACAAATGGGCTTTTCACTCAGGTCACTGGGAGGGGTCCAAGATCATGCGTATGTATTAAACTTGACCCTTAAACCACACGTGGGCCCTGTGAGCTCACACTGCTGTCTCCATTTTACAGGTGAGGAAATGCAGGTACACATCTGCAATTACAGTTTTGGACACTTCTCTGGACAAAGGTGAATTTTTCACCCTTTCAGTTGAGTTTATTTTCACAAAAACCCAACCATGTGGCCTTTTTGTTTGGTGTTCCTGATTTCTTTCCGTCTTTGCACACTCTGTTTCTTCCCAGAAGCACCACCTTCACCCCCAGCACAGCACCCGCCTTGGCAGCGGCTCTGCCTAGGCCAGACCACCGAGTGCCCCGCTGCCAGCAGGGAGGTGATGAGCAGTCATCCAGCTGGGAACCTGCTCAGAACCAGGGGGACTTGAGCCCATTTCTCAGATATGGTGTTCCCCTCTCCTGAGCGGCCACCAATGGGACCTCTGTGCTTCAGCTGTATGGACCAGATAGTCCTTCATTTCTCCTGATTTTTACATTGCCCATCTAGATGACAAACTCTTCTCTTCCCCGCTTTTGTACAGCAGCAGATGAAATGAAACGATAATGTCAGCTGGAGCCCCTTGGCACTATTAATAAAAACGATGATGATAATAACAAGGGAGGTTTGCAAATTAGCAACCCTTGCTACAAACAGAGATACACCCAATTTAGCACGAATCATCACAGGCTCTTGCCTGCTTAGTGGCTATTTTAATCACTGGTGACTAATGCCTGTGAGGGCTATTCCAGGGTTTGACGTGCCTCAAACACAAGAAAAAAGGGAAATCTTGTGGGGAGAGAGGGGAGAGGAAGAGTGTGAGAGAAGGAATTGGCCGAAGCCAAAGGTTCATCGCCAAGAAGCATTCGGCTCATACCACCCATTTTGCTGCTGTTGCTACTGCATTTGCTGGGGTCACTGACCAATTCCTCTTCTGAATAACAGCATCGTTTCTCTTCTTTTGGTGTGAATCTAAGAAAAACAGTCATGCTCTGGAACACAAACAAAGGCTACCTGTCCCTTCCTTGATTATGGAAATAGGGGTCAGCCTTTTTATTTTTGAAGGGGGCAAAGTAAAGGAGCTGGAATGCTGCTTGGCACACCACCAGAAAGGAAATCTCTGCTTAAATATTTGACGGGAAGAGAAAAAAAAAAAAAAAAAAAAAGAGAGAGGAGAGGAAATAATGCAAACCGGGGTGGGGAGAGGCAACTTTTGTTTCATGCCGAGTAAGAGGGCTGCACGGCAAATGAAGCCACGGCTCACCTCTGCACCAGGCAGTGCTGCACTTCGCCTTCACAGAGTGAGCTCCTTTCAGTCAGACCAGTCCACTTCTTTTTTTCCATCTGAGCTTCCTAAGGACTACAGGAGTTTTCCTGGTTGCGTAAAGCTGAACAAAATGCCACTGATCACCAAGTCCCTCAGACAAGGTGCGTGTGTTTATTTAAGTCACACTGCTCATTTTTCCTGGAGTAGGTTAAGGCTTACAAGCACTTGCACCCACCTGACAACATCCAGATCACATCAAGCAGCACTTTGAAAAAAACTTTCTGAAAAAGCTTTGAAAAAAAAAAAAAACAAACTTGCATGGAACAATAAAGACATTATTTTGGAGCTAAAGGGTAAAACAATGTTTGATAACGTGAGTGACCCAAGTAGTATTTGGTCTACAGCATCCAACCTTCATCATTATTTATCTGAAGGCCATCAGAACAGGAGACCAGGACTTCTGCTTTCTCTGATGTACTTCATCTGACCAGCCAGCAGCATAAAAGCCCCTTATTCAGGTCATTCCTGGGTAGAAAGCCAGCCCAGAGTACCCAACACCACTTCCTTGAGTACCTGCTAATTTCATGACAGCTAAGGAACCCCGTGAACTCTCCAGGGCTAAGGTGGTAGAGATGCAGCAAAGTAAAAAGCCTGGCAGACAAATATTGCAAATGGTATGACAAGAGTTCAAAAGAGTGCAACACACCGTTCCTGTCCTTTGAGGGCTAATGTGCAGCACAGCTTTTAAATGGAAGATGTGGGGGACTGGTTCAAGTCCTCCAGTTGGCTTCTCCTCTATTACAGCATTGCAAACACGCATATACTTTGTGGCCCTGTAAAATCTTTACGTTCACTCAGGTCACTGCAGGTTTAGTTTTACAATGTTGGAGGCTCCAAACAGGACTGATCATAAACAGCTGCTTCTGGTTTTTACTTAAGGGGAAATCTTTTTGGTTTATTGCTCCTGTGGCTACTGAGTACTGACACTGGAAAGCTAGTCATCTAAGTTGCCTTGGACCTCTTTCTCAAAGTCTTTCTTTTTTTCAGTACATGTTTGTTTACCAATGTGGCTCCAGATTGTTGGCTAAGATTTGTAGACCCCTGGTGTAGCTACAGGAAATATTTCTAAAATCTTCCTTTTCTGAGAAGTCTGCTGCTTAAATAACCATCTCTTTCCATGAGGCTTCTGCATCAGTTAGTTGCACTAGAAGTGTTTTCTCTATCCTTTCCCTCGTCTCCACCTCTCTGTCTTCCTAACACATATTTTGGGGATAGTGAAGGTATCACCTCTGTAGATGTTGGTATCTTGGAGCTGTCTCCACCCGTCATGTGGCAGAGCCAAAGAATAGGTCCAACTTTCGCTCTTGCAATTCTTGAGCAGTTTCACTTGGCTCTTCCATTTGTTACTCCACGTATATTTTTCTTCAAACAGTAGAGATGACAGGCTGCCTGCATGTACTTGTACTTCACAGATCAGACATGAACAAGAGGAGGAACTGGAAGTTCTGTGGGTGGCCGTGGTTGGGAAAGTTCACATGTCCACGCTCCAGGGCAACATACCCTATAGCTTGTACTGGCCTGCAACTTGCCATGTACTCCTGAGTACAGCATCTTCTGTGGTCACTCCATCCTTGGCCAGATTTTCAGGAGAGCTCAGTGCACTGAGATGTAGTGTTTGTGGTTTCATAAAAGGACCCTTTAGAAACCTGGCCTGTATTTGGGTGCAAAGAGGGACTCTCTTGGAAATCTGGTCCTAACAATCATGGAGAATGCTGGAAAAAATTACTTTTCTTTCTTTTGACTTGAAGCGGGACTTCTGCAGGTGCTGCAAGCTCTGATTTAGCTGTTTCATCGACCCCTATGCTCTACAAGGTGATGACGAAAACTCGAATTTTCCTTTCTTCTGTCATCCAGAGATGCAGGGGTTCCATGTACAGAACTGTATCAAAACCAGGAGGTTCCAGCCCTAACTCAGCTGAACTTTCAAAGCTGCTTGGAAACCTCATTCACATTAAACTTTATGGGAACTGGACATCCAAATTCCCTAGGTGGCTTTGCAAAACACAGCTGTAACTAATTGCTGTGCAGAAAGGTTTGGGGAAAAGATTTTGATCTAGAAAAGGAGAGAGAGATTGCAATGCCAAAAAAGTTTTTGCAATAGATCTTCATGTGGTATCCACAAAGCTGATTCAGGGCTACCTCTTCAATGAAGTAAATGGAGCCATTTTACAATAGCTAATCCTCTCTCTGTAACTCTTCATGCGCCTGCAGAGGTTATAAACTAAGTGGGGGAAAGAATTTCGTTGCGGAGTTTTTAGTAATCCCTGCCACTGCAAACTATAGGGCTGAAAGGTTGAATAAATCAAAACGACTGATGAACAATTCACGCCCAACTCATTCCCATTGAAGAAATTGTCACATTCCATCAGTGAGGCTGGTAAAATCTGTGACCATCTCAACCCTTATCAAGCCTTAATTTCTTCTTCCTGTTTTGGCAATAATTTAACGTTAAAGGTCACAGAGCGAAATGCTCAGAGTCAGGAAGCGGAGGAGTTCTGATTTGATAACAACATTATTTAGCCCCACGAAGCCCCACTTGGTATTTTCTCCTCCTTTGTTCCTTTTCAAGACCATGATCCATCTTCCACTGAAGACAATGGGAGTGTTTCCACTGAATTTAATAAGACTTGGATCAGGCCCTAAATGTCAGTATTACTCTATTAATATTTATGCTGTTGGAAGTATGTCAGAAAATATACAGGATGTGCAGAGTGGCTGAGTGAGCTATGAGAATCATAAATTTTCCTGACTTAGTAATTTCTTCACAAATCCTTAACATTTCTAATCTAACCATGGTAATAATAAAATAGCAGGATTCTAACCTTCTCCTCTTACTGTGCAAACCTTTCTCCACTGTAATCTGTCCGAGTTGGCTCCAGAGCTGAAAAATCATCTGCATTGCAACTCCCTATCTAGTTCATGTCTAGTCTCTCTCTCTGACACATACATAAAAAAAAAAACCAACTGTTATTTTAGAAGCTGCACATTAAGTGGTCAAAATTAAAAGGCTCTCAAAACCAACAAGCTGCATGATTTACAGTCTTTAAAGATCCTTAGCTCAGCAGCCTTCACAGCCTTCAAAGGTGGGGAGCTGAGGAACTAAACCTGTTATTGCAAGGCCCCCACAAATATAACAAGTGGCAACTGCTCTGAGAAGGTTTCTCCAGGCTGTTTTCTTTGGGGTTTCCTCTCAATGTAAGGAAAGGGCCAAGTAGTGTGGCAACAAGGGGAGCCTGCTAGCTTGCCACGGGAATGCCTGTCACTGCAGGGTGTGTGGCAACCACAGCGGTCAGACCCTCTTCGCGCAGCTGCTCCAACCTCCCTGTCGCTGGAGAAGTGATGGGTAAAACAGTCCCAAAGGCCTGGAATTTCTTTTTCCCTTGAATAAGTCCCCAGACGGTTGGATTCCTCCCTGCCTTGCCGCCCTTTCTCAGCGGGCAGTGCTTGCCTGAGTGGGTGGAGGAATGCGGGCAAGCTCTCAGCATAATAGTCAACTGACCACCAGAGCTGTGGAGTAAGGTCACTGGGGAAAAACAGTCATTGAAGAATGCAGCTGAGCTATGCCCAAGATATGCGGGAGGAGGCTTTGTCTCCTTTGGCATGCTGAGCCTGGCCAGGGCCACAGACAGGATGGCAAGGGGCTGGGAGGCACTGAGAAATGGGCATGATCTGCTTTAAAGAGATGGCCTGGAAGGGGTGGCTGCCAGATACATTGGCAGGGCATCAGCTCCTAACCCTGCTTAGCTACCTATGGGTTGGTCTAGACTGAAGCGCTGTGTGAAAGAACATGGTAGTTACATACAAATGAGCTAGGTGGAACATCAAAAGATTAATACAAGGTAATCCTGTGGTACTGTTGGAGATAATACTGCTTCCAGGATCCAGATTAACCCATTGCAGACTTACAAATACACTTTGAGTTAAGTGGCTGAATCACACCATTGTTGAGGTGGAAAGAGACCTCTTGAGGTCATCTCGTCCAATCCACCCTGCTCAAGCAGAGTCACTTAGAGCAGGCTGCCCAGGACAATATTAAAGGACAACTTAAAGAGAAAGCTGTTCAGTGTGCCCAACTGTCAAAAAAAAAAAACAACCCCAAAACAAAAAAAAACCCAAATCACTCAACTGTGAAATCATATTTAAACCNTCCAGGAGGCTTTCAGTGGCCATGAGACACTTGTGCAGTATCTAGCAGTCACCTCAGGGAAACAGGGACACTGCCACATGTTTGGAAAGCGTGGAAGAAGTCAAAATGAAAAAAAGAAAGCTCACCATAACCTCTTCTCAAGGGTACCAGAACTAGAACATAACACACTTCTATACCCCAGCTTGATATTTCAGCCACCTTTAACACCTCTTGAGATTCACCCCTTTGTTTCATCTCTAAATCTTTATCTCTCCAACCTCCAAAGCACAACCTTAAGAACACGCCAGGAGAAGAACATGGGCTAGGCTGGGAAGGGTGGCAACGTGGGGAGAACAACCAGCAAATGTGACTTTGCATGTAATCCGTTCATACCTTGCTGATTAAAACTCCCCCTTCAAATCAGCATCCTTACTCTCAAGATTACCAGACCTCGCCACCAGGGTAGCCACTTTCCTTCCCTCCCCAGCATTCAGCAGCTCAAAGGGTAGATTTCTCTTTGTGAGAGCTGAAACATGTACACCAAGCTATTTTTTTCCAGGCTCAGCATTATTTATTGTTTAACTTGCCCTAGGAGTACCTTAGTTTATTAAGTGAGAAAAGGTTTGAAGGCAAAGGTAGTATTTTTTATCAGACCAACTGATACTGCTGACCTTGCTACAAATCTCTCCTTGCTTACAGTCATAGACAATCACAGCTGCAGCGACACTTCTAGGACAACTTGTCTTATCAAAGCAGTCCCACAGTTCGCTGTGAACAGAAATATCACACAAACTAACTTTTCCTACTGGACCCAAAAAACAGCTCTATCTACAGAGCCTCAGATTTAGAGAAACAGAAAAACAACCAAATTGGAGAAAACCACTCTCTCTCCGATCCAACATCCTACCTCCAACAGCGACCAAGATTAGATGCTTCAAAAATGCCAGAAAATCCACATGTGGGTGGATTTTCTTTTGTATCTGGGTGGTGATCTGTTCCTAGGGGCAGTTTCCTCTGCTCCTGTGAAGCCAGCAGTCCAACTTCTCAGTTTGAGCCTATCAATCCAAAACCCAAAATCTGAAGGATCCATTCCTTGAGGGACGTTTTTGTCAGTGCAAACACGACAGTCCCAGACCATTTCTCATGTTGCTAAAGAGCAGTCTACGCAAAAACAAAATCTAAGCATTGAGGCTGGGACTTTCATTGGAGATTAAAAATAAAAGATTTCAGACACTGAAACTCTTGAGATGCTGGGCAGCTCACATCAATACGGTCCCTTTGAAATTCCCACAAAAACAGCTTTTGCAACATTACTTTTAATTTCCGAAAGTATAGCAGAGCAATTGGTTCCTCAACGCCTTCGGACGGGTGTTTTATCACTGGTGATGGGTGAAAGGGCAGGAAGCAGAGGGACAGGATGGAATTTGGAGCGTGACCCAAGTCCTGCCAGGACACAGGGGAGGGACATTTTCCGAAAAAAGAGAAGCTTTGCCATGGGGGAAGTGGGCTGCCTTGCCTCCATATCCTGTGGATCCAAACTTCCCCCTGAGCGTGACATCTCTTATGAAAATATGCATGCAGACTTCTCCAAACTGCTTCCCGCTCCACTCCAGTAGAAGGGCCAGTTCTTGACAGCCTGAGTTTTTAGCAAAAATATGTCTACGCCTGCCTCTCAGACCACGTTAATGCAGTGGAAACAAGGGAAGAACCACGTGTAATATTATGGTTTGGCTGGAGATTTCCTGTGGAAATCTTCAACAGGAAGAAAATAAAGTGTTTGATGAGACAAGATGTGTCACAAAGTATAAGCTCTCCTGACCGCTTGAAACCAAAGATTCAAATAATGGCAAAAACCCCACAACGGTTCACATCATCTGAGCATGAAGTTTTTTTTCTTCTTTCTTCTACACAGTCAACATTTCCTTTAGGAGAAAGATCCCAAGCCAGTTCTCCTCACTGTGCATCTCTTAAAAGATACTGGTGCTTCACATAAGCAGTCTTTGGTCTTTTTCCTCTCTCTTTTTCATGGAAAGTTGTAGTTTTATTGATCTCACTTTGGAGCATCTTGCAAGAGCTTGACTCAAAGAATTAAAAGCCCTTCAGAAGTCTTGTCTAAAACTAAATCAAATTTTGAGAAGTGCTTATGTGATTTGGGTTAGTATTTCAACTCCTACAACAGTTTATCGCTTATGAAAAATATAATTCTCCTTGAAGGGTTCTATTTAACTAAAACTGCTGTTTTCAGCAATAATAGTTTGGAATTGTCCATTGTAGCGCTGAAGGCCAGACTATTAAATAAGTCATTTATTTCTTAGTTGTTTTGGAGCCCACCCTCTCTAACCATTCACTAAGTAATCAATTAACCTCCCTGAAGTCCTTATCAGGCCTGAAATTATAACAAAACTTTAAATTTGAGGAATTTTTGCCCAGTTTTCAAACTTGTGTTGAGACAAACTCAACGTTTACAGTCACTCTGGGCCACCAGCAGTTCTTTCAGGCACTTTTTTTGTTAGAAAACATAATACGCTAGGAATTTAAACAAAGGTGATGTATCAGCAAATGACCCTCAGACAGAGTGATCTCATCGCCCAGCCACTCAACATTTGGGAACAGGAATGAAGTTTGTTGCCCTTTAGCAACAGAGCAACAAAGCAGACAATAGTTAAAATACCCATACCATTTGAAACACAAACATATCTTCTCAAATCTGACACTTCCCTTCCTTTCCCACCCCACAGAAGAGAGAAATGGACTATTTGGCATCTAATAAAAGTTCTGTGAAGCAAGAGGAGGGACATAGGCAATCATTTTAGATTTAGACATGGAGGCAAATACTCAGCACTTAATTTTGGAAGCATTGACTGCAGGAGCGTATCACCAGCATCATAATAAGCTCAGTTACAATCTGAGCAAGCCTTTGGTGAGTTCTTTGAAGGGCAGCTAGAACCGCATGGCCCCAAGGGCCCTTGCTCAGGAGGAGGCAAGTTCAAAGCCCTCAAGCCTGGATGCAAACCTGGCACGTGAGCTGGTGACCCAGTTTCGCTCCTCAGCCTGCATTTGATGTTTTAAGCACTTCAGACCAGGGATTGTCTATTATTGTGTATGAGATGGAAAGCACCCAAGACAATGGGATCCTGATCTCCATTTGAACATCTAAGATCTATTGTAATACAAGTCAAAAAAAAAAAAAATTTCCTGCTGTTTCTGAGACTGCTTCCATTCAGGACTTGAACATGGATAAGTAGGGGTCCAGGAAAACAACACAAAGAATTAAAGAAACTTGGTGTCCGACATAATTGCTGGGCCCAGGAAGCTTTTCCCATGGCTGAGGTTCTTCCTAAGATCTTGTCCCTCTGTGATTTTTCATGTCTGAGTAAGTGCTGACATTCACATCCACTAGTGGGACATGTCTCCTCACCAGCTCCAAATTTCATTATATTTGTAGAAACTGTATTATCCTTGAGATCTCTACCCCTTCCCAAATTAGGCTGAAATCAGCTAAAGAATCCTAAGGAAGGAGATGGAGGGACAAGCAGGAGCACAAGTTCATACATAGAATACATTTCCATCAAGCTTACTTCCTTAGGAAATTGGCTAGAAAAACACACAAAACACTTTCTCAGCTCTTGGGTGCTGGAATTACATCTGGCCTGCTTTGCCTACATCCACCAGCCAAAGCAGCAGGGTTATAACCGTACCCACTAATGCATACCACAAGAAGTTGTGCCTGGTTATCTCCTTCAGAGAGGGGATCAGGCCACAGAAGCTAAGGCAGATGTAGAAAATAAAGAGTGGCCTTACTAAGCCAGACTGAAATTTCATTTAACTCAGTATCTTGTCTCTAACAGTGGCCACAATAGACACCCAAGGAGGAATACAGTTCAGCAGACATATTTGATAGTTTCCTCTGGTGTCCTCTTCACTTCCAACAATTTTTGCTCAGCAACTTCGAGAAGAATGCAGTCACTATACACTTAGCAATCTCTATGGATTTCTCTTCGACAAAATTCTTCCCTTGAACTAATGTAAACTTATAATTCAGAGAGGCGTGCTGGGATGTGAAGTTTTGCTGGGTTTGCTGAAGACCTGACCCAGTTCTGAAACATAGCTCTTCAGCTTGCTCACTTCTGAGGCCTTGTCAAGGAAGAAACGGCTACCATGTCCCGTCCCAAATTGCTCCCGCTCTCCTGCAGCACACCAGAGGAGAAAACTCCCAGGCAGCAGAGTGCAGAGCAGTGTTAACAACCCTCAAGCTGGGCCGGGCTAGGAAGAAGTAAAGCTACAAAGCCTTTCAGACACTAGACAAATTAAGAAGATAAGAAGAGGTCTTGGCCTTTTGCATTTAAAGTGTTTCCCTAGATTAGATAAACTGCACCAGTTAAAGGATTCTCATCCCAGTGTAGACTGCATCTATGAAGGGTTTTCCTGGCACAGCCAAGCTGGTTAAGACTGCGACTCCCTGCCGTACTTGAACTCGCGTAACCAAGCAAGTAAACCTCTGGAGTGGAGACCTGGCTGCGATTCAGTCAAAAAGCAGACATGAGCTCTGAGCAGGAGACTAAGCACCTACGTTTGCTTTCTGCTTGTTTTCCGCAAGCCTCTCCCCAGACAGGGCTCTGACCCAATTCCCACTGAAGTCCACAAAGGCAGCCGACCGGCTTTAGGAGCTGGATGGCACCCAGCGCCTGACCGAGTGAAATGCTATCCGCTGTCCCACAGCTCCAGGCCTCCTGCCCCCGCAGCTCAAAGTCACTAGGACTTCTACATTCCCCCCCAGCTTAGCAGGATGACCAGCGCCAGCCCTGGCGCAAACACAGCTGCTCAAATCCGATGTCACCATTCACACAGGGTGTGATTGCCACCGTCCCCTGGCACCCTGACCTCTCCCTCCCAGCCAGCCACAAGAGCATGCTGCATCTTGTGCCCACATTTTCTTTCCTAAGAAAGCCCCGAGGGGCTTCTTTGGCACAGCTCACATTGCTGGTGAACAGCTCCCTTTGGCTTCCATGTTTACATCCTTGTGGTTGTTAATTTGAGAGAAGCCTTTTATTTTAGACACCCCCCCCCCCCAACTCCCTCTGCAGGGGGGGAAAAATGTGACCTTTAAGATTGTTTATACCAATCAACAAGAAGCCCTCGCGCTGCCGGATTCCAAGAAACACGAGACCATCTTGGAGCTTGGAAGAGGGAGGGGAGCCACGGGTGAGGAGTGGGAGCAATCAAGGTCAGGAGTTCACAGACAGGATAAAGCAGAAGGCAAGGCGAGCAGGCGGGGTGGCAGGGCATGCCCTCTCCATTCAGAGAGGTAAGGCGAGCACGGCAGCTCCATCGATGATGTGCGGTAGTCCAGATTCACAGTGCGGGGAGCCGACATCCTGAGATGACGCGAGGAACGAGCTGGTTGTGGTGGCCTTGGAGAATGCGGGTGGTCATTTCTTCCTCGCAAATCCCTTGTGGGTCTTCTCCCAGCCTCGCAGCATTTCACTGAGGACCAAGAGAGATCCAGGACAAGGAGAAATTATTACAGTCCAGTTTTGCACTCTGGTGCCCGCTGTGATGAATAAAGGGGCTTGACAAGACCAGGAGGAAGATGAAAATATTTTCCCACTGTTGAACACAAAAGTAAATAAATAAGTAAGTAAACAGACAAGCATTCAAATCCAGGAATTTCCTTTGATTGCCAGCATCAGCCTTCAAGGGAACAGCACCACAAATTTTTTCCTACCATTGTACTGAGCCACATGAGCAAAGGTCGTGGCTTTGGGTATCCAAATTTCAAGTGTCCTAATATGCAGAGGAAGCGATGGCAGCTCGGGACTGGCATGAAACCGATGTGTGCCTTATGCACAAAAAATGCCAGTACCAACAGCTGGGAGGACTCGCTTCAACTTCAAAGGCGGCAACACCACCATCTCAGTAGGTTCAAGACCGAGGTGTTGAGGGGAGGAAGAAAA
The DNA here is from genome assembly GCA_013398915.1 of Dromas ardeola. Lineage (NCBI taxonomy): Eukaryota > Metazoa > Chordata > Aves > Charadriiformes > Dromadidae > Dromas > Dromas ardeola. The sequence goes on from VYZM01006848.1 coordinate 427,426, forward strand.
AGGGCGAAGATCAATAAAAAACACGGGAGGACAAATGTGGTGGGACAGACAGAGATGCTCTGATACAGCACACCACTTCTGGGCAGCCAGCCCAGTTCAAGGCAGGGGTTTTCAGGACAGAGATACGTTTCTTCCTTTGAGTCCTCTCCCTAACCAGCACATCACAGTGGATGTCAAATTCAGCCCCAAGGTATCTGGCATGAAGTCAGGAGTTTGACAATTTCAGTCACTTTTTTGTGGCCAAAGCTCTCTATGAATCTATATATTTACAATTATAGGACTGCATCTTGTTCTCATTTACACTTATCTTCGCCATTGGGCTACACAATATAACCAGAGGTGGTATTTGGCCTATGCATTGCCTTTATTTTTTATGTTGTCTGCCCAGATACATTATTTATGACCCATTAGATACATTTGTTTGTTGACTAATAAACCTCAGAAAATATTTTTAATGAAAGACTGTATTTTTAAACAATCATGTTGCCGCTCCTCTATTAGCACTCGAGGATTAAATAAGACTGTGAGTAGTTGTTAACTAACAATTGGTTACTGAAACACATGGACTGAGGTTTTTGTCTTCCCATTATTGAGGCTAAAGGAACGACGCTTCTACAACCACATTGATGTTGCTGGCTCAGTTCTCATTTCAAGCACATGCTGAATTTTAAACCACCACATGGATTTCTCACCCATACCTTCATCAGCATTGGACGTGCTGTGAAGGAGAAAAGCAGATGGATGCCACAGCTGGCTGTGCAGACATCAAAAGTAATTCTCTTTATAAAAAGACAATTAGTTAGTTGTTCTTGGTCTTTTTCTGCTTTCTTTCTTTTTTCTTTCTTCTTTCTTTCTCCTTTCTCTTTTATTAAGCAGTGCTACCACTCCAGTTTTTCTCCTGGGTAACGCAGGGCTTTGACAGCATCTGGGATTTGCGTGCTAGGACAATTACCCTGTGCAAGTCCTGCACAGCTGCACCGATGGTGGAGCGACAATTGTACTCACTTTCTTTGCTTGACCAAGCTACCAGAAGTCCGCTTATGAATACGAGCCTGGAGTAACATTTGTAGGCTAAGGTCAGTCATGTCATCTCTGATACTTATGCCCATTCATCTGCCAACATGCTGTCTGCAATCTGAAACATGCTTCTGTTTTATTCCTGCATTGTCTCATTGATGAAAGACGTTTCCAGGAGAGAGCGAGCTGGTCTACAGAGCCAGCAGTTACTTGTTCTTCCCTGGGTCCTGTTTTCAATATAAGTCCTTGGTTTAGGTTATTGTTTCTCCTTTTTCGTCTTCATTCATTCTAGCATTCCATCTTGCCATGCAATTGGAGCTATTCAACTCAAAGATAAAAAGGATTCATGAAAATGCTCAAAGACCAAGCTGGGTTGCTCACTGACGCGGACTCTGTGTCCTGTTTTATATGACTTAGGGAATAGTAGTTCCTCTGAGAAATTATTCTCCATTCAGATCCTCAGGAAATGTGTCCTGATTGGATACAAATGAGAGAAATGAAATGCAGATGGTCCCTTTTTGGCTACAGCTCCAAGGAGGCCCATGTAGCATGGTTATCTTTGGTCAGCTACCTTCCGGTTTCTTCCAACTCAAGCGTTGTTCCTACCTGCTCACGTTTGTAACAATCACCCATGTTTCTTCCGACTACTGCACCACCAAGATGGACAGTGAAAGAAACCAGGCATCTCTGCCCCTCTGGTTTTCAAGGCCTAATTCTGTCAAAAAACATTGACAGTCACAGTAACTCAGTTCTAGGAGTCAGCTCATGCTTACAAATGAAAATGCAGATTCAGCCTGCCTACGTATTTCCAAACTCCATATACGCAGCATTTCCTGTTTGCTGGCACCGGCTCTTTGGAAGTGCCTGTGCAGTAAGAAATACCAGGCACAGAGATTTAGTTGGAAATCAGCAGCAATCTCGTGAACCGCCACTTCTGCTTCTCTTGCTATTTTGACATCTCTCACAGCATTGGAAAGTCAAAAGGAAACAACGTAAAAGGAAAGAACACTGAAAAAAACCACAGACATTGACACAGCAAAAATCGGGTTCCTCCTTGTTTCCCAGGATGCTAAGATATCAAACCCAAAATGCATACTCTCACTATTTCAAGACAAACATTTAATTGAAAAATTTTACTCCATTCTATGATGCTTGTCCATCATACCATGAGACATCATGTAACCTCATCAGAGGAAAGATTCCTCCAGAAAGGTCAAACACGATCTTCTCTTTCACTTGTTACCCCATGCTATTGGCCTCTCTGATTTGGTAATCAGGAGGAAACACCAGAAAAACTTTGTTGCTGAATGGAACTTTTTGTTGTAAAAACAAGGATGCCCTATTCGCAGTAAAAAAAGCCAGACAATCTCAAAGAGGCCTCCTGAAATAAACCAATCTAAATAGAATATAAGTCAATCTTTAAAAAAAACAAACAAACAAAAAACAAACAAATAAAACCCCCAAAACACTCCACCCCCAAATCAGCACAATAATACAACTATCCCTAAAACAGAGTTTGAATTCCCAAAAGCAGGACCAGACAAGGGACTCTGTGGAGTCCAACATGAAGTTCACCCCACTGTTGAGTTTGAAAGCATTTCACACAACATAAAGATGGATAGTAGCCTAAAACTAATGTAAAGGTAGATAGATCATCAGTCTGGTCCACAGCCAAAATCTGGTTTCGTCCCTGGAAACCCAAAACCGCAAAGGACTAAAGTAAAAAATGTAATGATATATCAAAGCTACCTGATACCTCCCAAGCTCTCTAGCTCAATGATCTTTACAGCCAGCGAAGGGGCTCAGAGCTGCACTTTCTTTGTGGCCATACTCTTAAGTGTCCAGTTTAGGTAAAAGAGCTTATGATTCCCAGGCTGTGATGGATATCCTAGCTGCAACCACAGCTGTAAAGACACAGTCAGGATTATTTTGAGCATCCATCACCTACCCGACTTGAGCCTTGTGTCTCATCTGTCACCTAAGCAGGGGGTGCAAATCTCATTATAACCACCAGAGTGAGTCATGTGTTACAACTTCTGTGCACGTCCATTACACTCAAGAATAACCTCCCAGCTCCTCCAGACAGGATGGCAGAGATGGATGGACAACTCTCTTTGATCTGGGGAGTTCTTCCTCTACCTCCAGTTTGTCTCCAACTGCCTCCAAGGTCATGCTGTCAGGACAGGGACAGCACCCCCCCCCTTGCATATGAATCTCATCTCCCCTCCTCCAAAACCACAGTCTACACATGTTTGCTGTTACTTCCAGATGTGTCCACAACTTGAAAGCAGTGACTTGAGAGGAAAAAAAAAACGTTTAGAGCTAGCAGAGCTGAGTCCCCCTTCCCCTCCTTTTCCTTCAGCATCTGTCCAGGTCATCTATGCAGGCAACACCAAACGGTTCTAGGGGTCTCAATAACACTCCACAGAAGCATCTGCACGTGGACGGATTAGAGAGACAACAAAACACTTCTTCTCCCCATTATACTTAAAGCCTTTCTCTCAGCTCACTGCTCAGAATTTACTCCTAGAGATCTTTGTCTAAAGCCCTTCTTAACAGATATCTAACAAGAAACCCGTTTGGTGTCCTTCCCCATGCTGGAATGAAACGGATGCCTGCAAAACAATGGAAGAGATGGCACTAACTAGGGCTAGATTGCCTTGATAGATGCAACAGCACGTACAACACTAATATATCTTAATCCTACTGTCCTCACTCATGCAACTCTGGCAAAAGGCTCTGTCCTGCAGACATCTCCAGCCCTTGGGTCTTTCTTCAGTAGCCAGACTGGGGGTCCCTTTTAGTGGCTGGTCATGTGGATTGCTGTGGGCAGGCACACAATGTCACTTCTGTGTGGTACTGCAGGCTTTGAATTTTCCCTTAAAGAGGACAGGAGGAGGAGGGAGAAAGGAGACAGCCTGACTCACACCAACACCTGGAGCATGTGCTCCATAGCCAGAGCGTCACTGACATGAGAAGGGTTCACCTCTGGTTTGGGGAGTTGTTCTCAGAGCAGCTCTCTTCCCCATCAGCTGGTGACAGCCCACTCCCTCCACACCCTGTGCTGTGGGAAGTTAATTTAGAAGCCAGCTTTGCCATCTGTGGACTACCCCATGCTGGGAAAACCCTCAGCTGGGGAGATCTGTTGTCTTTCCAGAACGGCGCAAAGAAATCAGAGCGTGGGAGAGAACATGGACCTAAGAATCCTTCTAAGTCCTTCACAAATTTCTCCATGCATCCCCCAGACTCCACCTCTTCCACCCAAAGTACCTAAATGTGTCCCTATAGTGATGTCTGCTGTTGACATCAGAGCAGACTCACAGCAGCACTCCTGCTGCTGCCCTCAGCTGAGTCATGACTCATGAACAAAGAGGATTTTGACCATTGTTATTTTATTATTTTCATTATTTCATTCATCATCTTAATTTCCCTCTCTCACTCCTGGCCAAAAGAGAAAGACAGACATACACACACATACACACACACAAAAGAAAAGGGGAGGGGAGAAGGGAAAAAACTGCCAACATGGTCCACATCTGGAAACTGATTTCCCAACCCCAGAACAAAGAGCTCTGAAACTGTGGCTCCAAGTCTCCCGTTTGTGTTCTCCCATTATGTAAAAAGTCCTATAATAAAATCTAATGGAGAAGCCCAAGAGTCGGCAAGAATTATTTGGAATTTTTTAGTGAACCAGATCCATTCAGAAGTTCTTGTAGAACTGTACATTGGACTTACAAAGCTATTAAGCTCAAAAAAAGCTGCAGGAGCACGACAGCTTTTCATTCCAGAAAACTTCTCAGTTGATCAGGCTTGGCTTGGCTTGGCTTAAATCACTTCTTTAATCCCAGCTAAACTACTGTGCCATTTCTGTTACTTTCCATGTTCAGAAATATCACTCTTACCCAAGTTTAGTGCTGTGCAAGGATGGGGAAAAATTATGGAGACACAAAGAGAATGCTAAGGGGAGAAAATGGAAGAAAAACAATTTTAGAAATCATCATTTTTCAGCAAGGGAAATGGGGACAAACAGTTCCTAAGAGAGTTTAGGATGTCAGACTTTTTTAACAGCAGGAAGTTTCTTAGAAGGGGTTAAAAATCTACTACTGACACTTTTAACAGAAAAGGATTTTGCAAGTCAATAGAAATGTTCATGTGGGAGAAAAAATTTCAAAAACATTCAGTTTTTAATTTGAAAAACTGTAACCCCATAGCATTTCAATGGGAAAAAAAATACATGCATTGTTGAGAAATGGCACAGTGCACCCCACTGGGACAGAAAGAAAAGCATTATTAGTTGAGAATTGTTGAGGAGAGGACAATTATCTGAGGGCTTCAAAAGAAGATGCTCCTCTGACCTGCTTGATCACATACAGATATGCCCAAGAGCCATGCGTACTTCAGCTTCCATTTCCACCTCAGGTCTCCTGAACGGCAGCCTAACACATTGGCACTACATTGATAGTCAGGGCTCATGTACAGCATGGATTTGTCCTGTAGTTCTAAGCCAAAGTCATCTAGGAAGAGACACCACAACTGGATGCACATGAAGGAGGCTACATTGTCCAACAGTCTCCTGGTCATAAGCCCTCCCCCCCTCCCTTTTTCTTTGATGTTACTTAGCTGTGCTGATGTTCAGTGTTGAATCATTGGACCTAGCCTTTCATCCGGACCCTCGGGATGCGTTACATGGATGGAAAGAGAAAGGCACTACTTAATAACACTTTCCAAGTACAAGGGAGAAGAGATTCCTGGAAAATCAGGTTAAGACAGTCCAAAAAAATTCTTCGAAGAAATGTGGCAAACTGTATATAGCTAACTGTTTATGGTGGAGATGGAAGTTAGACTACCCTTGAAGGCAAGCGGCTGCTGTCCAGACAGAGGTCTTAATCATCATTCCAGTTAGTCACTGAACACTAAACACATCATAAGTAGGTGGCGAAAAAGGGCTATTCCAAATAAATAGCCTCATTATTCTGCAGGAGCTCTTCTAGCTCATATATGTTTACCTGCATTCATATTTAAAACGAAGGCGTTGAGCCAAACCATGGATCCAGAACCTGAGTTCTGAAACCAGTCTTCTTTCTCCATGAGTGGAATTGCTCAAACATGAACAGAATTGGTCAAAACATTTTTTTTTTTTAAATGAAGAGTGTTGGGTTTTTTTCAAAAGAGAATTAATTTGTGATCATTTTCGTCTCCTGACCCTCAAATTTTTCTAATTTTTCAGTAAAAAACAGAAAACAAGAAACTGTTTTTCAGCTTTGTTTTTCTTCATTCTTCCTCTGTTGCCTTGCTTTTCATGGCAAAAAAGAATAAAAGCTGTTGAGAAGGTGAGGAAGGGGGACAAAGAATACTTATACTAATAAGATATTTTATGTCTTTTAAAACTGGAAGTTCTCAGAGCCGTTTTCTGCTGCTTTTCTGAGATGGTTTCCGATTTTTGCCTTGCTTACATTTTTACTGAGAAAACTGGACTTTTCTTTTTCAGCAGTGCTCAAAAGCACTTGCAGAAAATGCTATTAGGAGACAATCTGTATTACTCCTGCCTCCCTTAACACACCCCATGAATTGTTCTTGCTATCTGTGGATATGCCCAGCTCTCAAATACAGCCCAGATGAGTCCAGCAACTCAACGCACTGGACACCACATGCTATCTGTTTTTCCATGAAGCATTTTAATACCAGATCTCAGAGGAGCCATTGGTCTCTCTACGACACAACCTCCCGTCACCAGACCTACCTCTGCCATAGTTACCCTGCTCAGAGCAATGCAACTTTAGCAGAGTATGTGCTCAACCTCAGGCCTCCACAGCCCGCAGCCTCCTTCTAAAAATCATCATTTCTCTCATTTATGAGCAGCAGAAACACATACTCAGCCTGCTGGTTTCCAGCCCAGACACCTGAGTCAACCACCTGAAGACAAGGTCTTACGTCCTCTCATCACTTCCCTGCGCTACTTGTGTCCCTCCCAGGCTGCCAGCTCACCTCAGCGTATGGCAGCGCTCTCAGTTTTGCCCCAACTGTTGCAACAGTCAATCCATTTCTCACACTCCAGGTCTTACAGTCGGGTGAAATGTACAATTTTTATTAATAAAAACGTTTTTCTAGCCTTCATGCTTGTCCAGGAAAACTTGGAGATGACATATGAACACAGTTACAGGCTCACAAACCAGGTGGTAGCAGTAAAGAAGTAGGTACATATTTCAGCCTCATGATTTTTCATCCAGCATCATGGTTTGTCAAGACTTGACCCACGATTTTTGAATGCTGTCAAGGCTGGCGATACTGACCATGAACTTTGGGAGGTTTCAACGATTTACTGGAAGGGAAGTGGGGACTCAAGCTTGTGACACTGATGTATTTCAGCGCTGCGAGCAAGTCAAGTCTGTTGTGCATCTCAGCAGAGTACTGTCCAGTGGAGACAGCATGCACAAGTCCCAGCTCACCCACTCTTGGCCAAGCCAGCCCTCTCCCTTGAGGACACATGGTGGGTAGAGCAATCCTCCACGGGTGCAAAAGCAAGACCCAGTCCTGCTCCTCACAGAAATCCATGAGAATTTTTGCCTTTAGCACATTCATGGAGACAGGGTTTTGCCCAAAGCACATACCAAGGGAATGAATCTTCCAGAAATATGAATTCTCTTTGCCTCATACCAAAACACTCATAGTAAGACCAGTCGGCACTCTGCAGCAAAACACTGGGAAGAGGAAACGCTAATAAAAAACTAAGACACTAAAAAACACCAAGAAAAACCTCCCAGAAGAAACAAACACAAGAAGAATATGCTGCCCATTCAGTGAAAAAAAATGTTAACAAATTAATGCTGTCTCATGATGATACTGAAATATTTACAGGAAGAGAGCACAGAATTTTGGCTGGCAAATGCGAAAAGTATCTATCACAACTATTTTCTGTGCAGAACAAAGGGGAGAGGAAACAGAGGAGGAAAAGCGGGGGAGGGTGAAAGAAAGGGGACAGAAAAGCAGGGAGAGGAATACAGATTCAGAAAAATGATTAAAAAAAAAAAAACGGAAGCGAGGGGGCCACAGAGCAGAATTCACAATAGGAAGTTGTGCTGCTCCCTATTTACCTGCCAGTAGCCGGATTCATTGGCATCTCCCTTAGGCAAGAGAGACTCATTCAATTCCCTCACAAGAGCAGCGGATTACTAACACAGCCTGCCAACAGCACGCACAAAACGTTAGCCAGCCCGATGGGACAACTGGGGCCAAATGAATGGAAAGAATATGTGAATTATTAATTAATTTGTTCTATATTCATGTCACCATAGATAATTACATGAGTTGGTTCCACAGCCTGAGCCTTCCTCAGCCAGTAATCCCCATGATTCATGACCGACAGTTGCATAACACGGCTCTCAATGACTTCATCATGTTGCATGGAAAATGCTGCCTAGATATACGTGCACGCGCAGTGACTCACTTTGACACCTTGGGTTGACATTTGCAGCCTGGGCCAAGCCTGTCAGTAAGACAAAGGCGCTTCTTGTAAGGTTTCCGAGCTGTAAGGGTAGGCATTGAACAATGGAGTACACAGGGGAAGGCAGGAAAAGGTAGCCCTCAAATATTCGGTTCATGTATGCAACGGCCGAGTGCATTGGCACAAGCAAATACTCAAAGCAACACCTCTTCTCTGGCAACAGCCAACAACGGTACTAAAGAGTGCAAGGTATATAGTCCATTTTGATGCTATAAGCAAGGAAAACACAAGAAATACTCTGCACAGAGGAGGCACAAAGACGAACATCCCAGGAAGTTCTCAAGAACCAAAAGAGGCCTTTCCATTTAGAGAGAAGATGATATTTGAGAATCAAGAGTCAGAAGAGACGGCAAAGTGCTGCAGAAGAGCCTGAATCGTAGCACTATAAACAGCCTGTAAAATAGCACTCAGACGTCACTTGGGAATAATACACAAAATATACTGTAAATCCAGGCACGCGGGATATGGGAGCTTCCAACCAGGGCCAGACACCAGAGCAGCTCTCCCAAGCCATCTCCACTCTGGAGACACACTAGAAACTGTAAGACACTGGAGACAAACTAGAAACTAGGAGCTGTAAACAGAAGATTAAACAGATGCTTTCTCCTCTTTGTTGGAGGAACTGGGACTGAGAAAGTGTTGATCAGTTTTCCTAACTCCATCTGCAGTCCTTTGTTAAGTCATTAAGAAAAATCAAAACTAAAAAAAGGACCTTGGAAGCAGGGTGTAGCATGAGCCCAGTCATGCATCCTGCATGAAGAAAGGATGATGCACAGAGAGAGATACCCAGGGCGAGCACTAAGGGAAATGTTTCAGGGAAATGTTTTCACTGAAAAATGGTTTTACAGTGGATGAAAACAATAATCACGCTCCTACTGGTTTTGGTGACTTGGTTCTTTCTGGAAGAAGACAAGCATGAGCAGGTAAAAATCAAGCCATTTTGTTTTGCTGAAGAAAAACTGAATTTTCTGTTTGAAATAAGATTCTATCTTGATATAGACGGGATTTTTGGTGTTCAGTCTTTCCTCCAGAGCCTTAAGTGCTTCATTCAATGTGGGGAAAAAAAAAAGTCCTTGCAGTTTTTAGTTCAGCAAGGAAGCCAGAAAAAAAATAGTGTCTAGATTCCTCCCATCTTTCCTGCCCTCTCAGTCATCCACCCAACCCAACCCACAGCCATTTCTAAAGACGATGCACCCACTTCCCAGGAATCCTGGAATTGAGGCACTCACAGGAGTCTCTCAACCACAAGACAAAAAACTTCTGGCAACTGTGTAAGAGGCTGCAGGAAGCACCAGCACCTCTAAGAAGCCCAAACTTAATGCTAGGAAGATAGGAATGAGCAAGGCCTGCTGTAGCTTCTGGGATTTGCTGCTGCTCTGTTTGTGTCACCACAGATGCTCTCCAGCAATGCAAAGAGGACAAGCTGATGGAGGACACACATCTCCTAAATGAGAGTATACACGGACCCTGCTGCTCCTTCATAGGCCTGCTATCGGTAGCAGCTGGACTTGCAGTCGTCCTCACCTCGTCATGTCATAAGTATGGGGAAATATCTTTTTCCATCTGATTTTGAACTCTACCAAGCTGGCCTTGACCCCATGGGAAGAGAAATCACAGCTGCTGATCACGGCACCTATTTGTTCACATTTTGCCAAGCTAATGGTGAGCCAAGGGCAATATGCGGTCATTTCAAGGACGCTTAAATGCCACTTTAAGGCACTCACACCTTCATAAGGGCACAAAAAGAAGGCATGACAGAGCCAGATCTCCCCGCTGTCCCCCAGGGAATACTCTACTCACCACAGCCATGCCCATTTCTTCCTGCATCCCTCTGGCCCTGCTGCAAAAAGTGACACCCATTCACGTGTCAGGCAAGCCATTCTGCTGCTCCCCTAACTGGAGCTACTTCTTACCTTAGATCAATACCAAAAAAAAAAAAAAAAAAAAAAAAAAAGATCCCCCTTGGGTAACCTGAAANCCCTTGGGTATCATGCAGTGCATTCCAGTTCCTCCCCAGTCAGTGTTTGTGCAGTGTTTTAAATACGTGAGGCGTTATATAAATGCTAACTATTATTATAATGTTCCCCTCCTTCCAGTCAACTCCCCCCACAGACCCACAGACACATTCCCCACCTCCCGTTTTAGCACGTTCACAGCATCAGAAATTACCCTGTTTTCATTTACCCTGCCCTTTGCCATACGATCCTGGCCCTCAGAAGCTTTAAATAGTCTGCATTATTATGAAGGCTTGTTAGAACTTGTCCCTAATCATGCCAGGAATAATCCTTGATGGCTTGTCTCGGACTGTGTGTGTGTGAATGCCTGTGCAACAACAGGGCTCTGGCTTGCTTAGGTCCCTCTGAGAAGGCGAGTTAAATCTTCGTGCCCAATACAGGATGAATGGCACATCGGGGGGGCCATGCACAGCGCTGAACCCGTTGTTGTGTCTGCGTACGCTAAAGCTCTTTTCAGTGAAGACCTGAAATGAAAACCTACATTTCAGAAGAGAACAGGCTGACCACATTATGTGTTGATAGATGCCGAGCAGCAGAAATCAACCTGCCCTTTAAATGCAGGGACACTAAAAATGGTGCAGTCAATGCTTCCCAGAACTGTGCTCGTTACAGCTGGTCCCAGGGCTCGCACTGTTTGCCTGGTGCACAAGAATTCCAGTGTTAGGTACTGAAATATAAGCTCTGCTGGGGTTACAACCCCTGTTGACTACCTTATGATGGGTGATACAGATTGAGGAAAGAGAGAAATCTGGTTCTTAATAAATCCGTTTCCCAAAGGCTGGCAATTGTGATTTCAATGTCATCCACAGGAGGGAATCCAAGGCAGAGATAAATCTGCTTTTCTGGTTTGGGTTCCAGCTGCAAACTTAGAGGAAAACAAATCACGCAGTAGCATGACAACACCGAGACTCATGCCATGTAGGCCCCAATGGTCTCTACCTTGAAGATGACGTAGTATCAGGCAGGGCAAACATATTACCAGACCTTTGTTTACCTGGGCTCACATTAGCCTACCAAGGTAAAGCTTCTCGTGTTTGGATATTTTGTATTCATACTACACGTTGACAATATTATTTCACCCACTACATTCTCATGACATAACACGTACCAAAATGACAAGCAAGAAGCAGCTGAGAAACACCTGCTAAAATAGTATCATGACAAAATGCCTTTGCACCATAGCTCAGCATCCAGTCTGCCCAACCATGTAGCCTTCATGTTTTTGGATGAACTTGGAAGACTTTTTCTGAGCATCTCACCATCTCCAGGGCACTAGAAGAGGTATCTGAAGGAACTAAGAACAAGAGAGGAGGTTTTGGTGCTTGCCTTTCATCTCTCTAACTCTTCACAGGTATCAAAGAAGAGAAAGACCACATAGAGTCTTTTGTAATCAGGAGATGCTGACCATCACATCAGCAGAATGGTTTGGGGATTTTCGCTGAGCTTAATATCTGGTAGCTTAGTGCTTGGTCAAAAACCCCAAAGTTAAGTCACTTGCAGCACTTCTATTTACTACGTGGGCTACCAAGATGCAATCAATCCTTGACAAAAAGGCAAAAAAGGAAGCTGCCTAAATGCCTGAGTGGCAAAAGGGCGGCGAGTGGAAGGAGGTGCTACGTGACGCCATATGGACTGGAACTGAGATAGATGTTAAGTCCTGAGACACTGGCCACCAGAGGTGCCCATGCAGCGGGACTATTGAGGGGATCACAGGCTGCTAAACAAAGACATTTGGAAAAGCTTCCAGCCACGCTGAAGAAGGTCCTTGGTGTGGAGTCAGCTCTCTCACACAAGTGCTCGCCTTCTAATACGGACACAGCAGGCAAACCTATGAAATAATATTAAGAAAACTCTTTAAAGGGAAAAATCCTTACATTGATGTAGTCCATAGAGGAATTTGCAAAGGAAGTTTCAACATTCTGCCCTGCAGACAGCCACACAGAGACAGGCAGAGGTGAATTTATCTTATCTAAAAGCACCCAGCTAAATCAGTGACAGAGCCAAAGTATGGAGGAGCTTTGATATTCTGGTCACAGAGCAAAATGTGGCTATTCAGTCCCATTTCATGCTTTGCATCCTAGGCCACAAACCTGAAATCAATCACAGAAATGGGAATACTCAGGCTCTTTAGAAAGCCAGGAATTTGTGCTGTAAACCAAAGACAGGCTCAAATCAAATTACTGCGGAATATGGATTCCTGATGGGCAGAACCCACCCAAGGGCCAGCACTGTCTGCCCTCCTTAAGTAAAGGTGTTGGCAAGCAGGGAAAGAACTCAAGCACGCTCAACTCTACAGCATGAGATGTGTTTCTCCAAGGTGCAAAGTCAAATTTTGCACAAGGATAAACCCGGAGCAGAGACCAGCTCAGCTTGCAGCTAAGTCTCCCCATGGAGACACAGGCTCCTTGCAATGCTGCAACAAGCAGGCAGTTGCAGAAACTATAGCAGTGACACACTCAAGAAAACAATGTTCTCCAACATACGGGAGGAGAACAGAGCCTGAAGAGGAGAGAGAAAGGAGCTACCCATAAAATATATACATACATATACAAATAAATCTGTGAAAACAGGTCCTACTTCAAAGTTGGACCTCGAGATGAAAAATACAGTAACAAGCAGTCATTCCTAGAGAAGCTCCCCTCGAAGAAGAGCCTGAGGACACTGTGAGTAAAGCCTTATTCTAATGGATGTTCAAGTAAACACGCAGGGGGGTCCTTGCGCTATTTCACCATGTGGACCTCACTGAGATGTCCAAATTAGAAACTGAGGCTCCCTGCAAACTCCAGAGAGACACAGATATTTTTTGAACATGATTCAGAGCCCAGAGGGTAGGAACCTAGCTCCTGTTCTACTTATGTGGTCCAAACCACCCCCAGAGGTGCCTTCCCCTCTTAGTCCACACTCAGAGTGCAGGCAGCCTGACTTAGGCTGCTATGCTAAATGGCAAATATTACACAATGACAGTGAATCCCTGAAATCTCCTCTTTGTGGCAAGCATGGTATGAACCCAGAGGGAAATGACGGAGAATCTGAGACTGGGAACCTGATGCTGCCTTGTAGGCTGGAACAGCAGAGCTGTGGCAAACACTACTTTTCTTTATTATTTTTATTTATTTTAGGACTTTGATGAAGTCTGGCACATGCTAAAGACGGAAGAAGGAGAATCAACTTTCCTCCATCACTAGACATGTGTATAAAACAGAGTCCTGTTCTCAATGGGGGAAAAAGTAAAAGCTCAGCCAGACCAGATGGTAAAATTATACCTTCTGTAGAGGTGTTACGGAGAGAGTGTACAATAACTGGAAACAAGAAACAGAATATTTTACTGAGCTCAAAGACTGAAAGGTGTGCACTAAATCCATGCAAACAGTTGTGGTGGTCATGGCTCAATTTGAATTTAAAAAAAGTGCAGTTTCAGCTCTGGATGCATCGAGCATCAGTTGCCACTGCCACACAGCACATTAATTATTTAGCCGTAGTTAACTATTGTGCTCCTCACAGGTTATCAGCCAGGAAAGCCACATTCTCTTCAAGCATAAAAAGAAAAAAAAAAAAATACAGAAATAGCAGAGGTGAAACTGCCGAACAGGATTTTGTACGTTGGACATTGTAACACCTTATCAGGCCCCAGACGTATGAGATCAGAAATGCCAGCTGGAACCCACAAGGCTTATCTGGGCACTCAGAAGCATAGGAAGAACGAGAGCCAGAGGAGTTTTATTCTGTATGAATCGCTGAATGCTGCCGCTGTAGATAAGGAGTGAAGTCCCAGGTTCCACTAAGTCAATGACAAATCTTGGTTTGACTTCATTTGGGCTGGGATTTCCTGCCCAACATCCAAGGGTAAGAGACACACTAAGCACAGGAAAAATGCAGCAGAAACTACTGAAGCCGTGCACAGCTCCTGGCTGCACTCATTTTGAGGCCAGCATGAACATACATGCATTAGATGGGAAAGATGGCCAGGTTTTGTTTTGTTTGTTAGTTTTTTCCCCCCTCAGCCAGTACCCAGCCTGGTTTTATGAGGCTTAGGGTCAGGCTTTTGGGGGCATTTTTTGGGGTCAGTTTTGGTATACAAGGGTGTTTCCCTATGCACAAAGTGACAATGTTTAACTGCTCGTCTTCTGTCGCAGGAGGCTCTTGACTCCCAGAGCAGGAACCCCACGTGATGTGAGTTGGGGAAGCGTCAAATCCCAGCGATATGCCAAGAGGAAAGAGCCATTGGACCACGAACAAATAAGAAAATAGAAAAAGCAAGCAGCAATCTGCCAAAGCAATAGCCTGCCATCTTACACAAGGCACCGGTTTGCTGGAAGGAAGACCAGGGCTCGCAGCAAACTGTGCCAGACTCAGTCTCCTGCAGGTGGAGGCTCACAGCATCACCCATGGACTGGGGCTTGGCCATGGACAACCCTCTGTCCAGTGAGGAAAGGAGGAGGTGTTCACACAGAAATAAGAAAAACAACTTCCCTGTCCTTTGATGGCATCCAAAATGCTGCAGGCTACACTTGCCAGCAGTAAGACGCAGACCTCAAAGACAACAGGAGAAACAAAATGGGTACCACACTCTAAGTATTAGAGTAAAAAAGTCACCTCTCATTCAAAGCTAATATGCTATCTGCTCGGGGAGCCTTATCTACTGCCACATGAGACAACACATCACAAACTTCAACCTGCTGTTGGCTTTGGGGCTGAAAATAGTCCAAATTCAAGGGAAGAGGTGACAAGCACTTTTCCAGTTTCTTCTGCCTGTTGCTCATGGAGTAGCAGACCTTGTCTCTCCTGTTGTGACTGTGACAGCAGAAGGAGCAGAGGAAGGAGGGACACCACAAGGGTTCTGCCTGCATTGCCCATGAGCTGTGCCAGCAAAAGCCACGTCAGGGACAGCAGGGATCTGGGGAACCTCTCTCACCTCTTCCTGGCCACCATGGTGACCTCCCAGCATGCTCCAGCCACCTCACCCCAACACCTACCAGGAAGGGGGTCTCCCCCAGCCACAACGCAGCTGCCCAGAGGGACGCAGGGCACCCCGGTGCCACCAGGAGAGACGGGCAAGGGCTTGTTTTCACCATTCATCAGTGCCTCCCTTGCGCCGGGTGTGTGGGCTTTTCACAGTGCCAATTAAGTGCACGCTGGGGCTGGGGTGGAGGCGCAGCGCGTCGAGCCCCCGTCTCGCTGCCTCCGTACTGTCACCTTCCATTAAGCAGCTGGCGGCCGGGAGAAGGGGAGGGAAAAGCCAGTGGTGTGTTTGGTTTGCTGTTTTTGTGGGCACTTTACAACTTCAAAGGCTTCCCTCTGGTTCACAGGGGGCAAGGGGCAGAGGTCAGTAGGCACGGTTTGACCTCCCTTTCACCTCCTCCCCGAAAGGGAGAGGCACGCACACACACACAGAGGAAGAAGAAAAGGAAGACGAGAATCGGGCAAACACTTTTATCCTCTAATCTTTCTTTGCCTTAGTGCTGCCGAGGCTTTGTCCAGCAGACAAAGTGCCCTTCGGAGTCTCTGATGCTTCCATGCTGGACTCTTCCTCCTCCACCTCCACCAGGAAATAAAGACAAATGGCAGCACCACAAAACAGAAAAAAAAAAGAAAAAAAAAAAGAAAAAAAAGAAAAAACAACCCCCCCCAACAACAAAAAGAAATCTTGCTCCTGGGGGCTGGGTTTTCCCATTTTTTTTATTTTGGGTTGCTTTTTTTGTTGTTTTCCACCCCACCCCCCCCAGCTAGATATCTATCCATCTATACATAAGCCCCACTACTGCTCAGGACAGAGGGGAAAACAGGCATGATTGTTCAAGATCCATCCCGGGATGTGAAAAATGCATTTTCTTGTCTTTAAAGACAGCATTGTTGTATTTATTTATTTATTTGTAATGGCAAGGTCACTAGCCCTGGGGCACTGAGGAATAAGTTCGAGTTTCAGAAAGCTCTCCACAGCTGGTGATTATATCCCTTGCAGTGCGTACAAAGACATTGAGAAAGCAGCAGAGAAAGTAAACAGTATCACTTCTGGGGATGGAGGGGGGAGAGGAGGAGGGGGGCAGAGGAGGAGGAGAAGAGAGGCAGATGAAATTTAAACTGGCGACCAGCCCAGCCACCAACTTAAAACAATACAGCGAGAGGAAGCCAAAAAGGAAAGAAAAACAGAGAGGGGTGTGTGTGGAGACACACTCTGTGTGCGCGCGCGTGTGAGAGAGACGGAGAGAGCGTGAAGCAAAGCGAGACCAAAGAAAGGAAGGGTTGAGGTTGCAAGCCAAGGTTTTGGGAGCTATCTCTGGGGGTCCACCATGGAGCAGAGCAGCTTGCAGGCGGAGGTTTTAGGGGCACAGCCATCATTCCGGGTGTAAATACATCTATGAGCATTTCTAATCAATCTGGCAAAGCATAGCTGTTCACCTCTCTCAAGAGCAAGAGGAGGAAAACCACAGGGTCTAGAAACAACAGTCCCAGCCTTGTCCCCTCCTGGCATCCTCAAAACCAAAGGGGATGAGAAAGTGGCAGGCAGGTCCACACCAAGATCTACTGACTGATGCTCTCCAGGTTGGCACCACCCAGACTCAGCCTGTACTTGTCTTTTAGCTGGTTCTGGGAATCACACTCCTACCCATCTCGACGCAGTTTCATCTTAAGCTAGTGAATTTCTCAAGAATTTTGGTTTGACAGTATGGGAGAGAAAACAGAGTCACAACTGGGTGGTGCTCTGGAGCACACAAGTGTTTTGTATGTTTACAGCACAGGGCAATTAGATACAATTTGGTCCAAGCTTGTACAAGTCCTCCACACACAGACTGGTCCTGGATGCTGGCTGAGGCTCAATCCTCACCTTCCAGAATAGGTCTGGCTGTGTTAGATCTTCTCTGGTCACGTTGACCGTGATCTCACTGGAATGAGGTTAGTCATCTTAGCACAGGGGAAGGGAGAGGCAAGCTTTTTTGGAACATCCATCTGCCTGGGAAAGGCTAACAAGCCCTCCTTTATAGATGTCTATATGTGGACCTCAGCAGAAACAGTTGGAAAGCCTGTGGAGAGACAGTGTACCTTAAAAGGACCAAGCCAGCCTGTTCTTCGGGCTGCCCATCCAGCTTTCTGCTACCTTTCACACCAGGAGGAGTCATCCTGCAGGTTGATGTGTCCTCTAAAGTGCTCCAGCAATCACCCTCTTCTCCAAGAAACAACACAAATCTTAAAGCCACAGCTGCAAGCCTCAGCAAACCATGACTCTCGCCTCACATAGGAGAGCAGTGATCCAGCTACGCTTCTGGCTGAGCTTCAGCACCCTTGGTGGTACTTCATAGGACAGGTTGGTCAAGTACCATGAACTCAGAGTGCTTGCTACTTAGTGTATTGCTCCTTTGAATGAAAGGCCTCCCCAGACAAGCTCCTCTGCTAACCTCACTGGCCTCCTGTTCATCAAGGCTAGCTGGCACAGCCCTTCTCTGACTGGCAGTTAACCATTCACTGTCTGTCACCAGTTTGGAGAGAGAAGATGCATCATAACAGGGGTCCATTTGTGCTATACTTTGCAATTTCTACATATGGCCTAGACCAGAATCAGAGACAACATCACTGATAAACACAGCAAACAGCACTGCGCTCCACAAATGATTCCTCAGTTTCCTCCACCTCAAGTCTTCGTGAAGATTTGGTATGGATTCAACTGATCTGGCAGCTTCTCCAAGGGTTTCTTGCCCCCTGCCTCCTTGACACAAGGTACATTTAAAATCTGCTACCAGAAAAAGTTTCAACTGCAACAAATGACACTTCAATGTACAGGGCGATAATAAATTTGATCCTTAGCACCCCATTGGGAATGGCCAATAGTTTAACATTTCTTATAGACCTAAGTGACTGATGGTGCCGAATTGAGAAATCATTTCATTTCCACCACAGACACTCTGTAAGTTATGCACTGGTTGCTCACAGGTAGCTTTGGGCTTGAATGATGCGAGTTGCAACAGGAGAAAATCTAGTTAGATATTAGGAAAACAGATTAACATTTAAGGTTAGTCAAGCACTGTAACAGGTTGTTCAGAGTGGTTATGGGATTTCCATCCCCAGAGAGGCTCAAACTCAGACTGGCCAAGGCCCTAAGCAACCTGAACTCATGTGGCCCTGCTCTGAAAGGGCTTGAACCAGATGACCTCTGGAGGTCCTTTCCAACCTGTATTAGTCTGTGATCAAGAAGGCCACGTCAGAACCTGCCCAAGATACATACAGTACCTCACGTCCAAGTACAAACATCAGCATGGAGGCACCCCTGTTGTGGGGTTTCCAATACAAATATTGCCGTGGTTACCTTTTGATTAAAACAAACTTGGTGCTACTTGCCTGCTTCCCAAGGGTAACTATGCAGTCGAGCTAAAATAAGAGATCTGAGTGCATTAAACCTCCAGGCGTTGAGTTTGTGAGCCCACAACCAGTGTATTCGTCGACAACTGCACCCAGACCCTACAGAGGGTGAGTGCAGATGGCTGAACACAGCAGACCAGCACTAGCACACTTCAGTTGACCCTGCTACCTGAGATGGGCA
Source organism: Dromas ardeola (assembly GCA_013398915.1). Taxonomy (NCBI): domain Eukaryota; kingdom Metazoa; phylum Chordata; class Aves; order Charadriiformes; family Dromadidae; genus Dromas; species Dromas ardeola. The sequence continues at coordinate 446,489 of VYZM01006848.1, forward strand.
GAACAGATCACCAGTCCCCTCTCCATTCAAACCTTGGCCAAAGGCAATCTCACTGGCTAAACGACAACTCCGTTTCTACAGTAAGAGCAAATTGTTTTGGTTTCAACCAAGTGGGCCCATGTTCACTTTCCTTTCTGGAAGTGCACTGAGGTCTCTTGCGGGGCGAGAGGGGTAATAAAAAAAAAAATAAAGGTTTTATAGAAAAAGTAGCATCTTCACCTACCTGGGCACGTGGGTAACATATATAAAGATCACCATCTAGTGGCTTACTGGAAAGATACCATCTGTCATATGTCTGCAAGTCTGATGACCAATAAAGTTGTTGTTACAACGTATAACAAATGATTCTTGCATTCAGCTCTTAAGCAAGCTAGGCACCTAGGCAACCACAGACACAGACAAGTTTCTGACCCACAGAAAACTGTTGTTCATCCCTTCCCCCAATTAAACATTGATCCCCTTCCCCATCATTCTGTTCTCCACCTCCCCTACATAGGATGTAGAAGCACAATAAGGGATTTGCAATTTACTTTAAGGCCCAGAAATTAGGTGTCTAATGTAAACTAGGTGAACTCCTATGGTAGCTAATACAAGGAGTCGGATACAACCAGAGGTTGATGCATCCCATTATTTTGTATGAGGGAGAAGGCAGATAGGATGTATCCTATTTATGAGATCCCACAGCCTGGAAAACCAGTTACTCAGCAAACATGAAACTCTCTGGAAAGCTTGGCCTGTGAGCAGCCCATGGGATAGTCTATGCCAACCCTTTTCCATTTGCCTCAGTGGAAATCATTCAGGTTGAAGTATTCCTGAAATACTCCCCAATGGAAAGACAGATCTGCAATTTCTGACAAAAACCTTTGTTTCACTGAAATAGTCCTGATGAGCTCTGCTCCTAGTTCTTTGAGAAAAGATGGGGAGAGTCATCATTATAGGTACTTCTCTAAAGCCCTACTTGGCCCAGGGAGCGTATTACACTAACACGACTGTGATGTTCCTAGCACAAGAGGTAGCCCAAATGCTTCTTCAAGTCTTTGTGCTGGACCACAGAGACCATCCCTAAAATTTCACATCCAACTGTTTACTTCAGAGACACGTAAAGAGATGAAGTACTACCAGTGCATGGGTCAAATGTTTCAGTGTCACTGAGAGACACCAGGCAAGGCCAGATTTGAAGCTAACTGAGGGCACAGTTTAGTTCTAGACTGCATCTTCCAGGTACTCCACAGAAGCACCCACCACATTTTTACCAAGCCAGTACAGTGTCTTAGTACCAGCACCAAATGATGTATCTGAAGTGCCATTTTGGTACACCTTCATGTCATGTTCCCAATTTTCCAGGCTGTCAAAACACACACTGCTTTGCTCTGGGGAAAAGAGAAATTCTCTACACAATATCAAGCACAAACTATAGACTTGTACACACTTCTGTACCCAAACTCAGTTATACTTCATATTTCTAATGGCCTCCTTTAAAGCTTTAAGCATACTGGAAGCCTTAATGCAAGTAGCTGGCATCAGTCTGCTGACTTCTTTGCATCACCCAAGATGAAAATCCAGCCACCCATTACACAAATCTGCGGTTAACTGGAGATAAAAGAAACCAGTTTCAAAATCCATGTTCCTCTATGAACATACAAGATAAGGAGACCTGTGATCACTAAGACACAAGAGAAACCACTTACAGAAGCCACCAAATATGTATGGCATTCTTCACATCTATCTCAAAATATATATATCTATGTTAGTCAGCGAGTCTCCTGTTACAAGCTCTGGAGAAATGAAGTCTTACAGAAGGAAGTTATCTTGGACACTTCATGTAAGTTGGGACAAACTAACCTCTGGGGGTGCCCATCCCCTTCTCCTTAGAGGGCCTAGACAAGTAACTTCAAAGATTGAGGTTAGAGAGGAACTCCATGGTTTGAGTTTTGAAAGGGATATGGTATCTCTTTGTGGTCTTGGGATCTGAACAGCCTTCTTGTTCATGCTGATTGCTATGTCACAGTTGATCAGCAGTTCTAGTGGCTACAGTGGCCTCCAGGGGGCTTTGCATCCGGCCCAAGCAATGGACAATTTTCCATAGCCTCAGCAATAGCTTTTGTGGGGCTAAAGGCAGGTCCCCTGCAGACCAGAAGCAAGACTCAACTCAGTAGGCCAAGAAACCACTGCATGCCTTTAGCTAAATTTGGCTGCTGAAGGACAGCTCTACTGGAGTGAGGCAAAGAAGTGCTATTTTCCCTCAGGAAAGTTAGCTTTATTTTCTAAAGGTTAATGAGAAATAGAAGAAAATTAGGCTAGCCAAAAGAATGAAAATAAATGGTTTTTTTCTTCTTCTTTCCCCCTCGTTTTTCAGAAAAATGCATGGCTTTGGTTTTTCTGCAGGCAGTTGCTTCATATCAGTGTACCATGTGGTGACTCAGACATTTTATTATTATAATCCAAGCCAAAGGGGAGATATATTTTATGAGATCCATGTTTACCCCTTGTCTCTCCATACTGCTTGTTTTCCTGAGTGAGGAGAAACACAGTCAAAACTCTGAAGACGGTTCATAGTGTCTCTTGGCAGGTTGTAGACTGCCTTTGCTTTCAGCTAGCAAAGCTAAGAGAGACTCAGGTTTGCAGTGAGCTCACATGCAGCATCAAGGGCAGAGTTTGTTTCCAAGTCCCATAAATCAGGGGCGGCAGATACACCAATAAAGATTTAGAGCTCCTTACACAAACCTAAAGAGGACTATGAGGCAAGGAGTTTTAATGCGTGTAGCCTTGCAACTGGGGTTCAGTTACCTTTGCTCAGCTGACAAGCAATAAAGCATTCAGATGCAGTAACTCCAATGCACTCAAAATGCATGTCCAGAAGAGCAAAGACCACCAATCAGATCGCTCCTCCTATATTTCCCTCTCCTAGGAGAACCTTAACTGTGTCTCAGTTGCACACCCAGATAAGAACACCAAAAACTGGCTATACATCCTGAAAACACTCCATGAAGAGCTGCAAAAACTCAGCCATTTGATTGCAATGGCCAAGAGTTTGCCCCAGATCCAACCATCCAAGGTAAATCCATGGTGAGTGACTACTGTGCAAAACTGATCCAAGGCAGGGGAAAAATCTGGCCTCCAGCTGACAAGTTTGTTTCCTAGACACAGGTCTGCCTTTTGAACTATGAAACCTTTGACCATTGTGAAGCCACCAGGCCCCAGGAGCACATGGAATAAAAATAAATAGAAGGCTTGAGGTACATCTGGTGTGGCCAGTGGTTTCAGAGAGAGGTTACAGGGGAAACATTTTGACTGTGCTTAAGTGCTGCACAAACCAAAAACAATTAACAAACACCCATCCTTCACACACAGGTGGAACATGAGAGCTTTTAAAGTTTAAAACAATCATCAGATCAGAGGAGATACTGGGTGGCTCCAAGTAACAAAGACACATTCATTTGAGTCGACTTATGAGTAGTATTTCCTAAGGGAATGCCATATGAACCATCTGATCTACTAGGTGTTTGTGGCACTCAAGACATGCTGTATGTTCCTTCACAGAGATGATGTTTCTCTGGCACTAAGAACATCGTCGCTTGCTGCTGCTCAGCGTATTCTGACAGCCCGAGTGTATGCAAATAAAAAGAAAGTTCAATAAAAATCTAATTCCCAGAGTTCTTTGGGGGGAAAGAGAGGAGAACAAATTCCCATCGCATTTCAGGAGGGCTGGGCATCCCAGCACATATCCACACGGGCCAAAGATTTTGGATAAAGAGCAAAGGAAAAGTTATGAATTATTCCAGAACTCCTTCCACTACCTCACTTCCAGACAGATATGAAGTGACAATACCCTGAAACAATGCAACACAACTGAGGAGAATATTATCAGATTATTCAGAACAATTCCCATTGTTAGTGACCCAGAATTCCTGACTTAGAACAACCTAGAATTGAGATCTCGGCAAATCCTCAAAGCCACTTAACTCTTTCAGTGGTGTCCCCCACACCACCACAAGAGAAGGGCTTTATTAAGCAAGAACATAAAAGGAAAGCATCTCTTAGCACAACTGGAGACAGACTGAAAGCAGGGAGTAGATGACTTTTACTAGACATAGCACATTCTCCAAGCAACATCACTATAACCTGAGAGGGAGGAAAAGCCAGCGATTCCAGGCCTGCCAAATTATTTGGGATTGAATAGGATCCCATATCGTGACAATGAGTGATAGATAGTAGAGCGCTCAAAGACATAGAAAGAAATACTGTATGTTTTAAGTAACCGGCAGGAGCAGATTCCACATTTCAGTGTTTTGGCAGGAGAATAGTCTCGTTCTGGGACTACGTATTCAAACCCCTCATTGATTTAAAGGTAGAAAGTATTGCTAATGCATCCTCAACAAGAGGAGGATGGTTAGCAAACCTACCAATAACACTATTTTTTTTTTGTTGTCTTTTGCATAAGCACACATACACTTTTTTTTTTTCAGCTGTTAATTTTCAGTTAAAACTCAATTAATTGGAAAAAGAAACACTAAGGGACTTTGATTTTAAAAGGGCCAAGCATTAATGTGACATCCTGTGAAGCACTAAGGTAAAGGCTGGCAAAATTGCAAATTTGATGTTATTCAAAGCCAAAGGTGAAGAGCAAGGAAGATAGCTGCAGCAAAAGCAGCCTGTAGCGACCGAGAAGAACGCCTGAAATAACCTAGTTTTGACAACACCCTTCTGTGTGCCCGGGAGGGGGATCAGAAGCGTGCTTCTGTGATTTGCGTGCTACTGACCTGTTGAGGAGCAACAGGTTTTGAATTCCAGCCAGGACACCTGGACTTCAGCACTATGATACACATTACAAATGAGCACTGACTGACACAAATAGGGTACATTACCTCACCTCTTTGAAGACTAGCGGCATAAAAATCTAAGTTCCCTGGAGACTTCAAGTCAGTGGATGTATTCATGACCTACTTGTAGCTAACGCAACAGTCACAGCTGTTAGCTGAACAAGGCTGTAGAGTAGCATGTTTTCTGTTGCATCTATTCAGTTCTTTGGTACAGGGAAACTTGGCACGTATTTAAAGCCAGGAGGTCCTACCTGATTTGGTGCTCGAGGCACATGGTCAAACACCCTCCTCACTCAAAGCTAAACCCGAAACCCACAACCGCTTTAGGTACCGTAGGAAAGTTTCACACAAGCCATTCTCAACCCATCAGTGATCAACTCAGATACAGTTGGGTACTTGGCGCACACCCCCTCTTCACCTTCAAAATGGCTTCCAGCAGAAGAGACAATGAACCATGGAACACCAAGCACTCACACCAAGATCTGTCCTCATGAATCAATGCAGCTATGTGACCTGGTTTGAGCGACACAGAATTAATTTCTCTTTCAGTAATTTTACTTTTCAGTAAGGTCTCTTCTAATGCTTGGGAAAATTGCACTTTTGGAAAACTCTGGTGTCTGAATTTGTGAAAATACTTACTTTATAGCCAGCTATGGTATGTGGGTTTCAAGGTGTCAGTGTTTTCAAGCTGGCCAGGTGCAGGGATGAGGAGAAGTGAGACCTAGGCACTTGACCCAAACTGGCCAGCAGGATTATTTCATACCATGAATGTCACATTCAATATAAATTAGAAAGTTTGCTGAGGAGGTTTTTTTCTTCTATGATGGTTGCGATCCTGAGGACTTCTTGCCCCAGTGCCAGACACCTGAGCCCTTCCCTTCCTCCCCAAGCCGTAGCGCTCAGTGTCCGACATTTGTTGTCCCCTGCTGGAAGTGCACAGTGTCCTGCTGATAGAGTAAGCTGAGTATAATCCTTGTATATTTTGTATAGGTATTGGGATCAATATTGGTTCTTTAGCGTTATGAATGTTAATTATTTAGTATTATTCTATTAAATCTGTTTATATTTCAACCCTCAGATTTCCTTGCTTTTTCCTCAATTCCCCTTCCCCAGTGGTCATCAGGTGGTAGAATAATTGCCTGAACAACAAGAAATTGTTGGGGGTTCTTCAAACCATAACACTATGTAATAATGCTACAAGACAATCACAAGAGATGCAATAGTATGAACTGATCTCAGGAAAAACCCCAAAAGATGGATTCTCCCAGGAAATGCTCTCCTCCCCCCGCCATAATTCTTTACAACGTGTTAATGAGTGGGCTGACTATTACTCAAGTATGCAGAAGACACAATAGACATGGATGTACAAGACAGAGGAATAAGGACTTGATCCAAGCCATGGCAGCCACCAGCACCAGCTGCCAAAAGCAGACCAGTCCACTGTGACAGACGTCTTTGTCACACTCCCCTGCTAACAGTTCGTGAGAAATGAAGATCTTAATGGAGAGCAGCCAGAGTCGCTCTATCTAGGACTAACTCTGGGTCATGTATTTTACTAAAGCAGTTCCTCAAGGAACCAGAAAACAGAGCAGAAAAGAATAGAAACCTCTTAAGAAAGATTAGTGCAAGAAGTTAAAATGCAAACACAGCACAAGTGCATGGCAGACTTCCGCTCCTCCTGGCACATGCTGCACTCACATGAGATCTTTCTTCACCCAAAATGAGTTGATATGTGAATAAACAATGACAACAACAGGGGACCACAAGACCAAACAGTGACTGGCTAATGGCTCCCTCTAGTATTCTGCTTCCTCACACTATGCATCATGTTGCAGTAAAGACCTTGCTCAATAGAACCCAGAAGATACCACAACTGCCACTTTACAGTGGTACAAGGGAGACACCTCATCACCCATTCCTCACAGGAGGCCAGTGTGGACTACTATCCTACGCCCCCTCCCAGAGGGAAAGTCTCATTGTGGTGAGCAGAGTGGGAACAAACTGCTCTCTGTAAGAAGTGCCTTCGTCTTCGTACAACCTGATGAGAGACTGTTTGACTTCAAACAGCCACAGCGTGTCTAGGGCACTTAACGCCATTTCAGATGTGGGGTACTGACTCACACAGCAAACACAGGGGACTGAGAACAACTTTTCTGTGCAGCTACAGCAGAGCTGAGGGCCCCGCATATTTATAAAATGACTGCTAGCCAGAGAGACTTCTGAGCCTGCCCCTTGCTGCCCAAGGCTAGGGAATGACTGCAGCATGCAATGCGCAGCCAGGCCCCCCCAACAGAATTTATTTATGCACCTCCGCTTTCATCTCTCCCCTCATACACGGTAGCTTAAACATTGTCTCCACCCTTAACATACAACTTACATATTTGTAAACATCTCTTCATCTTAAGACTACAGACAGGCAGATTGCTTTTGGGTCATTAAATTCAGTCTTACCGTATGAACTATCTACCATATAACACACCCCCCCTTATTTTATTTTTTAAGGAATAAACAAAAAACTGATTTTTGGTGTCAACAAACAATCCCAGAACCTGATTTTTGACTGTTTAGGAAACCCATGCATATCCTTTTGTCTTTGGCAAACATTCTTCATAGCTAACCAGCACATGCTTTTTCCTTGTGTGTTAATTTAAGCCCAGAAACCCTTCCCCAGCCCTCTCCTCTCACCTGAGGCAGAGATTCCCAATAGCCACAGTGCCCTACACTTGGAGAACTGCTCCTCAGCGAAGTGGCGGAGCCCCTTAATCCAGCTGAACATGCTAACCTCTCTGAGAAGTTCACCCTTTGAAATCAATAAACTGAACTGCAAGGGTAGCTTTATGTAGTCTTCCATTTCTTTTAAAAATTAATCATCTCCTGGTCACTAGCCCATCTATAGCTTTCCAGTTTCTGTACCAAAAAGAAACAGTACCAAAACAGACTGAAGGAGGAAGAGCTATCTGAAAAAATAACTCATCAGCCATTGATGCTAACAATTTCTTGAGGCTTTTCAATCTATACCTGAGAAACCAAAGCCACAACACACCAAGTGAGTCTGTGGCCTATGGAAGAGTCTCGGTGCTAGACACTCATAGCCAAAGTTATTTTGACCAACACACATCTATTTTTCATTCACACTACCTCTACCAGTTTCTTCACAGAAATTTAACAATATTTCTACATACACGGACAAAGCTGCATTCCGTTTCTGCCTTTCCTGAGCAACTGATCAAGTTCAACACTATTTATGTTTCATCATCCTTTTTTCTTTTTTTTACCCCAAGATGCTCACTTTGGCACCTAGTATGATTAATTCAAGTTCCTACATTTTGTTACCCAGACTCACAACATTTTACATCCATATATTCCACCTGTCTCTTATTGATCTAACTCCATATCCCGAACAGATGAGGCACAATCTTACCACTAATATATCACCCACTCAAACAAGCGTCAGTGTGTTCTTTCTCCCATCTACTCACTGATACTTATCCATTACCACACAGTTATTTACCTGATTTTCTTTCCTGAAGCTGTAGACATTCTCCTCTGTCTTCAACATCCTAGTTTTTCTGTGCCCTTGTTCCTTCTTAAGTGCCATTCCTCAGCTATCACTGTTAGGCCTACACCTCTCTTCTTATAGAAGCTAGTTGCTCTTCTCATTTTATTTACTATCATCGCTTTTGTTTCTGTTACTTCTTCAGCAAAACCAACCTTGTTTTTAGGTCTCACCCACTAGCAATCCCCTTCCTCCATTCTGCCCTCATAATCATACAAGCACAGGTCCGTCACCATAGGTTGACACCTGCCCTTTGTAATCTCCTGCTTGTTAGGAGAAGTCCATCACACATGCATCCTCCTCAACTCTCTAAAACATCAGCTGAAGACAAGTGGTCTCAGCTGCAGCTTCAGCCTTCAAATCTTCTCTCCCATGCTCTCCAGCTGTTCCAGGCCTACACAGCATCTGCCAGAAACCCTCGGTAGGATAATATCCATCTACAGCACCTTCCTCCAGTCACACTCCTGTGCTCCACTAGCCTTTGAACCTTCCCAATAACTGCGACTATAATCATTGTCTTCCTCTTTTGAAAAGAGAGGTACAGCCACTCCATCCTCTTCCCTACCTACTCCCTTATCAACAAGCCCTCAATGAGCTAGTGGGTGGTAAAAGACTTCTGCCTGGATCAGCTCCACCCTTTAATTAAGCTCGTCTAGGAGCAGAGGTAGTCCCTCAGCAGTAAGGCTGCTGTCATTCTCCAAAGATCCAGCAGACAGACTTGTGACAGCCTGTGTATCCCCCAAAACTAGGATTGTCTCTTTGTTCCCAAGAGCAAGTCCCATACAGCACCCTTCCCAAACATTATACTGCCTGCTAACCATCTTGTTGGCCCTCATGGGTTGGAGCTTTTTCTACCTCTTAGTGTCAAAGAAGGGACAATTAAAGCTGAGGTTTGCTGGAAAGACATATGGGAACTTTCAGTCCTTTCTAGCAAGGAAATATCTTTGTCTCGTGATGCAGTCCACAGGCCCTTCTGACTGGGGGAACTAGAGAGGTGGCAGTACCCTCTGTGATAGAGACACCTCCTCTCTGAGCAAACAGGCATAAGTCTGGTGCACACCATGTCTCTACGTGGGCTTCAGAGCTGACTCTGTGAATGAGGACAAGTGACACCAGCTCTACCTCCACTAACAGCTGCTGCGTGCGGACCAGAGAATACAGCACGATCATCCAACATGATCACCAGCTCAGACCCCATCCATGATCCAGTATTTCAGAGGTAGATGGATGTCCTTGTTTACAGGGATGAGGGAAAATGACTGCTTCCAGCTTCATGGTCTTCTTGACTCATATTCATAATTCAATACTTACATTCAGTACTTCTTCCTAGTATCTCCAGATGGAAAAGGAGAAAGCAGATGCCCTGGCTCCACATTCCTGCTATGGCCCACCACTGTCAGCAGGCCCCTTCCAAGCAAAGAGTTGACTGAGAGTGGACAGGAGCTTAGACAACCTCTTAGCGAAGAGGTATCCACCATGTCCATTGCTGCATGAAGACACAGGAAGGAATCAGAGGGGGAGGATGATGTGATGAAGAGAAGCTCCACAGTACAAAGGTACATGTGTCAATCTGCTCTATAGGAATATTTCAGTTCAGTTAATCCCAGCATCTTGCTGGGAAAGGATGTGAGTGAAAGGATGGAGAGGTAGATAAGAAGCAGGGAAAAAATTAAGAGAATGCAACGCAGGTGAAGAAGTGAATGAATGGAAAGGATACAAGAGAGAACCAGAAATGCTAAAAATGTCAGAGAGAGATCAGCCTTTCGATACATCACAAAAAAAATAAATACATTTTTAAAAGGATGGCAGATCAGAGTGAATGTAAGAGTTAACAAAAGCAAGGCAGTTTTTAGGAGGAAGTTCACTTCAATGTTGCCATCAATTGGGCACACACAAAAGGTCAGATTCTCCACCGATATTGCTCCATTGACTCCAATAAAACTACTATTTTGCACTGCTGGTGAGGTTATACCTGGCCCTATATCTAGCTACCCCTTTTTATGATCTAATATTTACTGGCAGATCTCTGTTGAAGTCAATAGGGCTGTGTTGCTATGCATTTACACAAGGATCCAGCCCAAGTCTTCCCCTCTTTATCTGGAAAATGTAGAAAATGTGCCATTTTTGATAGTGAAGGGGCTGGCTATCTGAGGAAATTTCCTCTTTTCTGGTATGGCTGGGCTATGCCTGTTCTCTTCTCTTCTCTTCTCTACATCTGGGTAATTGCATTTCAAGTGAAGGCTTTCTAGCCAGCAAAAGGAGGCCCTGCAAAATGAGTTAGAGGAAACCACAAGTTTGGCATCAGAGCCAACATCCTTCTCTGAATGCTCACGCCTAGTGTGGCTGTCTGAAAAGCTCTGCTTGAAAAGGAGCGCAAGATTTCTTCACATGCATGTGACAACAGCTGCAAATATTTCCCCTTGGTCCATCGCGTGCACACGAATCCATGCTCTGTTGAACCGTCACATATGTGAAAATATAACCCATGTTAACACATACAACAAACACCTAGGCACTGAGGAAAGCATGCAAATCCATAGTAGCTCCTTGTGAAGACACATACCCATTTACACATGGAGCTTTCAACTCAGATACAACTGGCCATCCAAACAATAAGCACACATACGGCACCTGTGGACATCAGGCTGGACCATGACCTCTGTTGCAGCGTAACTTCTGCTGCCCAGGTGGAGCTTCCATCCTTCTGAGGGCAGAGGAGTGCACAAATGAGGCTGCTGCTAGTGACGTAAGAAAGGATTTCAGCTTCCAACTCTAACAATAGTGGCTTGTCCTTTTGGATCCAGAGGCTCCAGGTTCAGTTCCCACAGGTGATCCACCCAAAGTGGTTGTCAGAGCAACCCTGGCCTTAGAGGTAGGGACTTACTGGAAATGACTTTGTAATTATTTGAGCTCACTCAGGGGAACAGTCCAAAGTTGTGCATACACAGCCCTCTCCAGAGTGGAGATGAATGATCTGAAATCCCACCTAGCCAACTATCTGCATGAGCTTTTACACATACCAGAGCCAGAACCAAATCCTGGGATGAAGCAAGAAATCTTTCCTTGGCACCTTCTGCATCCTTCACCCCCCCTACACTTACTTCTAAGTGAATGCCATGGTGGTGGAAACTGCTAGCCCAGCAGCATTGACATTTTGTGTTTATCCACACCAAGCGGATCTGCTGCACGTGATCCTTTTCTACCAACATCCAACCTGTCCGAGTGGGGAGAAAGCTGGGTGACCTCTAGGACTAGCTAGACACTCACTTAACATAAAAATAATGGAAGGAGCTTTGTGAGACAAACTGAGCTGACTTAGGAAACCAATGGACAATCTTCAAGGGAAGACAAACAAGCAATGACAAAACCAAAAAGACTGGAGTTAAAAATCACTTCAAAACATGAAACTGCTAGTGCTAAGCATGCTGTGAATCTGTTTACCATGTATTTTCATCATGTAACTGATCAGTCCACTGTAACATACACCACATGTTAAGATAGATGCAGCGGATATAAAACCAGTCTGATTTCACACAGTAAAAATGTGTACATGCAAACAGAAATATATTAAATGCATTTCATACAAAGCATTTCTTCTTATCATTTTAAATACATATCCCAATTGTTTTGCCCAGTTTGGAGCCCACTTGAACATTCTGGGACTGTCCCAAATCCCATACGGGTCAAGAGCTCAATGACTCCAGTGGGTGTTGGATCAGATCCTACGAGATCAAAATTCCTGTAAGGACTAGTGTTTCAGTGTGGTTGGGTTAGCATTCCATACAGAATACACTGTAGTTACACCATCTTTACAGTGTAGCTACAGCGTAACATTAGAGCTGAACTGCTACAAAAGTGGACTGGGAACAAATTTAGCAGCCTGGATGATAAGCAAGTCCAAAATACAATATATCTGTTGTCCACCTCTGCCGAGGCTCCTGTGAAGCATCACCAGTGAATATTCAGCTAGCGTGTTTTGGCCCCTTCTTACCCATTCGAGTCATTAATCATTCATCTTAATTATCTCGGTGGTATTTTGTGCTCCTCCCCCACCCACACCGCCTGTCTGTTTGTGGTATCCATCTGTTGTTCCTAATCATATACTTGGACTGCAAGATCTCTGGAGAAAGGGCCATTTACTCATGACGTGTGCATAGCACTTCATGCACTCCAACCTCAGCCACCAGTTGAGACCTCACATTATGTCTCACCACAAATCACAGTAACTAATGATAATCGTCAGATATGCTGTGCATGCACAGACACCCGCGTGTATATATGTATCTATATATATACACACGCACAGCCTGTATACCTGCGTGTATATTAGGAACACACACACACACACGTAGAAGTCTACTGGAGACAGATATGTTTGCAGTTAAGGCAGGTGCCACTGAGATGAGGAGAAGGAGGAAAGAGAGAGGGGCAAGACGAAAAGTTTCAAATGTGAAATTTTAGCTAAAACTATCTTCTGCCTGCTCACCCCCTCTAGCTGCAGTCCACAGCCTTGCAGCACCAAACGGAGCAGGAGCCGCTCACTACACCTCAGTTACAACACAGTTGCCCAGTGTGTGAAAATACCTTTCTAAATTGAACCTGCTGCATGGTGCACACCGCAAGGGAACATCTAAGGTGTTGTGGGGTCCGGTGACAAACACACTAACACTTGCATGGACTTCCACGGGAGCAGGGTTAAGAAAATGTGTGCTTTCGCAAAGCTCACCATGTGCACTGTGGCACAGAAGGGAACAGCAATGTCAGTGAGACTGAACAAGTCTTGTCTGGTTTTAAGCTACTTGTCAGTTCAAAACTTCCTTTTGCTTTGTTGGATATAGCTAAAAATGGCTTGAAATGTTACTGAAATGTATTTGTATGGGATCAGTACCTGAAACGGAACATTTAGCTGGACCTGGCCTGGAATGAATGGTTAGACAAAAATTTCCAGAACCAGTTGTCCTCCACTAATACCATTTTCTTTCATGTTTTGCTCACCGAGATGCACTTCTCCTGCTTTCCCATACTCACAGACACATAGATATCAAGACAGGCAAAGAAAAAGTGATCTTCTTTCTTACTCACACTGCAGATCAAACTAAAGCCCCAAGACTTAAGTCCAGTCTAATATTTCAAGCAAAACCAAGCAATGTCTAGGAGGCACAGAGCACCAACAAAGTTTGAGCCCTTGTGTAAACCTGCGTGCACTGAAGAGGAGACATTCTCACAGCTACAGCTAGATGTGCCCGCTCCCTCCAAAATCCTGTGCTCCACATCCGCCATATCTGGGACATGCCTGCTCAGAGCTGGTAAGACACGCTGTGATTCTGCATTTCAGTTGGGGCTAAGTACCCAGCCAGCGCCTGCAGCCCAGTCTGATGGGTCTTCTCCCAGAAAAGGACGTTGAGGCACTCTCCATCGCTTGTGACACCATCTCCCATGATGGAAAAGATGACTGAAGGATCTCTGTTGGCAGGAACAAGGAATCGATTCTGTTCCATGAAGAGACTCTCTGCATCTTCTGGGAACAAACAGAAGACTTTGCTCTGAAAAGGTGTCATTCTCCCTCCAACACTGAAGTCACTTCAACAGAGATGGACACGGGGATTAAAAAAAAAAAAAAAGAGTCAGGACAAGGCATATACAATGGGTCTGTCTGGCACATCGCTAATGACTATCATCTGGGTGCAACAACGATAGGATGAGAAACTATTTCTTAATGTACACAGAGCAAAGGAAACCCCTTAAGCAAACATACCAGCAGAACAATTAGATGGTTAATCACAACGTTGGCCATGAGAGGTTTTCTCCATTTTTCCACTTCAAAGGAGCAGTGATTAATAAACAGTGTTGCCTCTTCTGGAGAGATGAGTCAACCCCATGCCCACGCTGGGGTTATCCTCACACTGCTGCTGCTGCTGTTCAGAGCATGTGAGTGTTCGCCGGGGAGGAGAAACGCTTCATTTAGCTTGCGGTGCTCCACACCAGATCACACAGCATTGCTCTCCATGGCCTCCCTCCTAATATTCCCGGGAGGGCGCCGTGCATGTGGATGAGAAGGGATCTCCACGGGGGAGTTCTTCTACACAGTGAGTATTCTCCAACTCCAGTGGAGGACAATAGAAGAAAAGCCACTGGATGGATCAGAGGAGCTATGGTACAGTTCAGAGATTTTGCTACCTGTATCTGGCTTTGATCTAGGACAGTAGCAAGCTGAAAGGCATCAGCATTCACCATTAAGTCCATGAGACGAACTGATCACTTCCTGCTTTTTATTCAGGTCAGTTAAGGATATTGTACAGGTGCTGAGTAACAGAGCAGACTAGCAAATGGAGAGAGTCCCTCCCTTGGTCATGGCTAGCCCTGAAGGAATTTACCCACGCCCAGAAGGAGGACAGCTCAAGCAGCTGTGCACAAAGGTCCCACCTAACATTTCAGAGGGAAAGGTCCAATCATAGATGAGCTGTCATCACAGAAGACAGATAGGTCCCACTCTTCTTTCCATCACGAGGAACAAGTGTCGGTCTATGGTCTGTATCAATGTCTGCCTTTCTCTCGAGGAAAGGTGGATCCATCTGTGGGGAAGATGACACCAGAAGCCCAGATAGCAGCAGCAGCAGATGAACACACGGTGTTGCTGTTGCGTGTCTCGGAAGACACACCAAAGAGCTGAGAAATGGAAGGGGCAGCATGCCTGTCCTGGGAGGACCAACAAGTCTGTGTGTGTGTTTGTGGGAATTTAACAATGCGCAGGGGTCCTACAAAGTGAAACCTCTTTTCCCCTCACACTCCCTTTGCTTCATGCTCTTACACAAGCGGTAGTTACAGAATCTCCGGCCTGGGTTCAGTGATGACACCTACCTGAGCTACGCCACCAGCGCACACCTATTCCCTACCTTTGTAAAACTACTTCTACACATCACTCACTGTCCACTGTGCCAAAGGCATGACCACCGAGTTAGCACACCCTTCTCAGCCCTGTTCCTGCACTGTTGGTGCTCAGGGGGTCCCACCTAGTCTAAGGTGCTCTACAGGGTGCTGCCAACAAACCCGGTCCTCATCCAGTTTCTCCCACCATGGAACTATCACAGTCAGTGGAGAAACACCAATTCACACCAGCTGCAAAATTAGCCTGATGTTTTAATGCACTCTGGTCCTGTTACTACCCACAATAACTGCGAGATAGACATTAGGTCGGCCGCAAATTTCCTCCCCGCCTCTGCTACGAGGGCCCTCAGCTCCCCAGGGCATCGCTGCCTGGAGTGCACTTGCCTAGCAGCTCCCTGGCTCTCCAGAGGACATTGCACTGCAATGACACTTGTTCCCTTCAGCTGCTCTCATTCTTTTAGCAGGGTTTTTCTTTCTCTGCTGGAGCTCCGTGCGGGAAGGAGCAGCCACAGAAGAGCTGGCTTTGCTCAGCAGGGCCTCTACTCATTTCCTGAGCACTTTTTGACGTGTTCCATTTGTGACCAAGCTTGGGCTGGGATCCCAGCTGATATTTTAACTTCAGCCTCAATAGATTTCAAATTTCAGCCACTGTAAATAATTCCCTGACATGCACTCCGCCTGTATTTTGGCACTTTTGCTTGTGTACAGTATATTTAATTTTTTTTTTTTTAACATTTCTTAGCTTTCTCTGTGTCAGCTCTCAAGAAGAAGATGGCATCTTGGTGAAACTACCTGATCCTTTGTGAAGTCTGGAGATACCAGATTGGTTTGACAACTCTGCATAATAATAATCACATTCTCTACTTAACTAGAGACAGATGAAGCGGTGTGCCATGTTCTCAGAGATGTTTACAGGACAGAGAACATTGGAACAGCCACATGGCTTCAAACCAGGGAGCAATCTACATGAGGAACCTGGTTTCATCAGTCATCAGGACCAGGAACTAAGCAGTCTGTAAATAAAAAAGATGCAAAAATTCTCTGTTGTGGTTGTCAATAAGAAATTTTACCCACTCAGGCTGCTTATTCCTAAGTCTTCTCAGAGTTGGCTTATGCCTTAAGACATGCTCTTAAGACACTCAGCCTAGCAAAGCACTTACATTTATTAAGCTTATGCTTAATTTTACATATTCAGCCAGCTCCAATGGGATCATTAGTGTGTTAAAAGTTTATCAATTCATTGCTTAGAAATCATCCAGGCTGAATTTTACTTAACAGAAGTGAGAGAGCTCTTGCACTTTCTTTGTGTGTCTTGTGCTTCTGTCGTGTCTGCTAGACAAGAAGGAATCTTCTCATACAACATACAGATAAGTACAGACCACTTGGTCTCAGCCTTTAGGCTCTCCTGTGTTGCAGGTGACAACCATCATTGGGGAAACACAGCACTGAAGAGGTTAACGAAGACTGGCCTTCCTCCTTGGTCCCCCTCTTTCCTAGCAATCTCAAGGAGGGTTAAACTCTCTGGAAACAAGGATTCTACAACAAAAAGCCATCAAAAGTGCTGCACCCGCCTCTCGTTGGGTGTCGTCCATCCCACTGCCCTTAACCTTTCATCAGGGTTCCTTTCACAGCATTTAAGAGCTGCACAGACATCCGAGGCCTCCTTCAGGCTCCCTCTTCTCCTGGAGCTTCATCTGAGGGCAAAGAGTGGAAATTCAAAACAAACAGTAAACAAAAACAAGCTCTCCTAAGTGTAAGGCACACATTTTTTTGGAAGCTTCTCAGCTAATTTTACTCCCTGCCTCCTGCTCACTCTGGAATGTCTTTTTTCTTCTTTTTTTCTTCCCTGCTTTGGTAACAAGAAAAATAAAAGGTTGGGGCAGGGAGGGGGCAGAAAAAGAAAAAAAAAAATGACTCCATCAAGAATCCTTTCTCCTGTGTCAGGGACCTTCCCAGATCTGCAACTGTAGAGTCAATGGACAAGGCAGGGTGGTCTTGTTTCCTACTAGGTGCCCATCAGGTGTCTGATGGGAAACCACTTCAAACATTGCTGCTTTCTCCAGATTCAGTAGATAGATCTGTTACTGGATGGCCCAAACCGAAGCCCCAAACATCTGGAGAGCTTGGCTCCAATTCAAGGTCTGATCTGAGCTATCCTAGAAATTCCAGTTTTGTCTGGCCCAGAAGTTGTTGGCCATCTGCAGAATGGAAATGGGAGTGGAAACCTGTCATCACAAGATGGGGGGAGTTGGGAGTGAATTCTAGGAAGGCTGCTTTAAGCTCTTCAGGCTGGCTTCCCAGCTGGCAGAAATCTAGCTTAGCTGCAAGACAGTCAGTGGAACCACATGGATTCACACCACCCAGGAATCTACCCTTCTTCAAAAAAATTCACAGCACTCCAGGGTTTAATAGACAGCTGACAGAAAACTTGACATTTATTAAAATGCAATAGCTCTATGCTTTCTGCTTACAGTGGGAGGGCATTCCCAGTACCCACAAGAGAACTCCAAGAAGTCCTCCATCAAGCTCAGATTTCTGACACCTGTATTGCTCAGTTGCCCAGGCACATCATCTGGGAACTCAAACCCTGTTGTGCTTGGTGTGGCTCAAGCAGACAGTAAAAAGCTTATCTGCCGCAGAGAGTTTGAAAAATCCAATTTTCAGGACATTTCTTTGTACATCATAAAGGAGCAAAGATATACAGAACCTCTACTCTTGTATCAGTTGCATTACTTGAGGGTCTTTGCCCATGGTATTAAACCATTCCCTTACGTGGAATGTGGAGAGAAAAGGAAGGTTTTGGAGGCAGCTATTTTTAAGTTAGGACAGTGCTCCATTACACCATGTTGCTTCCAGTTTCAGTCAGAAGTCAAAGTGTTTTGATGCCACCTTTTTCACATCCCCTACAGCTTGTGCTGTTCCAAATGATGCTGTTACAACCTTCATGCTTCCTAGCTCACATTTGTCCATGATGGGGAGGATTATTTGGATGAGGATTCTCAGACACTGAAGAAAATCTCTAAGGTTAATGTACAGAATCAGGAAGAAAAGATGCCTGGCATTGAGCTATCATTGAAACGAAAAGCACAGACAGAGCCAGCAGCATTGAAAATGAAGGGGAATCGAGTGTGCAATGATTTTTTCCATGCGTAAAGGGCAAGCCAGCAACATATCAATGCCGCTGTCACAAGTCTTCCAGAATGTCCTTTACTACATATTTCTGTGTCAATAGCTTCTTTCAAAGTTTGGTCACCAACAAAGAAGTGCAATTATTTTGGTCTGCCTTGGTATGGCTCGTGGATTCTGGAAGAGAGTCCTAATCGAGATCCTTTAAGTAACCACGCCTTACAGAGGTTAGCATGAGCTGTTTTTCATTACCTCTGATTCACCAGCAGGGAAACTGAGGCAGCAGGAGGTAACAAACAACACAGTGGTAGATGAGAAGAGAATGCATCGCCTCAGACTTCCAGCCACTTGGCTCTACCTACCAGACAATGTTGTCTCCTAGGTAAATAATGGAGTTGTCACACCCAAGTGTTATTTTTAAACTGCGGGTATTGGGTTTGGCACAAACTCCAGCAAAGCACAGCACGACCAAGGGAGTCCTGAGGAACAAGTGCCCTGCACAGATGGAGCTGCTTTGGGGAAACCTTGTTGTTCTGCTACATTTATGCAATCGGTTGAATGGGAGCCCAGACTCCAACATATCAGCTGCACAAGAGCACAAGAAGAGCCTGAACGAGGAGAACATGGCAGGACAGTGGAGCTGGCTCCATCAGCCACCACCTCCTCCACCCTGGTGCCCTGGCCCAAGCCGCGCCGGTCAAATCCATCGGGGGGCAGCAAACCCTTTGCAGTCATGGGACTTCATTCCCAAAATGATCCTCTTCCAAACTCTGTCCCTGGCAGCTGCGGAGCCCCATGCACACACAGCACCCTTGGGAAGGTCAGCATGGACTCTGCAAGCTGAGAGAAGGGAAGATGGGCCTGCAAAGTCTCTTTGAACTGGACATGGGTGGCCAGTTGCTCTCACCAACCCAGCTAGGGGAAGACATCGTGTGTGTGAGCCCATCGGTAGGCCTAGCAGGACTCTGGGAAAGCAGGTGAGTTTTGCAACACAGAGCTGGGTTCAGGTTTCGATATGAAAACAAACACTCGCATGTAAGACTGCCAGAACCCTTTTGTGGTTCAATGGATGAGGGCTCACTTTGAGAGGTTTGATGCATACAGGGACCAAGATGCTCAAGGCTTTTATTATTGCATCAGTATGGTAACAACACAAGGACAGCCACACTGGCCCAGAGCAAAGGTCCATCTACCTCCATATTCAGCTCCCATGGTGACCAACAACAGAAATGGAGGAAAGAGCGCAAGAAAAGAACACGCATGGACTCACTCCACCCCAGGATGCTCCCCTGCCTCCAGAGGTACACAACTCCAGCCAACTTTGTGGTACCCCACGCCCATATGCTTCCCTTTTGCAGCTGCAGCTTTGTCACAATGCGAGCCTGCGTTTAAGAAAAGGGCCAGAACTTGTATTCAATCTGTTCGTGTAGACAGAGCTCAGATGCAGAAGCAGGTTAACCTGAACTACATGGAACACAAATCCCTGTGAATTATAACTAATTTGCCTGCAAGTGACCCTGATTCTCAGGGCATAAACTTTGCTTCAGGATCCGTGCCAATTGTGGCCTCTCTCTTCTCAGAGGTCTCCAGTCAAGTTACTCTAGAAACTTGCATTCACACGATGGAGAACAGGAAGATACCGTTGTTGTTGCTATATGTATTGTGATGGTGACAAAAGTCCCAGCGCAGGGGAGCATTTGCAGACCCAGCGCTAAAGGACCACTGTGCAGAGAAGACCAAACAAAACACTTTGCTACACCCAGTCACTCAACAAAACTGAGAGCCGTATTTGCTCTCCAGACAGGCAAGGGAGAACACACTAGGAAGGCACACAGGTGACTTACCCGATATCCCACAGGCAGCCAGTGGTGGAGCTGGGATTAGCTCACAGCTTTCCCGACTTCTCCTCTCCCAAGCTCCAGCCACACTGTCCCTTTCCTGCTCGATTCTGCTTCTCTGCACCCAGCTGTCTTTACTGAACAGGCTTCCTACAGTGCCTTTTAGGCAGCTGTCAGGTTTGGATGAGCGTCTCCACTCCATGGAATGGGCTGTCCCCCTCTGCGCTGTCCCTGTGTGTGCTGTTAACCCTCATTTCCCACTGAGGTAAATGAGAAAAAAGCAAGACAGATAGCTCCATGGCAACTGGATGGGAGCTTGCCTCCCCTTCTCTGCAGGAGTCAGTTTTCTCCCCCTTTTCACCTCTCCACCAACAGTTTTCCTCAGAGACCCTTTTGTCTTCAGCTCCCTCCCAGGAAAATAATAAAAAAACCAATTCCTCCTTCTCCCTCTACCCTCATGAAAAAGAGCTAGTTCCCTTCCTCACACCTCCTAATCCCTCTGACATGCTTCAGACAGAGGGTTAACCCTAGGGAGTGATGGACAGGTGACAAACGGGCCCACTCTTGTTTCTACTTTTCTCTTTGCAAGGAAAAAAAAAAAACAAAAAAACCACAGTCCCACCCATTCCCTCAAGCTGCTCCATCTTAAAACAGACATTTCCCCTCGTTCAGCCCCTGAGCACGCTCTCCGGTTGCTGCTCGTCTCCGCTAATAGCATCCCAGACTAAACAACTCTATCCCCCTTTCCGCAGCTCACCTGCCTGCTCTGGCTACTGCCTGCCTGAGCTCAGGGAAGAGACACAGTCACTACACCAGTTCCTAAGCTGTACTCGGGAGGAGAAAAAAAATCCTGGGAAGTGAAGATAAAGGAAAAGGGAGAGGCTGTAGGAGCAGGTTATGAAATGAGCCTGCAGATGCAGGGAGACGCAGCCCTAGCAGAAGCCAGCCTTGTTAAAAGACCTCTCCATACTAATGCTTAGCAGAGGTGTGCCTGCCATTCCCAGATTTATCTCAACCCCTCTGCAGGAGTAACCTACCCACCCACGTCTCCCATCTCCCTTTACCTTCCAGAGGATCCTTTCCCCAGGATCCCAAACAGTGTCGTTTAAAAAGCCTTCCGTCTGGCCCAGCTCTGCAGATGCCCAGGACAAATGTAGGAACAGAGAGGAAACTGCCTGACCCCAATACAAATGTGATTAGTGCTGCACTACGTCAGACTAAATTACCGTCATGGTTGCTTCTAGCCAAAAGGATCTAAGTACTGAGGGTAGTGATGGGAGTCCATGCAGAAACCTTGCAAAGCATTTGCCTGAAGATACCTAACTTGCAATTCTCTGAAACTTCACAAGCAGAAAACTGCCCCGAGAAATACTAAAATAACAAACCCTGAGCTCTGAGGTTCCAATAGCAAAGGTTGGTCTAGATAAGATTTTCCTTGGCATTGCTCCCCGTGGTGGAGAATGAGGCTAGCTACCTGGCGGATGGGGGGAAAACAGCCTCCAAAACTCAACTGCGACAAAACCTGGGGTTGGATCCAAGAGAAGGGCTGTACAGAGTCCTCTGCAGGAAAGAAAGGTTTATCAAGGTCTTTTCTGCCTATTCCGAAGCTGATTTTGATTATAGAAGGAATTACCACCAGTTCCCTTCCCTTGCCCCAGTAACACATAACACACCATCCCCATTTCCTTCGCTGCCAGTTTGCTCTAATAAAAAGCAGAATTATGCCTGAAAAGCATGTTGCACAAAGATGGATCCGCCAAGCACTCAAATAGATGCATTCGCCAGCAGTCAGTCAGACACATGCATACACAAATCCCTTGCTTGCCTGTAAACAAGACAGATCGCTTTCTCAGCTGCTGTATATGAATTTCAAGCTGCTGTGGAAGAAACCGCTCTCCTGACAGGTTTTAGTGCTGCACGCAAGGTGATTTGGAAAGGCAGACTTGCAGAGCAACCTGCCTTTGCAGATCCAAAGTCCTGACACCTCCTGGTCTGTGAAAGCTCTCCATGGATGCCAGTGGTTTTAATTTCAGTGTCTAACATTTGAATGGTCTTTGCCTGAACGACCACACAGGTCAGCACCAAGCAGAGGTAACCTCACCAGCATCCGTGTGACACCTGCCAGAGTCACCCCGGTATTAGAACACACCCCAAACGGTGCAGCAAAACCTTGCCATCATCCAAAGCAGGCTTAGTTAAGTTAAGCACTTAAAATGTCATGCTTCTCAGACACCAGCTATTTAACACATTTATTATACAAAGAATTACAAAGGGGGTGAAAGGAAAATGAAGGATGGTTTCCTCCGGGGCTCATCTAAGTAACTACCAGCAGAAAAGCTTTGACAGAGTCAGAGAGATAGAGTAAAAGCCTCGACAATAGCCATTTCCACCATGCTACAAGTTTACAGCCCAGGGTATAACTTCTGAAAACCATTCAGGAGCATCTGCCAGGGAGGAGAAGACAGGAACGAATCCCACTGAATCCAGACCTGGTGCCACTGTAACGCATGGCAGTGAATCAACGAGGCGGAGAACAGCCTCTAAACTATTCATAGCACTATGGCACACAAACACGGAGCGAGACAGCCAAGTGGCACGAGACCTCCCTTGCGAGGAACACCCGTGCAGGTGGCAGCAAGAAAGATTGGCAGGACAATGGGTGCTCCTGCCCAAGCCAGGCAGAAGGAAAGGCGAGGGCTATGAGCTGTGTGTGCTCCCAAGTGCCACCGCCAGCCCAGAGCGGTTTGTTCTCTCTGGTCGCTAATGGGGCTACAGCTGTTTCAGCAATGCAGGAGAGATGCTCCAGGAGTGAACACCAGCTGAATGGCACAGGGGCAGCCTCACACGAGCCGTGTCCTCTTGCTCAGGGCAACCTGCAGGTCCTTGTCCCTCAAGTGCCACCAGCAGAGAAATAGCTGTCCATCACATGGAGGTGGCAGTAAGCTGCTAGAAGGGGCAGTGGCTTGCGTGTGAGATAACAGCAGTGCTAGGCACCACCAAAACCAGCATAAAATTAAGATTCATCGGGCAATTTGCTCTGATCCATCCTCCTGCCCTGGGCCTCAGCCCAGCCTTGGCCAGCTGGAGGCTAAGGGAGGAAGGTTGGGGCAGCCCAACTGCAGACTGTGAGGAGCCCTGGCAGCTCGAGAAACCCAGCAGAGCTCTCCCTTCCCTCCCACCCTTTCTGTCTTCTCTTCCCCCACTCCTTCCCCCTCCGCACCAGCAAGCATATCTCAGCAGTCAGGAACTGATCAAAGCCCTCCGTCCGGCAAGCTGCCTCTTCTCCCGCAGGACAAGCCCCGAGGCGTGCTGCAAAGGGTGTTTTTCCCCTCCAGCCCCCCTTTTCTGCAAGCAGGAGGAAACGTGGGGTCTTCCCTCTCTTTCATCTCCCAGTTTGATTTTCCTTGCTCTCGTTCTTAGAGCTTGAAGTCGGTGGACGATTCATTAGAAGAGAGGGAAAACAAGCCATACCAACGCTTGAATAGCTCCACGGCGAGATTCCCTTGTGGAAAGCATGATTGGACATAACGGGAAGGGGTCTCTTCCGAAAGGTTTTTTAATCTAGCTATAAAACACAGGTGAGGGTTATATCCCGGGTTTTATTATATTGCCTATAACAAGGGGTGTTCTAAGGAGCAATCTAGGCATTTTATAGGTACCTGGCCAGCGTTGCCAGCTCCACACATCCAAATATCACGAGACATGTTCAAAACATTGAGAGACCGGCCTTAAATAATCACAAGCCCTTTATTATTTAAAACCTCAAAAGACAGACCTTCCTTTCTTTGCCATCTGTTTTTCTGAGGTTTTAAGATTTATGCCGCCAAACTCTGCATGTATAAGGGCGGGGTTCGGTGGGGTTTTTTCCAAGCTCAAACTTACAGGTCTCAAATAAATCCCATGGCTCCCGGAGCTTAGTCTTTGGAGAAAAAAAAAAACACCAAATACAGGAAGATTGCCTCAGAATTGACAACGCTCGTTGCTAGCTTCCTTCCCAATAAATTATTTTGCATCTTTCTGACCGGAGGTCACAGGTTGCTCTAATCGTACGGCCACAGCTATCTAGAAAGGACAAGCATTTGGGACAAGGTTTTGAAGACGAACACTCACGTACATATATCAGAATAACAAAGTCAACACGTTCACCCAGAACTGTATCTCTCCTTCCACTATTTCAAGCCACATCATGCATGATAAGCCACATCCATCCTCTTAGTACTTGGGTGTGCCTAATTCCTTCCCAACATTGCAATTGCACCACTGATAACAGGGGAAATCAGGCTGGACTCTGCTCTCATTCCTGGTACTGTCCTACGAGACAGCTCCACAAATTGTCCAGCCTTACACCGCTGCAATGAGCATAAAATCCATTCTGCCCTGGGAAATACTGCTAAACTGTCTAGGCCACAAGCAGGAGGCCAGAATGTCTTAAACAGGATTAAGCGTTGCATGAACTTTGCAGTCCATCTTCAGAAATTTAGAGGCAGAGTGTTGTAACAAGAACCGGACAGCACCGAAGCAGCCAGGCGGTGCTGTCTTACTCCATAGGTGGAGGATCCTCCCAAAAGAAAAAAGAAACCATCAGGGCACAGAGCCACTGCAGTGATACCTAAACTTAGCATCAGCCGCAGAAAAGGAAAGAAGCTGTGGCTGGGCTGTTTGTATTCCCCTTTGATCCTTGCCTGACTCCCCAGGAGTCACTGGCAACCAGGAGTAATTTATAATAAGCTTTAGGCTGCTCTGATTTATTCTGGGAGCTGAAGCCAGGTGCAAGGAAGCTAAATAGCCAGCATTTCTTGGCTTTCACTGGGGGAGCAACACACTAAACATTACAAATCCCCAGTGTGGCATACTTCAGGCTTCGCCTACAATGGGCAAAGAGTGCACAACACTAAGACAGCATTGTAAAAAGAGATCAGCCTTTTTGCAAGTAGGATGCACCAATTGCTTCCGGCAAGTCATTTTTCTAGCTGCAAATACTGACCCGGGAACAGCACTCAAATCATGCTGGGCATGCATTAGCAACAGAAAAGTAAAAAACACTGAAAAAAATAAGGATAGAAAAGAATAACTTTGATGACTTTCAAAAGAAGAGAATGAGGGCTTTTTCCCCCATGTATTTTCAATTTCCTGAAGTGACATGCGAAGAAATGGACAACCCAAAGTTTGTTGCAGAAAGCAGAACTGCAGAAGTTATTCATTATCAGTAGGACTGATTGGAAATTCAGCCGCCGGCTTGTTTTTTTCTTCCACTTACAAACTGTTCACAAACTGATCCTAATTTTTCCCAAGTGAATCTGCAACTTTCAAATGTATACCCCTGCGGGTGAGGAAGTCCACAAACGTAATGGGTCAGCACTACCTAACTCCCTTTGACTTCTCTGAATAACTCAGCCTTCACCAGCCCATTGAACAAAACCAGCTGCTCTCTTGGAGTTACTCGCATGCTTTCCACTTGGATTTTCACTTTTTGCTATTCAGGGCATGTGACTGCTCATCTGCTCTACATGGTTTGATTCTGAATGACCAAAGGCTTTTAAAATAAGAGAACAAGCAAGGCTGAATGATGAAGAAGTCACTTACAGTTCACATTTTTTTGGACAAAACAAGCTTTTGTGCTAAAGTTTGCGAAGCCTTTTAGATTCATAAACATTTTCCCCACTGCCCAAAGGTCATCCGCATACTCATAAATAACCAATAATATAACTCTTTGGAGACCAGCGAAGCCAAGTCAAACTGAGAGTTTGCCAACATGTCCACAATACTGTTTATTCCATTAGTGCACCAGACCCCGCACCAGAGCACTTGACTCTGCCCCTTCAAATTGAAATGAAAGAAATGAAAAAAAATCAAACAGAAATCAAAATCCATCTGAATGAGTCAGAACACCATGTGATGGCTGTCCCCTTGCAGACCACTCTGCAGCATGTACTTCCACTAGTCTGTATATGAGATGTCAAACCGTTCAGCCTATAAACCCACTTTATTAGAAATACTAGCATCCTGTCTCAGTGGATTTAAGGATTTTTTATTTTTTTTAAAGTTTTAATTCAAGCCTCACTCCATCAAAACAGCAATGTTACAATATTTCAGAAGCGAGTGGGTTTGATTCCAAGCATGCCAAAAGACAGAGGGAGGGAGATAGTAAAGGGGAACAGCTAAATCTTTTCTCTTTTTCTCCTCAGCACCATTGCGAAATCTTTCTTCAAAACATAAGACTCAAGTCAAGTTGCCATGTTTTAAACAAACCACGGTGTGTTATTGTACTATGCTTCTGAAATAGGGAATGTAGGTCAAAAACTTTTGGACCTCTCAGATTTTAAGGTATACAAACTCTGGCAGCATTGCTATCTGCACTTTTTCTTTGCCTTTTCCTTTCTTTCCTCCTCTTTTCCTCTCTCTTTTCTGTCCTCTCCTCCTCCCTCTCCTGCTCTTTTCTCTACACGCTGTTCCTTTTCCCCTTCCCTTTCCTTTTCCCTTTCCTTCCCTTCCCCCTTGCTTCTTGCATTCTGTTTTCCCTTCCCTTCCTTCTTCCCTTTTTCTCTCCCTATCCTATCCTATCCTATCCTATCCTATCCTATCCTATCCTATCCTATCCTATCCTATCCTACCCTCTCCCCTCCCCTCCCCTCCCATCCTATCTTAACACTGGAAAGCAGCTGCAAGCTGTGGCTTCAGATAAAATGCTCTGAAAAGCTCCACTATGTTTATCGACACATTTTCCACTCTTGGGTTTTCATCCAGTAGGACACAAAACAAGTATTCAAAAGATGCATATGTGTGTGCAGACAAGCATGCATAAATATATGCACGCACATACAGCATATGAAAACACATGAAAAGTGTGTTTACGCGCATGTGCTTATGCTTGCATATTTTTATTTTTTTTTCTCTTTTGCAGCCTTAGGGAAACTTGCAGGCTGGATGCCACAGGTTGGCTCTGTGCATTACGAACCGTGTCAGGATGAATAATGGGGGCAGGCGATTCTGCCAGAGGGTCATGGAACAGCAAGTGCGTAAAAAGGCAAGATTGTCCAAGAAGTACACGCAATATCAGCCGGGGTTTGAAACACGCTGCCAGACAGAGACCAAGATCAAGTTGTAGCCTCTAAATCCAGGAGAAGCGCAATGCCCGTTTCTGCTGACCCCTTGCGAGGGCGTGAATCACAGATTGCCACCCAGGAATCCCAGCAACTTTTTCCCAGCAACTTTTTCCCAGCAACTGAAAGTACAAAAGCACTTAAGCAGGTGTTTAAAGTCAAGCTGTACCTCAGACCTTGTAACAGACTGCTCTTGGTCTCATTGAGCTGGAAGATCAGGGCCAGATCTTCTGCTGATGAAGTCCCCTTGATTTTAACTGTTTGATGGGTTCTCATTTAGACAAAGATCCAGGCATAACACGGATAACCAATAGAAGGCTGACAGATGGAAGGGAATGACTAGGTCCTTGTAAACAGATAATAGGCTCTTCCTCAGACTTTCAAGGGCATTTTTCCTGGAAGCCATTTTCTTATGTATCTTTACTCCAGCTAGTGAAAGATGAACACGCTTCACTCAGTATTTCAAACCACCTGAACAGCGTATGTTTGTGAGCTCAGCATAAACCTTCTTGGGCCCAAAGTTTGCACATGAAAGGCTGGAAAAAGCGGTAGAGAAAAACACCAAGGAAAGGTTAGCACAAGAAATAGAGCAGAGAGAAAAATCCAGATGAAAAAATACATTCAGTCTATACAGTATCATACCCACACAGGATGTTATATGCCAGGAGCTAGAAGCCCTGTAAGTGCCAAAATCCAGGTTATTCACGCAGCAGTAACTGGTTCCCCTGAACATGGTCGTTGTGACACAGCCAGTTTTTTCCACAGGACATCCCAGATCATTCTTCCCTGGTCCACATCCAAGCCTGAATTTTTCTGCCTGTCTCCCACAGCCTGTCCTTATTCTGCCTCTTTCTGCGCTGCTGCCTCCACAACTGAGTTTCTTGTCCTCTTGGACTTGGTCTTTCTTGAATTTTGAACCTCTGCTTACCACCCTGACATTCCTTGCCCCATCAACAGCCTCAGTTGCTTTCCCTTCTCACATGCTCTCAGTCTCACTTTGTTTTCCCATTCTTCCAGCTCCTTTCCTGATATCAGCCTCCTCTTCCTTTCTGGCTTTCAGTAGCATTTCAAGTCCCAAACCTCCTGCCTGTCCTCACTTCCCTCTTTGTCTTCCTGTGCAAGGCTTCTTTGTGTCTATCCTTTGCTGTCTTCTCCACCACATTCAGCTCCCAGCATTTCCTCTGCACTTGAAGTCTGGTTGCATAGCTCCTCCCTGAGTCCTAGACACCAGCAGAACTGAAGCCACCAAGATTGCAGGAAAGACAGACAGCATTTTCACCTCCTCCCTAGCATCATGGTACCATGAGAGTCATTAGGGAGGTTCATGGATGAATTACACCCTCTTTCTTTTGGGATAAGCGCCACAATGATGCACTATTCAAGTAGACTCATCAAAGCATTTACCAGACTCTTACCACCATGAGCAAACTGAGATATCTTTTTGGGTTTTTTTTCTCCAAAACATATAACACAGCTGAAAACAACGAGCTTTTCACAGGAACAACCGCAGGCTCTTCCTCAACCTCAGAGGGTTGAACTATCTCTGTCATTAATCTCCAGGGTGCAATCCCTTTCACTTCTATTAGGTACCTACTTTCACACGGGCTGACTGAACACCCCTATCTTTCTCCAGAGAGGGTGGAGGAAGCTCAACTCAAATTAGCTGGAATGAATGCCTAACAAACACCCAGCATTAAAAATGAGGTGAGCTCCAGCTCCCCGTGGTTCCTCAGCGACATCTCAGCCTCTCATTCAGGAGGAGGAAATCAGGAAAGTGCCTCAGTGAAACAACATAAAAAAAAAAAATAAAAATCTTGCTTTTGTCTTTATTCAAACATGGAAGAAATAAAACTGTTTTTCTCCTCATTTCATTCTTGGAAATGGCTGAACCATTTCAGATAACACCACCCCAAGAAAAATCCAGCCTGAGTCACAAGGGTGGCACCAAAAGTGCCAGTGAGAACAGTTAGAGATTGGCAAAGCCATAAGCAACTGAATACAGGGTCTTATGATAGGAAGTGTTGAACAACTTTCCAATAGGTACTAGTCCCATATACACCTCAAGTAGAATACAAGGAAGCAACTCTCCCTTGCCTTGATTTGCAATTATTCTTCAATGCACAGTATGTGACCTCTGTTTCTCTTCAGAGGAGAACATGGCGTGAAGACGGTTGTGTCTTCCTTTAAACGACTGTCGCTTTTTTGGGGAGGGGGGAGGGCGAGGGGGGAAGAAAAGGGGGAGTGAGAGTCACTAACAAGCCTGGAATTCAGTTACAAGGAAAAATGTGCCTGAAAAGCGACTTTCCAAAGCCAAGAGCTTCACAGGATTCAACAGTTCTTCCAGCACTATAGGATATACAGATACGTATCACTCACAGTAACATTCTGCAGGCTCCAGACTCCACCGCATTACTGGGCAGGCTTTCCGACAATTAATGAGGGGCCTGTCAAGTGTTTAAAACAGATCACAGTGATTCCTTCCAACGCAGCCTGCAGAGGCGCACAGCACATCTGCATACTTCAGCGTGGGGAAAAGAGTGAGCTTTGTTTCTTGTATGAAACTAAAAGATAGTAAGAGCAAGGAAACAGCATTCCCCCTCCTCCCGTCTGAGCTAAGTCAGTACAGTAAGTAATGACATGCAGCGTTGCAGGCTCATCCCTGCCTTCAGCTTCACTGGGAGAGGAGTTCCAGCCTTAACCTCTGGTACTTCAGTGGTGATGAGTTTACCAGATACTTGGCATTAGAACCATAAAATCATAGAATAATTTGGGTTGTAAGAGACCTTTAAAGGTCTTCTAGTCCAACCTCCACTACAATGAGCAGGGACATCTTCAATTAGAGAAAGTTACTCAGAGTCCTGTCCAACCTGACCTTGAAAGTTTCCTGGGACGGCGCTTCTAGCATCTCTCTGGGCAACATCTTCCAGTGTTTCACCACCCTCATTGTAAAAAACTTCTTCCTAATATCTAGTCTAAATCTACCTTCTTTTAGTTTAAAGCCACTACCCCTTGTCCTGTCGCGACAGGCACTGCTGAAAGGTTTGTCCTCATCTTTCCTGTAGGCCCCCTTTAAGTGCTTTAAAGGCCACATTAAGGTAACCCTGGAGCCTTCTCTTCTCCAGGGTGAACAACCCCAACTCTCTCAGCCTGTCCTCATAGGAGAGGTGCACCAGCCCTCTGATCATTTTTGTGGCCCTCCTCTGGGCCTGCTCCAACAAATCCATGTCTTTCTATGCTTAGGCCTCCATAACTAGACGCAGTACTCCAGGTGGGGTCTCAACAGAGCAGAGTAGAGGGGCAGAATCACCTCCCTTGACCTGCTGGCCACGCTTCTTTTGATGCAGTCCGGCTGAGGGTGCACTTAATCCCACTGTCTATATCATTGATGAAGATATTGAACAGTACTGGTCCCACTGTGGACCCCTGAGGGATACCACTTATCACTGATCTCCATCTGGACATTGAGCTGTTGACCACTACCCTCTGGATGCGACCATCCAACCAATTCCTCATCCACCAAATAGTCCACCTATCAAATCCATATCTCTGCAATTCAGAGAGAAGGATGTTGTGGGGGCCTTACAAAGGCCTTACAGAAATCCAGATAGATGACATCCGTAGCTCTTCCCTTGTCCACTGATGTAGTCACTCCATCATAGAAGGCCACTAGGTTGGTCAGGCAGGACTTG
>VYZM01006848.1:477684-540803 GCA_013398915.1 Dromas ardeola
CAAGTATCATGGAGAGTGGCTTGGCAACTACATCAGCCAATTCCCTCAGGATTCTGGGATGCATCTCGTCAGGCCCCATAGACTTCCGTATGTTCAGGTTCCTCAGGTGGTCACAAATCCGATCTTCTCTTACAGTGGGAGGGACTTTGCTCCCCCCGTCCCTGTCTTGAGGTCCACCCCCTCGAGAGGTGTGGGGAGAGAGGTTGTCAGTGAAGACTGAGGCAAAAAAAGTTGTTGAGTATCTCAGCCTTCTCCTTGTCCATCGTTACCAGTTTGCCAGTCTTGCTCATCAGGCGTTAACGCTTTCTTTGACCTTCCTTTTTGGGCTGACATACCTGTAGAAGCCCTTATTGTTACTTTGCAGCACTTCGGCCCATTGGCAACACAGGCACTAGCCAGGTAAAGCCATGGGAAACCTACTCGTAGAGTCAATGCAAAAAGGAGAAAGAGCAAGAAAGAGTCCACTTTGGTGCCATTCTGCACATGGACATGGCACCAGGAATACCCCAGTAAAACGCCCAGCCATGGTGGTGAGTCCCATCCTTGGTATCCATCTCTTGTTACTAGTAGGAAACAGAAGAGAATGATCTATACGCAGCCTGGGAAGCCTGCTATACGCTAGGTACTTCTGGATGTCACCAGACAACAGCAGAAAGCTTTACTCATACCTCGCCAAGCCCAAACAGCCCTGATCTATGGGTTGCTCTGGCAGCTGAGACTCGGCTCCCAGCCTTCTTACCCCAACAGTGTCAACCGTGATTGGTCTCATTCAGTAGGAAGTCCTCCTCTATAAGAAGGGACACTCATCACCATTATAGGGGAAGCTGAAGAGGCTGGGAAATTATTAGATGCTGGCTCACAGCAGGTTTGAGACACTTTTGCTTCACAATAACAGAGCAAGGGAAACAGGTGTATGGCTGAAGGTCCTGAGAGCTGTGTTGGGCGAAAGCAGTAGGTGCCAGGAAGGGGGGGACCCACCAACAAGACAGGCTCACAACTAGTGAAAAAGCTTTCGATATAGCCATTGTCAAGAAATCCCTTTTGGAGGAATAAACCTGTTCTGTTAGCAGCCTTCACCTAGCAACCTCAGCTCTACCCTCTGTGGCCACTCTGAGGTGTTCACCTTGGAAACTGTGCCCTTTGACAATCAAAATACCAGATACTTCAGGTTTTATTGCAAGCCCTCCTGCCTTGGAAAGAGCTGATGAAGGTCCCATTGTGCTCCTGGGTCTGGGAGCTCCAAGACCTCATGCCTGTGGCTTGGTGGTACATAGGTCTGCCTATAGCAGCCATGCTCCTCCCTTTGCCTTCCCCTCCCTGCAATCCCACAGCCCCCTGGAGGAGTCCTCTGACTCACGGCAGACACTTTTTTTTTTCCTCTCTCTCTTTTCGCCTGTATATTTTGCTTGCTGATGTCCAGAAAAGGGTTTTTACTTCCTGGAAAACAGACAAGGCAGCTCCCAAGGGCTGCCAGCTGCAAGCACATGATGACTTGCCATCCCCATCTTGTCAACCAGTGACACAGCTTGGGATGTTTTTTGGGGGGTGTGGGGACAGGGTGGAAATCAGGCACCAGGATGCCATGGCAATTCTTCAAACAGTGGGGCAAGCTCTCGCAGGCTGTGCCTGGGAGGCACATGCAAGTGCACATATTGGGATTTGGGAGCTGATCAGCACCGCACAGGCACAGCAAGAGGGTGCCTCCAGAACGCAGCCTTCATGGCATCCTCCAAGGCAGCACTGCCCCATCCCCTTCCCAGCTCTGCTGGCCAATTTGCTCTCTGACTTCGGGAAAGATGCAAAAGGGCTAGATCACCACTACCTTGTTCAAAGTCACTGTTTTCTTACCTAAAGGTAAGCCCGGATCTCCCTTCATCATGCTGTAGGAGTTGCCTGGAAGGCACAAGAG
This sequence comes from Dromas ardeola, assembly GCA_013398915.1. Lineage (NCBI taxonomy): Eukaryota > Metazoa > Chordata > Aves > Charadriiformes > Dromadidae > Dromas > Dromas ardeola. The sequence goes on from VYZM01006848.1 coordinate 479,594, forward strand.
CTGCGTACGGTGTCTGTGTCCTACTATTTGCCATCTTCAAGCCTTCCAGTCCCAGCTCTCCTCTGTTTTTTACTTACTCCTACATTCTCTGCAAAGAATTGCCATTACCCAGGACCAGGGGGCTGTGGGAAAAGCCAACACACTCATTTTAAAAGGGAAGAGCAACGTCTTTGAGTCTCTTTTTTTTTTTTTTTCTTTTTTTTTGTAATCATTCCAAACTCCCCTTTGTACCAGCTCTGGGTTAGGGCCTCCCTACTTTACATTGCTGAAGTCAGGGGACCCTCTTCACCTCCCAAAAGCTGTGCAGTTGGCTCCTCACACCCACGCTGGGGAAACTTGCCCAGTTGAGTTGACCAAAACTCAGCAAGGGCTGAACTGTCACAAAGGGCGGGCATTCACTGAGTCTTGCTGCCAAACTCCATCATGAGTGCATGAGTGTCACAGGGGCAGGTCACTGTCCTGAAGATCACCCCTTGGTTCTGTTCCATCAAAAGCATCTGATGAGCTGGAGGCAGAAGGTCTCCCTTCATTCCCATGGGGGCAGTCCCTGCCCTACCCTACTAAAGGAGCACAGGCTGACATGCGAGGCTGTTGGGAGAGGACTGACTCCCAAACCCTGCGGTGTGGGCATCCATACCACAGGGAGGCTGTCCCTCCTCAACAACAACCACACACAAAAAAAAAAAAGGGGTCATTTTTCTTCTTCTTCTCCTCCCCTCTCCCCCCTCCTTCCAGAAAGTCTTGGTTTCATCCCACCGTGGAACGAAAACAAATGCTCTAAACCGCAACATTTTTCACGAACCGGAATTTCTTGCAGTCTAGCCAGCCTTGGTGGATCAATACCAGGCATTTCTTTCCTCCTCTGCTCTGGCCTTTCCCTTCCAGCCTCCTCCCCCCTGCCCCACTCACCGAGGGGAATAAGGGAGCCGGAGGTGTTGAACGGAGGAGTCGGGAACACTCCAGCTCAGTTTTAAAAGGGACAGAAAAAACACTGGCGTCAGCCGGAGCACCAGGGCAGGCGCTGAGACCTTGTTTTGGATTTCGCAGAGACTGTCCCTGGGGAGAGCTGTCGTTTTTTTTTTCTCTCTCTCTCTCTCTTTTTTTTTTTAATGCATGGTTTTGTTTGTAAGTTAAAAGTCTCAGGATTTGCAGTCTTTGAAGCGTGGTCAGCCTGCCAGATGGAATTAGTCAGTGCCTTTCGGTTGGAAATCCCAGGCAGATGAAGTAGGATGGAAGGACAGTGTTTTTCTCATTTACCAGCAAATTGTCTGCGTCGACCCCCACAAATTCAGCTGGAAAACTCCCCGGGACCCCAAAAGCAGGCAGGACTGACGGCAGGAAAGCGAGCACAGGGCCAAACCTTTCACGTGCATAAATCGATGTGGCACCGCTGAAGTCAATGGCTCCCAAGCAGACTTATACCGCTCAAGATCCAGCCCAGATGTTTTTGCTGGTACTTGCCTGAAGCTATAAGATGTCAGCGGAGTTTCCTTTGCTTAAAAGCAGTGCTGAATTTGGCTCTTCTCACCCTTGACTCATACCATCTTCCCATCTCTTCCCACCATAGCCTGTCTTGAATCTTCCTGTTCATGGACTCCTCAAGGTGAGCACTCCCTCTCCCAGGTGAAGAGTCTCCTTCTCCCATGTTCCTGAGTGAGTCTTTGCCTTCCTTCACACATGCCTTCATCAAGCATCCAAGCCCAGGAACCCAAGTGCCATCTTTGAAGCTTTACCAATCTATTTTCGCCTCTCTTCTTTGTCGTTCTCTCTTTCCTGAGTCCACAATTCTCTGCTCTGCATGCCTCTGCTAAAAGCTTCGGGTCATTCCTCAGGCAGTCCCCTGACAAAATTACACTTGGAGAACATCCACTTATTTCCACATCATCCAAACCACCACCCAAGAGGAGAGTTAGTACCACTTGTTCCAAACATGCAATGTATGGATGACAGCCCATCATAAAAACACAGTGACATCAGTAGATGTGGGAAGAGCTCACAAGTGTTAGACTGGAGCTGACAGCCTCCTTGCAAGAGACCAGTGCTAATCACTCACCAGCTAAGACCTAAACTTCATTTCTCACGAGGGACAGAAGTGGCAGAGAGGCTTGCTGTGGAGTTAGTGCACCATAGTGCTATCAAAGCAACCATGCAGACCCATGCCCAGAAACGGTCCATTTTACGTTTGGACTCTCCAAATGTCTCAGCAGCACAACAGCTGCAGCAACAGGGAGGTCCAAGCAGCACACCAGTAAAATGACCACGGTGCTCAAATACTTGAGGGAGGGACTAAACAAGGAGTGACAGATCTCTGACCGAGGTCTTTTTTAACAAGACAACAGGCAATATCTCAAGAGCAATAAGCATGAGGCAACAACCATCTGCAATTAGTACTGGCATATTACTAGTAACTGAACAACCAAAATCAAGGCCAGTTTTTGAAGCCTTCTTCAAAAGCCTTGCAGTCTGCAAAGGTAGAGGTAGATGGAGAGGCAGAAAGGGGACATAATCATACTGCAGGTGGGTCCTTGCGCCAAGAACCCAGGCTGCACTCTGTCACCCTTGAGAGGCAGCGTACCCAATGGGCTAACGGCACAAGTTTAGGACATCATTCAAGCAACTGGTGTGAGCCTCAAAAATCTGGCCTGACAAACCCGTGGAAATTACTGCTTCAGGATTTTGGCTGAGTCAATATAGCATAAAATGAGTCCAAAAGGATTAGTACTCCAGATTAATAGGAGCACAAGGAGAGATACAGAAAGCCCAGTCATCACCCGTGATAACAGCAGGGAGGACGGTGTGAGAAGTGCATATGATCACGTAAGACTGAGCAGGGTTTACCAGTCGCATTAGACTACAGAGTACTTTGCCTGACAGCTGAAGCTAAAGAAGCATCTTCCTTTCTAATGCCATGTAACTGACCAATGAACTGGGCATCCCCTTCCTAGAGAGCAACACTACTCTTCACAGAAGCAGCACATCACAGACCTGTCCTGCCACAAAAATTTCCACGTTCCTGAGCAAGTGGGCAGAGGGGAGATAGACACATAACAACCCAGAAATCCTGAAGCAGGTGTTCTCTTCCCCATCTCCTGATGGCTGTCCCTGTAGAAAAGACTCATCTTGCTACCATGTGAACTCATCTCAAATAAGAAGAGCTCAAAATGGCCACAGGGACCTTCTCTACAAAGGTAAGATTTTGCCCACTTTGTCTGAACTTCAGTATCACCCCATCACCAACAAACACCTCCACTGTCATGCTAACAGCAGCCATTCTGTGGGATAAATGCTGCCTATCTGCAGGGATGAACATCTTCCTTCCAGCTCTCACCACCTTCCCATACCAGGTCCCCGGAATCCCCTGATACATCCACAGAGTAACACTGCCCTGTGGTGATTAAATGCAGTTCCAGACAGCTGAACCCCCACACCACAAAGTCACCTGTACCCCTGAGAAGGTAAAAACCAATGCCAAAGAGCTAGAACCAACTCACAGTCATTGCCCAGCACTGTTATTCTATTGGCAAACACCACGAAAATCACTAACAATCAAGACCAGTCAAATCAAACCAAGCTTATTTCCTCTGCTCAGAATAGGTGACAACTCAACAGCTCCGTCCACCTTATTCCATTAGGTCTGTCCATGAACCCAGGCTGCTGCTTCTTCACTCCCTTGCTTCTCACTGTGCCTTCTCTAGGCCCCTGCTGTGCCATTGCTCAGGCCTGAGTAGTTCTGTATCTCCAAATACTGACCCCAAGCACAGACAACTGTCTTAGGGAGCCTCACTCTTTAAAGAAGAGAAAACAGATTTCCAAAGAGGCAGCGGCATGCAGTTGACAGCTGGGCTATTTGCTAGGAGTAATCTCTGAGGCTTGCTCAACTGAGCAAGCAATGCATGCCTAGGACGGGTAGAACAGAAGCTGGAGCTTTTCACTACATCCATGATACTCAGAAAGATATCATAGAATCATAGAATGGTTCAGCAATATGTCACCACAGAGCACAGCATTTGGCTTTCACCCACCTCACACCTTCCCTCCACCCTGCAGCCTCCCAAACAGCCTGGCCCTACCCACACAAGGAGTCCATGTGCACACAGTGGGGAAAACCACGTCCGGGCAGGGGCTGTCCCTACCAGCCAGCGGAGGGGCCCACATGGGCTACGTTTTGTCCCTGCAAACAGAAGGGGACCAGGGAGTGCAGCGGTGATTTTATTTACTGGAGATCTGGCCCCATGGTGTACTATTCTGTGCATATTTAAGGGATGCTATGAAGCTGCCAAAATGGCCCAGGGCTGGGCAGAATATGAGTAACCCTGGTTTAGAGGAAGAGGCAACAAAAGAACCTAAGAGAGGTCTGAAACCAGGAAAACAGGCTTGTTTATGAAGCCAAAGAGAGTGCAGCATATTCCAAGGCCAAGGGAACTTTTCTTGCAACGTTACTTTGCCTTGGCTACCTGGCCACTCTCACATAAACAATGGAGACACACCAAGAAAGCAAGGAGACTTCACAGAGGTTATAAAAATATCACTTGTGCAATTAGACTGAATCAAAACTCATGACTTTCTGGTTGGAAGGAATGCTTGTGTTTCCCCTCTTATTTCTTTTTCTCCTCTAACTTTTTTTTTTTCCTCGTAAAAATCTAGATAAACAAAAGCCCTAGGATATTGGATGGTTCCTTGCATATTGTTTTAAAAGCAGAAACAACAACAACAGCAACCACCATGGTGAGGAGGAGTGTCTGCGATTGGCGCTGTGTAGCCTCTGTTTTTCTCCATTTGCAGGAGCTGTTCTCGCTCTTGCTCTGCCCCACGCAACATTCATCTGCATGTCCCGTCCCAGCACACGATGAGGCACCATCATCTTGTTAAATGCATCCCCACTTCTCCCACAACCACGGTGCTGCTTTGTCAGCGGGTCACATAAATAACTGTGGCAAATTGGATTTACATTCCTACCTCTCTCCTTGGCTTCAGGCGCGATTTGCTTATTGCCTCCTTATAGACAGATAACTGAAAACAGGAGAGGGGAAAGCAGCGCTTTAGATGCCCTTGCCTACCATGACTAGTTCATGAACTCTACAAGGCAGGGACTGCATGCCACCGTGCACAAGGAGTCCACAGGCCTGTGAGACGCCGCTTGCAATATCACCCCTGCACACCCGCATTCACGATAGTCGCTAACATTCATGCACTTCGTAAAATCCTTTGGATAAAAACCATGAGCGTTGCCAGCTTTCAGCTTTCAAAAATGTTGTGTGTGGCCCTAGAACAGAATGATATAGGCTTCAAAATAATAAGACTTAACCAACCCAAAAGAATTTGGAGTATTTTTCATCTGTTTTCTCATTTGGACCCTCGAGGCTTCATATTTTCAAGTGAAGTTGTTTTCTTCCAGGATCAAAAGAGCTGGAAATGCGAGTTTAAAAAAATAAAAATAAATAGAAAGCTGAGAATCTCATTCAGCCTCTTGATTCCAGGAGCTCAAATAAAGACCACAAGTCTCAAATAAAATCCACAAACATCACAAGCTTCACGATGATATTCAACAAGAGATGGCAATGTTCAGAAGCACGAAATGATAATTCCCACCTCGCTGGATCTAGTTTTATTTTCTTTTTCTCACCTCATTTCCTGTGGCTATTTTTCTCTTCCTATAGGGACTACATTTCTGGGCAAACTAAATGATTTCTTACCATACAGCAGAGGGTGTAATCATCTATCCGTCAATTGCTTTTATAAATTCTTCACTCCTGGAAGTTTCATGAAAACCAGTGGCTTAACAGAGGGAAAAAAACGAAGTAATGGTCTTAACGAGAAAAGCTGCATCAAGAGTCCTATGTTTATCCTTTCTGTTAGTTTGCTACTGCTCAGTCAGGTCTGGTGTGCCCCTAGGCTGCTCTCTCCTAAGCCAGCAGATGACGAGTATAGGGACAGGGGACTGGAGGGCAGGGTCCTAGGAAATGGAGAGACCCTGAGAGGGAGGAACTACAGGCCCAACACCACCTTTGGGGGTTCAAAACAGGACAGTGGGTTTAGTGAGAAGTCTCAGGGCTCTCAACCCTGCACAGGAGATCTTTTTACTTTTTGCTTTTTATTTTTTTGCCAGACCATCATAGATAAGGAGAAAAAAAAAATCAAAACAACCCAAATTTAGAACAAAGATCTTCCTTTCTTTCTGTCATCAAAGCAGCAAAAATTCTTTTCTCTTAGAAAATTACTTAGAAAAATGGTGATTCCTACCTCCCTTATACGTTTGCTCTAAATACACTCTAAGATCATGCTATGTTACTCAGGGGCACATTTGGCAGTATACAGAGGCTCACAGGTAAAGGACCCCCACTGAGAGGGACACGGAGACATACATTTCAGTTGGGTGACTGCATATAGACATATCATCACTGCCTTCTAGAGGTGAAACCAAGAAAAGATAGCAGGGTGACACGCTGTCTCCAACTACTCAAATACAAGCAGCTTTAACTGCTCTCAAAAGGTGTTGATCCAACAAAAACATGAAATAGAAGTCAATGGATCTGAGTGGAAAATATTATAGCAGTCAAATAGGCTGTTCCAATAACACTACCTCTACCCACAGGTATGTTTGAAGGGGATGGGGAGAGAAAGGAAAAAGAGAGAAGGTTCTGTGCTGAATATCTGAGAAGTTTGGGCTTGTTTGGGGATGAAGGTTTTTTCTGCAGAAATCCCACCCACTAATAGGGAACTGTGCAAGTCCCAGAGACTGATGGGTGATGGAAATATCCATCATGAACTGCTACAAGCAGCTACAAGCAGCCACAAGGCCTTCCCATAAACCACTGCAAACTGAAATTAGGGCCATTAACATGTAACAAGGTCATGGCCCAACCATTTCTGAATGATGATGGCAGAGCTGTGATGAGTAAAGTCATGTAGCACCATACCTCACCGCAAGTTATCTATGCCCAGCAACCTCCAGCCTCCCGCCAAGGGGCAACACTCTGGGTAAAACAGTCTTGTGTGATAACTTGTGTTGTTTCACAAACAAATCGGAATGAGTTTCAGGCCTAAAAGCTTGGTTTACAGGCTCTCTCACTTCAAGGAGCAACAAAATCAGTTTTGCAACCTGTAGAAGTCCACCTCTTTATAATAACGTTGCACACACACTTGCACAGAGATATCCACATCAAGCTAGATGACCCCCAGCATACGCTATGTGTTTGCATGAAAATGGCCAAAGCACAGCCCTACAACAACCTCCTGGGTCCCCTTGACCAGCAGAGATGGCTAAGAGACACTTCACAAAAAGAGAAGCTCTGCTTGTGCAGCAAGGAAACACAGCTGCTGTGCCAATGGCATTTTAGCCACTTAGATCCGAGTCTGAAAAATAACGCTCCATCTTGCCTTGACCCTTTCTTGCCTGGAGGATTGGCAGTTCACGAGAGACCTTGCAGTATGGAGCTGCAACAGTCGTGCAGCACATCTGCTCTGTTATCTCAACACGTGGACAGCTCCCGCTAGCACGATCCATCCCTTATTTTTACATGCACCAAAATACACCGAATTCCTTCCTTCCCCCTTAGAAATCCAGCGCGGGCCTAGCTCGCCGCCTCCCTGTTGGACAGCTCAGTCACGCCGAGTTCATCCCGCCAATGCTGGTGAGAGATGAAACCAGATCCTAGGGCTCCACGGCTGAAAGCTGGTCCCCCTCCAGGTCCCTGAGAAATCCTTTGCGGTCGCAGAGACGTCACCACTGAGGTGGGCTCTACCTCAGACCGAGGAGGGCTGCCTCTGGTTGTTATTAGCTGTACTGAGGATTCGAAGGACCAGGAGGCATCAAGCCAGCGTCTACTCCAAAATGCAGTGATCCTGCATTTGCAGAGCATGCATCTGGCCTTCATTAATTCTTAAATGGTCCAACGTGGGCAGAGGAATCGGGGAGGGGGGGTGGGGAGGGAGAACTAATGCACTGCGCACTGAACGGGGCAGTCATGGGGGACATTCATGCAACAAGCTGTTTTGTTTTGAAGGTGTTTGTGATCAGGGAGTGTCTTATCCAACCTGCACACGTCGTAGCATCAGCGGGACCATGCATGGGCCTAGGTGTGTGTGTGGGACAGAGAGCCTCCAGCAAGGGCTTGGCCTCGAAATTTCTCATGGTGGTCATCACAAACATTAGGATGATAGCCTGGGGGGGAGGGGCAAGCCAAGGAAGGACACAGGGAATTCAGTCCATGAAATGATGATGAGATGGTCTTTCACCCCACCAAAAGGGGGCACCCGAGTTAAACATGCTGGCATCCTTCAAGATCAGATCTCAGAGCATGGGTCAGCTGGAGAAATTAGGTGTCAACATATACCCTTTCTCTCTACATGACTGGAGTCATCACCATCTTTTCCCCATGGCCCTGAGAGTAAATGGGTGGTTAAGATAACACACTACAAAGAACTCTTTCCTCCAGGAGGGAAGAGCATCCCCTTTCTTGAGGACACAGGGGTTGCAGATTGAAAGAGAACTTCAGTCTGGCTCACGAAGATCAGAGTCCATCTGCAAGCGTGGCTATGAGTGTACACTGAAGGGTGATTCAGCATGTATGAATATCTACATAGGTGGGTCGCTAAGCATGCAGCTGAGTGTGCTTGTGTGGGCAGTGAAGCACATGGCAGAACAACAGGGTGCATGCAGCTCGTGGATAAACAAGTGTGTCAGAAGTGAAAGGACACAGCAGGGCAGGGGATGTGTTCAGAGGGACAAGTCAAGAGCTGTGCCAACTTCTGTTTTCCATTAAATGTGGGACATCCCATCGCTTTGCTATGGCATGACAGCATTCAGCTAATGGAGAGGGAAGTGGTCAATAGCCCGTAGCTCCTCGGTGGCATCAGATGAAGACACTTGCACTGATTTGGTGCTCAGAAATGGGGCAGACCTTGGGTTGACCTGACCTCTAAGTGAGCAGAATGGGAGCTGCAGGAAATGACGCTGTAAACAGGAAGGCATGAGATAAATAAGAGATGGGGAGGAAAGACATCTATTTAAAGTGGCAGTTGCTTTTTAGCTCCATTTCCCCTCTTCTGCTCAGCTCGCAATGAAGGCCCCCACCCTTTTCTGCACACCTGGGAAGACAGCATAAGCTTACCACTTACAGCTCTCTCCTAGCCAATGCAAAGCTCGCTGCACACCCCTGTTAACACCACTGCTGAGGCTATCCAGGAAACTGGGAAGAACATGTCTACATGCTCCAACAACCTGAAGGAGAAGACTGGGTGCGAGGCTTCGACCTAGCTCCCCTCTTAGGTGAGCCAGAGCTGTTACCTGCAACATAACAATGCCCAGTGATCTCCCTTCTACCTCCTCAAGTGGAGATTGGACTAGATGCCGCACAATCACACCAGGTAAGATGGTGCCACCTTCTATGCATTTAGCTTGGTTAGAAGCAACAAAGCACATCAGGGAGAAGTGACCAACTCCAAATGATGCAATGGAGTGGAACAGGGGAGACAAGAGGGAACAAGTCTAGCTCCATCCAGAGGTGGTGTCTCTAGTAACTGAACCTTGCTCAGCATCAGTCCAACCTCAACTTCTGCAAACTGATTTGTGCCCTTTCAGGGCATTACTCTGCCCCAGTGGTCTCAGAACAGAGATCAGCCTTTACCTTCTGCAGCCTGAGGCAGCTCTAATTTTAAGTCACTTTAAACAAATCAAATCTACATTTAGATATTTGACATCCACAGTTCTGTGCTCCCACTCCCAGGTCACAAGCACACACTTCTCCTTTTCTGATGCATTAACAACAATTAAAAAAAGGAGGGGGGGTGACAATCTTTTGGTCAGCATAAGCTTTCTTGTTGCATTCTCAGAACTGGATGTTCCCTGCCTAGAATGAGATTTTAGCACTGCAATTTCTGATTGCTCCTGTTGGCAACTGCCTTTCCCTTTACTCGGCTCTCCCCTGATCTCTTCCTCTCTTCCATTAGGGAAGTGGCAGAAGGATGTGCCCCGCATTTCCAGGGCAAAACACAGAACTGTCCCAGGACAGTAGAAGGGATTGGTCCCATTTATCTGAAGAAAAAAAATAAAAAAAAAGAAGAAGAAAAGGAATAAACCACCAACCAACCCAGTCCTGTTACAGAAACGCAGTTAAGTAGACAAGCTGAACAAAATACAATTAGGTTTCCTTTGGCCAGCCTGGAACATATGGTATTCGTCAGCCAGTCGTGTTCCTCTCTTGATTCTGGCAGGAGATAGGTAACTTGTTCCAAGCACTAAGAAAGCTCCTGGAAAGTCAGCATGCTGAGCAAACGTTTGGAGGGGGGCTAGCTGGGGATATAATAGCTCACACAGACACAGATTTGACAGCATTTCTTCCACATTGTTCAGTGCGGCTCTAGGTTACAATGCCTCTGGCTTTAGTACATTCCTGGTTCACGTTGTTCCCTGTGGTATTGCATCTGTAAGTCCTCATCTGCTAAGCGCACACACACAGAGTTCGGGGGTTGAGGGCTTCTACCAAGTAGGCAGACACAGGTGTGGAAGGAAGAGAGGTTCCTATAGATTTGGGCTCATAAAGAAATCCTAAAAAGGCAAATTGCACCAATGAGCAGCATAGTAAGACTTTTATTATGTTACCTTTCTGAGGCAGGCTGAGAACAGCTGCTGCTATCCCAGAGCAGACCGGTGAGCACTTCCCCAGCAAGAAAATGGCCATTAGTACCGCAGTGTCATGGAGATCAGTTGCTGCAGAAAGGAATAGCCTCTGAACTTGGTCATCAACCAGAAAATTTTGCGAGGAGTCTGGCTCTGATCTAGGAATATTCTGCTCTATTGCAGTTTGCAAAGAAGTTAGCAAAGAGCTGATTCACAGAGAAATGAGCCCGTGTTTTAATAGAGGGAACTGGAAATGGTGCTGCAGTAGACTAATATCCGCAAAGGAACTGCCCCAGTAAAATCAGTTATGTCTATGGGAAAAGGAAGCTGATAAAGAACTATTGATTTATTCCAGTAACAAGAGAGGCTTCAGACTGGAAGTGAGCAGAGTGCTTCCCACCGCACACTCTAGGCCTGCGTGAGAGTTTCAGCTGCTTTTTGAGTCCACATAGTTCAGCCTCACCATTGCCAGGGCTGGTTTGACATCTCTTGCATAGGTTTGCTTGGTCTGCTATAGGCCTTTTTTCAGCAAAGATGACAATTTATTCCCTCCGGTACAGTTACAAGACAGCACTGCCTCCAAGTTTCTGCACTGCCTTTTATCTTCCCATATACAGTTGGCCTTACTGCATATCTGTTCCTCCCCTATCCCTGTTGATGGACTGCCTGGCTGGCTCAGGCCACTGCAGCCTCAGCCTAGTTTTCCTTAGGCAGTGAAAAAGCGGGAAACGTGATTGTAAAGAAGAGCAAGAGGATTCCTTCTGACTGTTCCTGTGCTCTTTGGTCCACCTGTTTGCTGCCGGAGTCAGACTTTACCTGCTAGGCACAGTCACTCTTGTTCCTTCACTGCAGAAGACCAGAGTATTTCAGTCTCCGTAACACCTGGCTCTTCAGTGACCTCTTGACACATCAGTAACACTTCAGAATACCTCGACTTTTTTTATCCCCTCCTTGTAATCCTATATCCTTTGTATTCCCTCGCTTCCATTTCCAGCTTTTTGGCAGCCAAGACCTGGCTCAGGCAATCGGATTCTCTATGTCCTCACTGCATCCACCATAGACCTGCTTGTCAGGTTTACCAGCATTAAGTGCATTGGGAAAGCATTTCCCGCTCTTCTAGGTTGCTATTATGAATCACCAAAACTTGCCATGATCACCAGCAATGTGCTGGAGCACATCAAGGACTGAAGCGCTCGCAAAAAAAAACATTGCATCTGTTTCTGTTCCTGGACTACTAAGCCCCATCACAATCAAAACCTCAGCTGCAATGCACAGCTCTGATGTGGCATTTCTTTGGGGTTACACGTACGCGCTCAGTCCGCTCCTCTCTTCTGCACACTGGCCTCTCTGATGTGTTATTCTTGCTCTACCTTAAGATTAATGGGAGCGATTCTCCATCGAAGTGAATGGGCGTAGCACACTGCTCGCAATCATTTTTGGCATGAGCTGCACTGATGCAGCCAGACAAGCCACCTGTCCTTCGCAGGGAGGGACCAGCTGAGTTTTGCTTTCAGGAACCAAAGAATCGACTGTGGCTTCATCCTTCGAGAACACCATCCATCACCCACCCAGGAGCTCTGCAGAGTGAGGCAACAACGCATCATCATCCCCTCCCCGCGACATGGAGCCGAGTGTGGCTCGCTTTTTTTCTTACCCACAACACAGAGACTTCAGCGGAGCCTGGTCACCAAGGGCCATTCATCTCTTTTGCTCTCAGGTCCTGCTCAGCAGTACCCTACTGGGCTTTCCTCATCCATCAATACTGGCAATTTAATCTCTGTCCCTTGCTGGGCACTTCCTCCCCGCGCCTTTGAATCAGAGGGGTTTTTTTCCTCCCTCAAAGGAGCTTATAACATTTACTGCATGGTATTGGAATCTCTGGACTGAACTGAGTCATAGTTCAGCAAAATTAGACTGGTTTCATCTTCCTCACAGTAGGAAATTGGACATACTGCAGCTGTCTTTCTGTTTTCCTCTTTAAACTGTCCCATCTTCCTGCGACTCAGTCCTCAGTGGCAGAGTGGCTGAGGCACATGGCTTCCAAAACAGGAGATAAAATGGCTGTTGCCAGAGGTTGTTTGCAAAGGCATTCAAAGCAAGAGGGGACTTCACAAAGTTTCCAACCATTAAGCAGAGTTACAGCATTTGGCTCCTTCCTGCAGTCTCCCAATATCTCTCATTAACACCAGTTTACTACTGCTCTTCTGGGAGTCAAGAGTGAAATTTCCACTGGCTTCCAGGATGGAGCTTTCTAATGCAAACCCTGCGCAATGTCCCTGCATGCCCTATTCCGGGCTACGTGACTTCACCGGAGGCCACGGCAGACCACAGCACCCCCTCGGTGTGCTACTTTTAGCACCGTAGGACTCTGCGCATTATTTAGGTTATTTCACACATCAGAAAGTATCACGCAATATTTTAAAGGTCTTCAAAACCGTGCAGCAGATAAACAATGAAACCACACAGAGGCGGAGATCTCAAAGGGCACCCTTATGTTGCCTAAGCCTGTGCTGACCATTTTCAACCTGCCGTGCATCCAGGATTTTTCCCCTTCCCTGTTAGTTCATTGAAGCCACGCAATTTTACACGAAAGAGTGTAGCGCCAAATATTCAGGGCTGCCCAGCAGCACGCGGTGCCCATTGGCGCCATCCAGAAGGACACGCTACACAAGCTGCTCTCTCATGCAGGGATCCACATTTCTCTGCAGCGAGCGAGGGAGGATAGCTTTCAAAGATGGGCATGTGCAAACGTATGCCACGTTTGTTTGTTTTCTTGTACTAGCATTACTCAGTAGTATCTGCTACGGGAAAAGCACTTACAGTCTGTGAAAACACCTAAGCACAAACGTTACATTTATGTACGTGAACAGAAGAATTTGAGAACCTGTGTTAGCCACTTGTAAGCGACTGTGCCCACCTTGCTTTAAAAACTGGCGCAGCATGCGAGTAAATGTAACCGTAATAAAAAATAATAGAAAACAGACAGGCAATAGAATTAAGCGCAGCAGCCAGCTGGGATCTTCTAACCAGTGACATCAAGGGATTGCTGAGGTAATACACTGATGGGTTTTAAATTAACTGTAACCACTCAGGAAAAAGATCTAGGCGTCACTGTGGACAGCTCAATGAAAACATCTGCTCCACGCACAGAGGCCATCAAAAAAAAAGAAAAAAAAAAGAACAAAAAATGTTAGGTTGAATAGGATAAAGAACAATACCAAAAATGTTATAAATGCCACCACATAAATCAATGACACGTTCACACTTTGAGAAGTGAGCTGAAGTCTCCTCGCCCTGTTTCAGAGCGGGGATAGCAGGAACGGAGGCCAGAGAAGGATGCCAAAAAATCGTTAGAGGCACAGAAAGGTTTCCAAGGTCGTCAGGAGGAGAGATTAAGGTCCAAATGGTTCAAAATAGCTTGCACTAGAAGTGCATAAAACGATGAGGGAGAGAGTGAAGGTTTTCCCATTTGCCCTTTCTTATGTTAAAGAAATAGTGGCCATCTAAATACTCCAAAAATGTTATTACAACAGGAAAAAGAAAGCTCGCCAATGTTTTGCAGATTGCCCAGTTAACACATGGAACTTGGTGCCGCAAGGTGCCAGGCTGAGCGTTAAGCTGGTATCCAGAGAGGGTTCTGCCATCTCTCGCCACGCTGCCATCACACGAGACTGAATGAAGTGTACGTGACACATATGTGCCTGCTGGCTCACGTGCCTGGGCAGGCACCGAACTTCTGGGGCTAAGAGGAGACAGAGAGTAACCTAAGGCAATGAGGAAAGCCAGGGAGGAACCTGACACTGGTGGGACTGCAGGAAGAGGTTGAAGGAGAAAAAGGCACCTGGAAGAGGAAAATGGGAGATAAAATACTTGTAACAATCTGGAAAAACATAAGGGAGGTGTTTTGTGGGGTTTCCTCCTTCGCTCTCCACATGAGAGAGGGGAAATTAAGATTCTGCCAGGCTGCGTCAGAGTATGTACCCCAGTCCTCTACATAAAAGGAAAGATGGCAAATGCTGGCCGTAGGTGAGTATTTACAGCTGCAGCCAGCTGGGCTGCGGACAGACCAGCCAAGCCACGTCAGAGCTGCCCCATTCAACACTGCCGTGCCACACTCCAAACAGCAGCATCCCGGTCCATCCCCTGGCACCATGTCCCCTTTGCATAGCAGTTCACCGTCCAAACCTCCAAAATAAACAGGCAACATCTGAACAACCTGCAGATGGGGAAATTTCAGGCGGTGTTGCATATTTTCTGTCTATGGTTCGATTTAGGCTGACACAGAGAGACCAGCTTCAGCTCTTGGCCAGCAAGAAGGGCTAGTCAGCAGCAGCAGTACACATTTTGAGCAGCACGTGGGAGAAGAAACCATTTTTTCTAGGTTACCCACAGCACCTCCAGCTCCACCATCCAAGAACCCCCATGGTCTTTGAGTGCATCTGATGGGTACAGAGCAGGGTTTCCCTCTACCACGCAGGGACCGATGACAGCACAGTGCAGCAGCAGATGAAGGTACCTGCAACTCAGCAGATGCTTCTGTTAGAGCAAAGCTTGCACATCACTGTGCGCAATCCTAGCAGTTACCTAACTACAGGGGCCAACAGATCTCTTCAGAGAATGGGCTCTGTGTTTGCTATAAGGGTCAGTCCAAGCTGCACATGGCTCTGACCCCCTTTTCAAGAATAAGTGTATGGGCAAGGGTGGCAGAAACACCCTTATGGATACTGGAATAGAGCAACTTTTGCTTTGTGTTCAGGGATTTCCCCCAAGCCCTCCCCAGCTGCAGTAAGAAGAGCCGTTGGGGCGATACTGTGAACACATGGGAAGCATTAAAGCATGACACTATGCAGCACTTAGCCCCAACCACATGTATTACGGAGCACAAGGCCGCCTGCTCCTCTATCCATCAATGTGCCGGTGGGACGTCCACAGTAGGGCTCTCCTCTGCTCATGCAAGGCTAGCAGTGGGCTTTTTTGCTCCACCGTGTATGCCAGGTGGTGTGAATGTCCACCCAGGAACACGACCACGGGCCTGAACTGGAAACATGTCACCAGGCAAGCCATCATACAGATGTATGGCAGTGGATTTACAAGCAGGTGCACATCGAGCAGCAGCCCTGGTCCTTGAATGAGACCATCTACCCCCAAAGGAGTGGCTCTTGTCAATCTTTCCCCTTGGAAACAGCAGATGGGTAAGAATCTCCCCTGTGGTCCTGGGACAGTGGGACCTTTTTTCCTCCTTCCCCTCCCATGTGTTCACCTCCAGCTACCCTTCTCCCAGGAAGCACTAAGCATCACAAACAGAAAGGAAAACAACAACAACTGATGCAAAACCCCCAAACAATCCTACAGCTACTCGCACAACCTTGGGCATCAAGCTGCCCACTCCTGGCTTCCCCTCCCAACCTGGGAAGCAGGAGCCCCAGCACGGCAACCCACAGCATGTATCACCCATTGCTCAAGTCACTCTTCTCCACATCTCTTACTCCTCATCCCACCTGCCCTTCTTCCCCACCACGGGTCTGCCACTGGGGAACCCCAACACCAACATACCATGTGCACAACATAATAAAGCCACAGAGTCCAGTGTTAAGCAAGACTTTTATGTGCAGCCAACATTTCAAAAGGCACAGTACAGGCTATATGCTCGGTGCCGTCAGACTCCAAGGCTGAATTCTCCAGTGTTTTAGGAAAAAGGTAGGGTGGGAGGAGAGTGTGAGGGGGGGAACAGACCAAGCTTTGTGGAATTCTTTTTAAGAGTGTATGCATGACTGTATAAAAGGACTATTTTTTTCCTGACCTCAAAAAGACAATATTATTTCACACAGACCTATTTCCAAGAGTGGCCAAGCTATTTCTACATGAACTGGTGCCTGGTTGAGGCAGAGGCTGTGAAGGGGAAACCCTCTCTCCAAGTACGACATGGAAATTCCTTGACCTCAGCTGTGAAGCTGATCAACATGTGTGCAACGGGCCAATGAAAAAGAAATTGAAATACCAGAGTGGCCAGCGCAGATGAGGGCAGGTGTGTACAGGAGAAGGCACAGCCTGCTTTTTCCAGGCAAAGGGCCTGACAAAAAAAAAAAAAAAAAAAGGAGACGTGCCGGACAGGGAAAAAGAGGAAAGCAGGGCAAAAGCAAAGGTACTGAGACATTGGTCAGAAAAGCAAAGACTTAAAATGCCAGGCAAACAGGTTCTGATTCATACCCTACAGCCTGAAGGTAGAAAAGCAGGGTGAACAGGCATGGAAGGCAGAAATAAATATTTATTTTAGGCCACGCTATCATTTGGTGTGCTTCACGGAAAAGGTTGGGTGTTCACTATGAGCCCAGACAGAGGCAAATAGGTTCATCATCAGTCTAGACCTGGTAACACCAAGTAGTGACTACACCACAGACCTGCACCTTCCTCTAAAGCTGTGTTTGCTTCCTCAGAAGGCCACCAGAGAAAACGGCACCACAGTGAAATTAGTTTTCATGACCAGCATTGAGGACACGCCAACCTACTGTCTCCAGTAAGAGTCCCACAAACAAGCCACCACTGGATTAAAAGCTGCAGAGCAACAACTGACTAGCGTCAACTTTCCAATTCAAGACAGAACTCTTTAGTTTCCTTCTTGAAGGACTGGATATCTAGAATTAATGCATCTGAGCCCTAAAAAACACTTGTGAACAGGGCTGAACCCTTTGGGTTAGGTAAAGCATGTAATTTCTCCCCATGGCAGAAAACTGGCGCATACCACAGCCATTCTATGGCTCTGTCACGGGACTGAATATGCTACGCAGTCAGGTCACTCAGTGCGTGCGTGAACTCGCAGCACTTCTGTAATGCGCCAGATACGTAGTCTGCTCTCTCCCTGGGATAGACGTCAGTCAGGAGGGATCTCCCAATGCCAGAATCATTTGTCTTTTTCATGGCCCACTCCCAAGTTAACAGCGGGAAAGAGGACTGCAAGGTCTGGGACGCAGACCTTCCCAAACTCCATGCAACCTGCATGAAGCAGAACGGCAAATGCAAGAAGCTCTAGTGGCATCCATAGGTCAGTTTAGGTACACACACAGGGACAGGGATGCCAAGCTTCATCAGGGACGTGAGCCTCTTCTAAGATGAGCCATGGCTGTAAGCCACAGCTACAAGCCTTATTAAAACTGTGCCCATAGTTAGGAGTAGTAGTGAATAACAGCAGTCCACATGCTTCTATCCTTTTTAGAGTCCCAAAAAACTCCACTTAACAAAAAACATTCAGTCCTTACACGAAGGGTGATGTGCATGGCAGGGAACAAGTTTGCCGGTGTTTAGAGCCTCTGCATTAAGAATAAAAGCAACCAGGTCCAATGCAAATTAGACCTGTGCTCCGAGACCTAAAATTGGGTCAAAATCCAGCCCGTTTTCAATGAGGTCTCAGAAACCCCATCAGACTGCTCTGCTGCTCATTAGCTGTAGTTTCAGTACCTTCTGGGTTTCTTCAGTGAAAGACAAGCCCTTGAAAAATAAGAGTGACATCCAAAGAACTTGGTTCTTCCTGAGTTTCCAGCACGGGCTTCTTCAAATGCAACACCTGTTTGCGATATATGGCCTTTCCTATTAGGCATCTAGATGCACCATGGATACCAATCTAGTCTCTCCTTTTCTCCCCTGATCACCTGCCCCTCTTCTGCTAACGTCAAACTTTCCAAGGTCCCCCAGTGCTCCCAGTCTAGGACAGAAATGTATTTATTAGGGAAAATGAACAGAGTGTGTATGAATTAGAAAATGAGTCCAGTCTGTTCAACTAGGGTTGGGCAAGCTTGTTTTGCCTAATTTAGAGGCCATTCAAACATTGTGGGTTTGAACATTACTGCATTAGTGTTTCACTTAGGAAAAACTGTGAAAAAAAAAAAAAAGGTGAAGAGAAGGGGAAAAAAATCCAATGGAAACATAAATAGCGTATAACGTATATGGGGCACCCACTTGTGCCAGCACAGACCTTCTAAGCCCTAACACATTGCACAGACTTCCCTTCAGCTAGAAGTTCCCTTTAAAATACTTTAAAAATAAAAAAAATATTAAAAAAAATCCTAAATCACCATACAGAGGTGGAACAGGTCAAAAGAGATATATACATATGCCAAGGACAACTGGTCCTAAACCCTGACCTGTGTCTTCATTTACACTTTGAAATCAAGGTCATGTAGATCAAGGACAGAGAGCTAACTTGCAAAGCTCTGAGCCCCTCAGGCTGCCTTGGGTGAATCACAGCAGCCCCCTGTGTCAACAGGACGTGCTGCAAACTCTCCATGGATCCTGCAGTTGGTTCATTAGCTTTATCCATACCTCAGCTGCACATGGCTGCGCGTAGGACTCCCAACAGCCCAGTTTTCTGGACGTAATTAGCATCATTCTTTTTACATCCCTCTTTTTCTTCTGTTGTGTCTTGGTTGCAATAATTTGTGTTTGGGTGACAACTAACAAATTGGGGGCCCCTTCCTCAGGCAGGGTAAATAATTCATTTTGGTGACACTATATCGGTGCCCACCAGCTAAAGAATAAGGCCTTCAGCTTCAAAAGCTAACCCTAGCTGAGGGAACAATTGTTCTCTTCCCAAACTGCACCTCAAAAGCAGCTGTGGGGAAAGATGCGAGACATCCTTAAGGCAAGGAGTAAAAGCAAACAGAGGACACATGGTGAAAGAGCGAAAAGTGGGCAAAAGGGATGAAACTTAAGGCACTGCAGGAACAAGGCTCTCCTCACCAATCTGATCACATTAAACCATTTCCTCTGTCACACATCTCCATTTCAAAAGCCAAGAAAGCCACAAGAAACCAGGTGGCGGCCCAACTGAGAACAGCCTACCTCCAGAGGCATTTTCTTTCTCCTCATCCTAAAGGTTGCTTTAGGTAAAAACAGAGACAAGAAACAAAGAGATGGGGGGGTTGGCTACAGATGCTGCTTACGTGCCTGTGAGCAAGATTCAAGGGCAGAAAGCATGGTCTGACTGAGCAGCTCTCCCACCACCAGCAAAACTGCAGCCCTCACCGTAAGCTCATAGAGTGGTTTGGGTTGGAAGGGACCTTAAAGACCATCTAGTTCCAACCCCCCTGCCATGGGCAGGGACACCTCCCACTAGACAAGGTTGCGCAAAGCCCCATCCAGCCTGGTCTTGAACACTTCCAGGGATGGGGCATCCACAACTTCTCCAGGCAACATGTTCCAGTGCCTGACCACCCTCACAGTAAAGAATTTCTTCCTAATATCTAATCAAAATTTCCCTTCTTTCAGTTTAAAACTGTTACCCCTCGTCCTATCACTACACTTCCTCATAAAGAGTCCCTCTACACCTTTCCTGTAGGCTCCCTTTAGGTACTGGAAGGCCGCTATAAGGTCTCCCTGGAGCCTTCTCTTCTCCAGGCTGAACAACCCCAACTCTCCCATCCTGCCTTTATAGGAGAGGTGCGCCAGCTCTCTGATCATCTTCATGACCCTCCTCTGGACCCATTTCAACAGGTCCGTGTCCTTCCTGTGCTGAGGACTCCAAAGCTGGACACAGTACTCCAGGTGGGGTCTCACAAGAGCGGAGCAGAGGGGCGGAATCACCTCCCTTGACCTGCTGGCCACGTTTCTTTTGATGCAGCCCAGGATGCGGTTGGCTTTCTGGGCTGCAAGCACACATTGCTGGCTCATGTTGAGCTTCTCGTCCACCAGTACCCCCAAGTCCTTCTCATCAGGGCTGCTCTCAAGCCATTCTCCGCCCAACTTGTATTTGTGCTTGCCCAGGAGAGATCTCACTCAGGGGAATTAATGCCACGTAAAACACCACTCCTTCTGCCTCCCCTTTCTCCCCCAAGCCCTTTAAAGGCCCACCAAATGGGTGGGTTTATCCTCTGGCCCCATTTACACCTGGGCTACACCTCTCCTCACCAGCAGGTCCCATAAGCTGCACAACTTGAAAGAAATGGGTTGTGTTTTCACCAAGAAACTGCAGAGGAGATACAACCATCATATTAGATGTTACACCATCCCTTCACCCTGGCTCCGGGCCCTTCATGCCCAGGGGATGCCTTCAAGGCTGAAGCACGGTCACACAGATGTCAACAGGGCCGCCCCAGCCCTGCCCTCATCTACAGTGCAGAGGAAGTTGCTGTCAGTCCTGTATGGCAATGACCCCACACAAGAGAAATCCCTTTTCTTCTCCATACCATCTCTGGCTTCCCCCCGACCTAATCTATATTTTTTTTCCGGCCTCGAATATACTTTCCAGCTCGTTTCCTTTTGCGGTTCTCATTTCCCGCTCCTAGGAGGTGAGCTCATGCGTTTCTCAATTACCAGCCAAAGAAAGGGAGAGGGAGAAAGCAATCTTATGGAAACAGATGAAGTCATGCCTCTATAATGCCATATTACGGCTCGTGCTCAAAAAGCCACGATGCAGACATTGCTGCCCCCCAACCCTGGCAGGGCAGCCCAGCTTCCCGGTCCCCGACTCAAGTTGTTCTCCTCCTTGTGCCGAGGGAAGACGCTCCACCGACACGCAGGGAGAGCAGAGTGTGTTTGTGTCGCTGGCTTTTCCCTCTCGTCCCCCCTCCACCCCTGCTTTCGATCCTCCCGCCCTTTTGTCCACCCCCAGCAATCCCCACGGATCTTTGACTCATTCACAGCACGCCACTGAGTCAATAGCGAGCCCACAGACCATGTGCACGGCTCCCAGCACTGCGCGCTCTGCCTACGGCTATGTGGACGCCGGAGAAGTTACACAAGGGAAATCTAAAGGCAATTAAACGCATAATACAAGTGGTTGTTTAGAAAAGGTGGTGGGGAGGAGAGAATAAAATTAAAATAAATAAAGGAATGTTTTAACGAGTGCAGCAGTGAAAGCGGGATTAGAGGTGCCTGAATGGCATCTCTATATTTCCCGTATGGAAGGGAGGGCTGCCCAGCGCAACCAGAGCTGACAAAAAAGATTAGCTGGGCCTCAGGCTCGGAGAAACATTTGGCTAGAAAGGAAAGAAGGTAATTGCTGCAAATGGAGACTAATTCAGGAAGCAGCCAGCCCTACACGGGGCTGGTTCTTGTGCCATTAGAGAGCTACGGATGCTTCATGAATGCTGGGTTGAGAGGCAGAAAAAAGCACAGGGAAATCTTAGGATAAAAACAAAGCAAGTCAAAAAGACAACAAATGTCTCCTTCCCACAGTTCACACGTGCTTAGCGTTTCTCTTCCCTCGTTACTCGCTCCCTGAGGACACTTAGGATCTTGTGAGGGTCCTACTCAGCCTTGCCTTCATCAGTCTACCCGATGGCCATGGAGGGAGTGAACTTTGTGGCCCCCGAAGTGCAGACTATACCTCTCCCTTCCCCCTGCCCCAGGAGAGGAGTGGGCTGGAAGGTGAGGCGCAGGGCACGGAGGATGTGTTTACTCTCATAACACCCCTGTGAGGTGGGGAAGTCATAGCCTCATCTGACAGATGAGGAACAGAGGCAAAGCGAGATTAAAGGATTAGCCCAAGGTCACGCAGGAAAAGTTTGTAGCAGAAGTGGAAATTAAGCCCAGGTCTCTCGGTCCAAAATCAGTGCCTTAAGCGCAAGACCAGACTTTCCTAAAGTTGGTCAACATTTTATATTTGATAGTTTGTTTTACTTTCAAACAGAAAAACAGTTTATTTTCTAAACACACATTTTCATAGAAAATGGAGATGGAAGAGTTCTTTTCCTGAAGGGAGGAGCTGCTTAAGATCTTATTTATTTCTTTTAAACTTAATTTATTTTAGATTTTAGCATTTCTGATGGGGGAAAAAAATGCTGCAGAAATTTCAAAGCACAGGAACACATTTCTTTTCATTCATAATTCATCATGGGAAATACTTTCCACTTTCCAACCGGTTCTGCCCTGCCACTCTTTGCTTTGCAAAGTCTTTAATATTTTTTCATTATTATTTTTTCATAGCCTCTACTAGCTTAGAAAGCCTGCATCTTCTAAACAGAGACCTTTGTTGGACAATGCTACTGTCACTAGAACCCCATTGACCAGAAAGGTACTTAACAAATGAACACAGGCAACAGGTCCATGCCTTGACATCTGTAAGCTGCAGGGCCAAATCTGAGTTAGACCTCAGCTGCGGCTGACTCTGTTCATCCACTGCCTGCCTGGACCATGCCTCCCTCTGTCGCTGGCTCTGAAACTCCCTGTTTTCTTCCCTTTATTGTGCCACCAAGCCCAGTTCTTCCCAAAACACACCTTCCCCCTCAGCCCTGAATGCCCCTCAGTAAAGGAAGGCAATCCCACTCCCCTTCACACATGGGCCAGCTGAGGTCCACGGAGGAGCAACTGCTTGTCCACAATCAACCTGGAGACCAGCAGCAGAGCTGGGGAATGAAGATGGGTTTCATTAATACAGAGCCTCTCTCCATTTAGACATGTGAAATTCAGCCCTCACAGAGGCCCCTAGGAATTTACCATCAGCATCCAAAATGGGAGGGTTTTTTTACCCCGAGACACTAAGCAGCGAGAAAGCCATATGAAGCGAATGCGATCTGAGGCTGGCATATTTAAAGGTGACTTAAGGATCCAGACACTCAATTCCCATGAAAAAAAATGGGAATCAGTAGGCAGAAAAGGGCTGGCTTATATTCATGCCAACCAAATGGTTAAAATTAGCTACAATCGGTAGAGCATTTTGAAGAAAATGTGGAACACTTATATAAAAGATGAGTGTTGCTCAGAAACAAAGATCTCTTTTCCTGTAATTGTGTTTAATGATCTTTGAAGAACAAGAGGACAATCCACAAGGATGACTACCACCATCACACATGTTCCTGTGACAATGAGGAAATTAGGCTGAAACAAAGACTAATACACTATCCTTACAAGGCAGTTTTCACTCCCAGTTTGCTCCCCCCTTTACTTAAAGACTTTTTTGCACAAGCAGGGAAACTTCATGTATTAATGAAGTATTTCACCAGCAGAAAAGAAAGCATGCTATAAACTCATGACGGTTATCAGTCCAGCTTATTCCGTGTCCTGGAGATACCTAAACATGACCTACCACACAAAAAAGGGTTTTGATCCCCTTCCCAGCTCCCAGCGTAGGTAGGCTGTGTCTGGCCCACAATATGTACCCACCACTCTCCTCTGGCTGCGGAAAGCTAACCTAAGAGCGGAGCTTTGGCAGCATTGCAAGGGCAGGTCTCAGACCTCTTACCTGACCTTCACGCACTGAAGACTTGCGCTACGACCTCCAACAAGAAGCCCTTTTTTGACTCAGTCCCAAGGGAGGGCAGTTTGTCCCCTCTGGGGCAAGCTCCTTGAGGTTGGCTGACTTCTGCAACAGCCCAGAGCTCCCTATGCTGCCAAGTGAAGAGCCACTTACAAATTCTTACTCACCTGAGCCTGTACAGCTTAATTAACAGCAGGTGAAAAACTAAATTTACCAGAAGCCCATGTGCTCACATGCAGGTGGCATAAGGGCAGGATCCTTCCTCAGCTCAGTTGATTTGTTGTGGTTTGTCCGTCATGGTCAATGTTTGCTTGCTTCCTGAGGATATGTCCATGGCAAAAAGGTGTAGAGAGATCTGAACACGCTCACAGGGCTGCCTGGGAGATTTTAGGAGCAACTGGTCCAGGGAGACAGACAGGTGCTATTTTGCAGGACAGGTCTGGATCTAGGACAGAAATACCTGGAGGAAAACTTCACAATCCTGGAGCTAGCACTATAAAGGCTGAATGCGGTTTTCACTTCTTTGTCCCAAGTTCTGGGTAAGATGAAGCAAATTCCTGGAAACTGAAGGGTTTGGACATTAGAGCTGTAGACTTGGAAAAATACTACTTCTGGCTACGATGATTTATTTATAGTTGCAATTAAGGACAAAAAGGCTCTTCAGAGAGGGAGGGTGAAGTGGAAACAAGGCCAGGCCTAGAAACCTAAGACTATGGGGAATCCCAGAGCAAAATTAATCAGGGGACTCAGTTGTTTTCTATTTATTTTTTTCCTAAATGGTTATCTCTTTGTTTGGCTTATCTAGCCCAGAGCTTTGGGACAACTACATTTCTGGCCTCTCCCCATGGGCTTTGGAGCCAGGCCAAAAACTGGAATTGAGATTGGAGATGGGTCTCAAACTCACAAGAAGGGCTGGTGAGACCTCAGCCAGAAAGGCCACTCTACACCTTACCACTGGAGCCGTTTTCTGCTTGGCCGCAGTACAGGTAGTGATGGCTTTGGGATGTAGCAGTGGAGGGAAAGAGCAGAGCCAGAAATCACCAACTATACAGAAAAGTAAGAAAGTGGGAGATGGCAAGAAGAAAGCCAAAAGTCCTTGCATCTACAAAAAGAAAAAGACAGCGCACGGTTGGATTGTCTCTGTGCAGGACTTAAACTTGCAGCCTGCCAGGGCATATATTATTCCAGCTCCTAAAAGAGTGGGTGTGGTGCAAACCCCAAGACAACCTTTTGAGCTGGAGCTCTGTAGATGTCTCTTCATCTCTTTTAGATTCAATTTTTGACCCTGCAAATATCCTCTGTTGAATAAAAGATCTGGCTCCAGCTATCATGACCTATGATTAACAAAGGAGGTAGGGAACTGCAGACCAATTCAGACTGCAAGACAAGTCAAAGGACATGCTCTTTGCTGCCTCAGTGGTTAAAACCCCCTTCCAACCAAGGGGTCTGATCAAGACCTCCAGGCTGGATAGGACCTCCAACCACTGCAGCATTCAGAAAAGTGCCCAAGCAGACCAAAATTAGGGACAATCTTTCCCCTGGAGAAAGTTTCAAAAAAGCCCCGACAGTTTTATTCCAAGAGACACTGAGGTCACCTCTGTTTGTCCATCCTCCAGTCTGGACTCTCAGGCCTCAACTTCCCTCTGTGGACTGGAATATGAACCCTAGACAGCCTCCCAGGTCATTACCATGTGTAAGTGCCATCAGCTAAAAGGGTGCTACAGGTTCTCCCTTCAACCTGCATTTCACTTGTTTACTTCATGTCTTCCAGCCTGGAAGAAGAGGCTGCTACTCGCTGTTTACATACACTTTCCTCCAAGAAACATTTCTGCATCTGTTATTGTTGCCTGACTTACACACTGTGCCAGGGAGCTGCACTGCACCACAGCTATGCTACTTTTCGTCCAATTTTTTCCTCGTGCTGCCACCCGTGAGACACTGAAACGAGTGGCCTTCTAACAGCAGTCATCACTAAACAGCTACAAGAAGCACAGCTAAAAGCAATGGCAGAGGTGTAGCACCTCAACCTAAAATGGGGAAGAAGCAGGGCCTGATGAACTTTAACTCACAGGATTCAGAGAACTGGCTGAAACAATTAGTAATTACCAAAGCCTCTCTTGTTGAGCATGGCCAAGGTGCTCAATAGAGAGAACACAGCAAACTTCATGCCCTAAATTAAGTAAGCGTGTGGACTGCAGAAAGAGGAAAAGTCAGGTTAGCTGCAATTCCCAGAAAAAAGTCTGAAACATAAATAAATAATGAATAAATACCACAAACTATTCGTAAGCACAGAAGATAACAAAGCAAAGTCTCAGGCTAATATGGATTTAATCAGAAACAAATTGCATCCAACCAAGATAATTTCCCTCTGTGACAGGCCACGTGGATAGCAGAGAGGCCATTGACGTTACATGCCTTGACTTGTAAAGCTTCAGATGCATAACATCCTCATAAGACATAAAATAAATGGTCTCAAATAAACTTTCACATAGCAGATGCAAAACTGACTGGAAATATGATACTTGGACGTGAACTATCAATGGGTCACTGTCAAAACGGAGGGATTAACCCAACGGAGTTGTATTGTGTTTGTTGTGAGTCCAGCTTTCTTCAAAGTTTTCTCTAAGAACCTGGGCCATGAGATAGATCACATGCTTGTAAAATACGCAGCTGCTATGTAGCTGGGAAGGACTGCCTGAAGACAGGTTTGAATTCTGATCTTGGCAAAGTGGGAAAAAAGTCTGAAAGAAAATTGGATCCCAATCAGCAGAGATAAGGATGGAGAAAAACTGCCCACAATTCATCAGAAAATTAGGGAGAGAGCTGAAGCGTACTGCAAGCTGAACATGAGTCAGCTATGTCTTACTGCTACAAACAAAGGACAAACATCCTGGGTTGTACAAGTATGAGCCAACCTGTAAACCATGTCGAGTAACCCTTCTGTTGTGGTCAGCATGGCAAGGCCTTAGCCAGAGCGTCCCATCTAGTCTCGGTACAGCGAACTTCAGAAAAGGTGTGCACCGACTGGAAACAGTTTGGAGGAAAGAAACAGGAATAATCAAAGGTTTAAGAAAACCTCACCTGCAAGGACAGCTTTGAACAAACTGGGGTTGTCCATCATAAAAGAGAAACTCATCAGGAGACAGGACACAACAAGAGTCTTCAGAATTCTGAAAGGCTAGGTGAGCCTTTCTAAGCCTGGGCACTGGACACCCTCCGCCTCAGAAACACGCAGCAGGTAATCAACATGCACTTTAGGAAAGGGTGTTCCAGTGGAGACCACGGTGTAAGCAAGAACTTTTGGCCACGGCTTGCAAAGAGCAGGAGCTACTGATACCCTTTGCCTCTGACAGCTCATCCAAAATACATCACAATGGAAGGCACTCTCTGCATCCTGTGAGAGCAACTGGGCCGGAGTGCGTGTGAGACCTTGATTGGAAACAGGCTGCTCTTCATATTTCAGCTCTGCTTCTGGCGATGTGTGAGAACTTCCTCATTCCTAGATGGTCTCCTCATCCCAGATGAGGGAGCTGGTGTCTGGGGAAGACCTTTAGTATTCATTACAAAAATGTTTCCACCCTCTCATTGGTCTCTCCTCACTTCACCAAAGCACGCAG
The DNA here is from genome assembly GCA_013398915.1 of Dromas ardeola. Classification (NCBI taxonomy): domain Eukaryota; kingdom Metazoa; phylum Chordata; class Aves; order Charadriiformes; family Dromadidae; genus Dromas; species Dromas ardeola. Next base: position 507,015 of record VYZM01006848.1, read on the forward strand.
ACAATCTTATTTTTCAGAAGCACCCACCAGCTATCTCTTGACTGGCTCTGGCACTGCTACTCAAATGCCTGACTCAACTCCTGTCACCGTCAAAAGGCTTCCATTGAAGAAATGCACTCCACTAGTTTCAGTGGGACCTGAACAGGACTCCAAAATAAGTGACAATAGCGAAACGTGATGAAGTCATGTCTTCCACAAGTGACTCATCGGATTTCGGAGTAGGGGGAAAATCCTGAAATACAATTGGAAGACTGTTACGCTGGACTGGAATCATGCAGAAGGCACAGTGAGACCAAGCTGCATTGCTCTGTGGGTTTGAGAGTGATCTCCGCTTCCCAGATGCCCCAAAGAGTGAAGGCAACATGGCTGCTCTCCTGGGGAAAGGATGAAATGCCGGTCCCTGGCGGAGCTGCGGGTTCCCGTCCCCAATCACAGTGCTGGAGGGAGAGAAGTGTCCCCATGCTCCCAGCTGGAGGGAGGGAAGTGTCTCCAAACATGGAGGGAGGGGCGTCTCCGGTGCTTACAAAGCCTAGAGGAAGGTCCAGACGATGAGAACAACAAACAGCAACCAAACCCCCATGGAATATGAAAGGGAGAAATAAGTAAAAGCAGATGGGAGTTGTGCCACAGAGGGCTCTTCCCTCGCATTCCCGGCATACCAAGAACAGTCACCTCCCCTGCCTGGATCGTCTCTGTCCACACTGAACTGGGCAACCCTGCTCTGAGCTCCGTCTGGCAGCCCTCATCCACAGGGAACGCTAAACTTCACAGCCCCAACACACACACTGCAGACAAACTTTTAACCATCTCGCTTGCTCCAAAGCAAAGCACTGGAGTCCCAGCACGATGAAAGTACAACACAGGTACAAATCTGAATAGATCAAAAACCTTCGAAATTTCATATAGTACTTTATCTTCATTGTTTTTCTAGGCAGGTTCAAACCTGGCCACACAGATTCTGGTCTAGCCATCAATTTAAATATCACTTAATGCAGAATTTTACCCTGATTCAGCTACGTCAGGGCAAAGACCTATCTCAACAGTATCGGTTTGGCCTGCAGCACTGCCTGATTCACCTGCAGAGTACTACACAGGGATTTAACTGTGTTCTTTAACAATAACTTCCATTTAACAAATGCAAGTTTGTGTATAGGACAATCCTAACCAGTGCTTGGTCTGGACTAGAAAGATCTCTGCATGTTGCGTACCCTGGTGTAGATGTCTTTCTAGTATAAAGATGGCATCTCGAGCACGCACAGACCACGTCCATACTCTCAGTGAGATACCGGCGTTACTTCGTCATGAAAAGAAATCATACTGCTTTAGAAGCAGCAGCCCAAATAGAGTGGTATAACTTTTTGGCACAAACCCTCAGACCTTTCCCTGAAAGCAAGGACCAGCGGTTACTTCTGAACCAAGACAACCATGCAACAGTGGCACTGGATGATTTAATTTGTTTTCTGGAAAATGCTGCATTCAAGCCAGGCTGATAAAAGTGATCCAGTACCCGTGGCGTTTTTGCCATTTGTTAAAAATGCCAAATTGTCCTTCCGGTTAATTTACTAGCATAAAATCCAGTACATTTTAATTGCTGACTACTTAGCAGAGATCTTACTGGGCCTGTGCCTTAGGTCTGCTCTGAAGCAGGAACCCAACAGAAGTGTCTGGGAAAGACGAATGAGGCCTTTGCAGGTTCAGAGCTGCAGCCATCAAGGATAGGACACGGGGTAACGGCTTCAAACTGAAAGAGGGTAGATTTAGATTAGATATTAGGAAGAAATTCTTTACGGTGAGGGTGGTGAGGCACTGGAACAGGTTGCCCAGAGAAGTTGTGGATGCTCCATCCCTGGAAGTGTTCAAGACCAGGCTGAATGAGGCTTTAAGCAGCCTGGTCTAGTGGGAGGTGTCCCTGCCCATGGCAGGGGGGTGGGAACTAGATGATCTTTAAGGTCCCTTCCAACCTGAACCATTTTATGATTCTATGATTCTATGAAAGGCCGCGCCAGCATGAGATGTTTCGCTGTATCTCACTGGCAGTCTATGGGAGCCCACAAAGAAGCAAGTGTGCTCATAAATGTAACTCCACACAAGTCCTTGGCGAGCTGAAGGTGAGGAAGCTCTGCTGTACACTGCACAGATGAGGATCTACTTCAGAGAGATCATTCCCCGGTCAAGCATTTTACATGCATGCACAGCATTTGCAAAGTCCCACTGTTACAATTTGGTATCAGTAAAAAGAATGGCTTCTGAGGGATAAAGACGCAGGCTTAACACAAAACACTAAAGACTCCTGCTTGTCTATTAATCATCTTGCATGGGTATCATGGAAATAGAGGCAAAAATCATTTTTATGAGATTTTAGGTGACAGTAGCTATGCTGCTTCCGATCACGACTTAATACATGCATTTTAGCAAATGTCTTGCAAGGACCAATTGGTGTTGTTCCACCATCTTTGGTGCTGATCTCCACTAACCATCAATACAGGCCAGCGGTTTTATGTAGCTGTCTGTACCCTATGCAAGTAGCTGCCCTAGATTTGTCCAAAGCTTTCAAAGTAGGCATAAAGAGAAAGTTCAGGTACGATTTATGGTTATCATGAGGGTAAAGAGAATTGACACTCCCTTCTGATGTTGCTCTCTGCTATGCAGATGTGGCAAAGATGAGCCCAGGTGCATCAAGTCTAGCACGTACACGTGTCTGGAAGACTGAGCCAAGAAACGGACAGCCCAGGAGAATCCCCTCCACCCTCTGGCCACCAGGGATTCATGTGCTCAGCTCACAGGAGCACCAATTCCTCAGAGATTCCCTGGGCTGACTCCAAACAAGCTGGGACATCCAGCCAGCGTGATGGAGGCCCATGTGGTGAGACTAGATTATTCGGAAGAGGAGGAGAACCACATCAGCATGGCCTGTGGCCAAGCCCAGCCAGCCTCCCGAGCTGCTTGGCTCAGCTGCAATATCACGCTGACACGAGCACATTCCTCCAAGAGCTAGAGCTACCTTGGGCATCTCCACAGGGCGCTGCATCACACAGGATAGAGGCACTCAGAGGGATCACGGTCTAAACAGAGGAACAGGAAAGGGAAGAGAGACGTGGAGTCACTTGCCTGAGGTTACACAGCTGGTCAGCCACAGAGCCAGGTTCTGCACCCAACTCAAGCCTGCTGTCCACTTGACCACACTGTCAGTCTGCCAGCGGAGAGTTCAATATACAGTTTAAGCAGCTCGCACACATATGGTTGCTGGCATACTGCTCAGGAGGAGGAAGACAATAACAGACCATCTAAAGATATCATAATGCTGTATATCAAATAATGCCGAGAGGGGCCCAAGCCAAGTATGTTTTTTTTCCTCCTTCAGTGGAATTTTCTTGTATATGCATGCTTTATTCTGAAGAAGAGATTTGTTCGCCTAGGAGAGGGAATTATTCTGCAGACTATTTTCTTTTAAAGAAAAAAAAAAGAATCATCACTAGAAAAATCTCCTTTTTTAAAAAGGAGAGACCAAATGCAAGAAAGGCACACAATGAGAATGAAGTGACATAACAGAAATAATGGGAAGAAATTCATCCTTAAGGCTTGCAGATTAACCCTGCATTTTTCTCAGCCATGTTCAACTCGTGTATATTTTAATAACCTGGTTCTCCTCTGCATCCAGGTCCACTTGGCCCTGCCAGGGAAGTTCCTTTCACACCTCCTCACTGATAAGGTGAAACCTGAACAGAAACACAGGTAAGTCTCACCAGTAAGACAAATAATAAGAAACACGGAAGAGCCTCACCTATAAGATAAACAGCCCTGAGCAGTTTTCATGGGGTTTATGTTTCCAGCCAAGATCATACCTTCTACTCTCATCTCCACTGCCTTTTCCCATAGCCAAACCACCGACCAGAGGGAGATGTGTTCATGGAAAAAAAGGACCTTCTCTCTTCTGCGACTAAGAACAACCACCCCCTCCATCACTTTACCCAGGGTGGTTTGGGCCACCATGCTCACCGTTTCCCAGCCTGAAGAGTCCTATTATGTTTCAGACCTTTTTGACTGCTAAAGATTCTTCCAGTAGGACACACCTTCCACAGAGTAAATGGAAACCTGCAGACAATATCTTTACTTTTCTTATCAACCTTTCACCCGGAGACTGTAGGTTTTTCAAATACAGGTCAAAAACTGCTTATCTAGTTCCTTTCCCTCACATCCTTCCAGCACTCAGCAATTTAATCCTATTCATGCTTGTTAACTACCTCTGAACCTTCCAACAATCATGCTTGTCAACTATCTCTGAACCTTCCATAACTTAGCAATTAACTACTATTTTCAGTCTCATCACATTCTCCCCCTACACCTCAAAAATTGGTACACCTTAGTATCACAGACTATTTCAAGTTGCAAAGGACTTCTGGAAATCTAGTCCCACCTCCTGCTCAAAGCAGGGTCAACTCAGAGCAGGTTGCTCTGGACCTTGTCCGTTCAAGTTCTGAATATCAATCCCACAACACGTGTGGGCCCCTATTCATGGGTTCCATGATCCTCAAAGAGATGGTTGTTGGGTTTTTTTCCTAATATCTAATAGGAATTGCCCTTTTTGGAACTCGTGTCCATTGCCAGCCCTACGACTGCCCACTTCTGAATCAAACAGCCTGATTCTCCATCCTCCCATTGGGTACTTCTAATGAGTATAAGTGTTCACACAGCAATTTCAATCTAAACTGAAGACAAAAGTTGAACTTCGTCTGGGAAACGAGAGCAGTTCCTTCCACATCAATATTTTTCATTACTTTCAGCAAAGGAAAGCTGAGTGCTAGCAGAGGTACAGTGCAAAAGAATTCCTAACCAAAAGTTAGTGACGTAACTGGGAGTCTTCCCACCATGGATTTAAATTAAATCCAGTAAGTAGACAGATACCACAGTGATTCAGAGATGCATTTTCTGAGTGGCTCAAGGCAAAGTGTTTTTAAAATTTGTCCCTGCATGCACAGACGGCATAGCAGATCCCTTTTTAATTCCTACTTGCAAAAGCAACAACAAAAAATGTCTCAGAAATACCATTTCGTACTCAAAGAATGCTTGGCATAAGTTGGGGGGGGACATGGTATAATTTTTCACAAGTAATAAATGTTTAAGTCATGCTTGAAGTGCAAAATTCAATTCAACTTTAATTAGAGAGGCGTCACTAAAGCTCTTATTATGATGTTATAGGCCACAGAGGAGATCACATCAAATTCTCAAGTTACACTGAATGGGGCAGAAAAGGGGAAGAACGGATCACATGCAGGACAATTCCGCTGATCAACACACTGCTAATTTGTGTGTTACCATCCTAATTTACCTGATCCAGAGTTGACTACTCTTTAAGGATCTCTGGTACAGGCTGCAATGCACCGGAGGGCTTCAAAAACACAGCTGCCCGGCCTACATTATGCCATGGAGTAAATCTTTGGGAAAAACTGGGGCACGTTGTGCAAACTCTGCTAGGCTATTAGACCAAGTATGATCAGATACCTTTCCAGCTGCAGCAGCATCAGTTTTGATGTAGTCTAAGGCTGCTGGTATTTGTGGCTTTTTTCTCTCTCCCCAAAATAAAAAAGACGCACCTGTATTAGCACAAGTATGCAAATATGCATACATCATCCTCCATAGGCGTCACAAGCCGTCTGTCCGTGATAACACAGCAGATCAACCGGCAAAGCGTAACCAAGCGAATGTAAAACAATCAAAGTGGTCCTCCGATGCGCAGAGCCAGAACTCCAGCAACTGCAGCCAAGGGAAAGATACAGTAATTAAACCACAATGCACTGTCTGGATTGTTTTACTGATGTTAGGAAATAACATTTCTGCTTAAAAATAAAGAGCTGGGACCACAGGGACACAGCCACAGGTATGACATCACTGGTGACCCCCAGAACACATGTGCTAAGAGGGAGACACGGTTCCACCATTTTTCATTTCTTCTGCCCTTTAAGGCAGTAACTCATCTCTTAACTCTGGCTGAAGACACGCGATTTTATAGGAACCACAAATCAAGGCACTGCGTGTTTTAAAGGCTGACAGGATTACTTTTTTTTTAATAAGATTCCTTCTTTGATTCAATAGTTTTATTTTGCAAAGGCAAGTGAAGAGAACTATCGTGTTTGCAGCAAAATGGATAGGTAGTCACAGCAAGTCCTACAATAATATTTGACAGTTGTGCACTTTTTTGCATGTGTTGCAAGAATAGCTGGAGATCAGGAAAAAAAGGAAAAGAAAGCAAAGAAATGTACAGTAAGCCATAGAAAACAGGAGGAAAACGATGCTACAGAAAATACAACTCAGAGGAAATATTTGGACAGCCAGAGAAATGTCATCACGCAGTAATGGCATCAGTCTGCAAGTGTCTGCAGCACTGTTATACCAGTAGGTGTAACAGTGACCCAGTTAGGCCAGATGACGATAGGAAACCATACCTTGGACAGGCCCCATTAAAAATAGAGAGGTTCTTGTTCCACTGGCCTATTCTGGACTTCTTGAGAAGTCAAGCAGCGAAGTAGGGTCTCCCTGGCTCCTGGGCTCCAAGCAACACTGAACATGAGATAGACGGGCTGAAACAAAACCAAGATACGCAGAAGGGAAGACTAGAGCAAAAAATAATAATTTTTTTAAAAAGCCTTCTGGAAAAAACGAGGTTTAGACAAGGCTTTCCTGAGGATCTGCCCATTCATGCAAATCAAGAGGAAGTCAGGGCCTTAAACCACCCAGCTCGCAATAGTGAGGCTTAAGCCTCTGAGAAGGGCCTGGACTACGACCGGCACCTGGAACACCCAGAGAAAGGCACCCTGGTAAAGTGATAAGCAGTCAGCCAGCCCAGCACAAACTCTGTGGCAGATGGACAATACTCAGACACTGCTGACATCATAGAAAATCCAAAATATGCCATAGAGAAAGGCATGGAGGCAGAAAGGCACAGGGAACACTAAGCCAGAGGCCACCGAAACAACACCTGGAGCAGGCAGGAGATGGGAAAAATCAGACATCTGCAGAACAGCATGTCACTTTGGAAAGTGCCTGCATGTGTAGTGCTTGGACAAGGAGGACAAGACGGCCACTGAAAGCTGAGCTGCGGCAGGAGCCAAATGCCTGCCAGCCTGACACACAAACCAGGATATCAGCCCCTGTTCTCCGTTGTGCAAAGATACCCAAACCAAGGAGGTACCAAGAACCATGGCGGTATTCAGATATGGCAACAGGCAAAAGAATGAGATTAAAAGCTCTGATAATGCTCACCAAAGAAAGACATGAACTATATTGGGGAAAGGGCAAGCTTGAGTGGGTTGAAAAGAAGCTCTTTGCTATTAATGCTTCACAAGACACTAAATTAAGAGGTGGAATTGTCCACCAGTAAAATCTGGGAATGACAGATTAAATTCTTCCCTTCATGGTAAGTAAGGGCAGACTCCTGGTACCAGCAGTAGTACTAGCCTATGGTTAATCTGTAACATATAGAGTCTAGATAGAAAGGTGTGGAAGGGCATGCAAGTAATTCGTTTTGCATATAGGTCCAACCTGCAGAATTATGTCCACTATCTTTACTTTGAAGAAGCCATCTACAAGGACAAGACACCGCAAAGCACTACCATAGCAGGAAGGACAAAAGCTACTGGATGTTTTCCTTCTGTTATTCCTCCTTTCTCATCACGTACCTTTGCAGTTACTGTTTGCTCAGTGGCAGAATTCCTAGCAAGTGCTCACAGCGATGTAGACCAGGAGGGTTATTTCCACAAAGATTTACTTTGAAAAAAGCTAGTCCCCCATGCCGGAGTTGCCTTGTCCCATTCCACACACAGAAGAAGTTATGCATGTTCAGCACATTTCCTTGGCAAACTGAAGTCTGCAAATTTTGCTACCAAAACAGGTACTAAGGCATCAGATGGTCTCATGCACCAGAGTCAGGAGGAGAACTTGGTGCTTTGATCCGTCTCACCATTCCCATTGCAACATACCATGCTTCATGATGCCTTCCTCCTTGCACCATGCATCCCATTTTCCGCTTGGTTACACGCTGTGCTCATACATCCCCTCTCTGCTTGCTTAGATGAGGAACCAATTAGTTAAAGCAATGCTCTGAAACAATTAGGCAACTTGTTCACCTAACCCAAGAGACCTGACTAGTAAAAGAGAACTAACTGAAAACTTTGAAGACAGACAGACATGTAAGAAAGATCACAGCGTTTCTTACCCAACCTTTCTCCTGGGATCAGAGAGTACAGTTGTGAAACATATCACAATTCTGTTTTCTTCTTTCCTTTCCTAAGTTTGTGTCTGAGGGCTTAATTTTTATTGGGATGGTGTTGCAAACAAGCCAGCCAGGGGCTTCAGGAAATGTCTCTATCCCTGATTCTTCACAAGTGAGTCCAAATATTCTCCAGTTGGTCTTTGGAAATTATCTGAAGCAAAGGGGATCTAACTCTGACGTGGACATGGTTAAAAGTTGTAAGAAGCTCCCTAGGCTGGAATGGCACCTACAGGCTTAACGTATTTACATTAATCAAGAGTCAATCAAAGGCTTATTGGCACTCTTGGTCTGTGTGCCTGCATTACAAACAGCAATAGAGATTTCTGGGAAGGTTTAGTCAAGGCCTTAGCATAACTTGCAGCTACAGTACAAAATACATAAACCATATAAGGTTACATACTTCATTAAATGTTAGCAATATGCTTAAAACTAAAACTATGGCATGCACTTTATATACAATTTTGATTGTCTATAATCCATGTCAACACAGCTGTGCTACAGACCTCCTAAGTCACTGTTAGCAAGTCCATCTGCTTCACTGAACTGTGTCTAGTTTTCAAATAATGGCAATTTCTTTAACGTTTTATGATTCCTGTCTATGAAAACTGCCTCTTGCGTGAGCCAGTGTCAAAATCTGACTAATGTTGCAAACTGTGTGGTGCAATGCGATTTTGTTGGCAGTTGGAGAAACATAAAAATGTTAAGACACTTCGCAAAAGTTTCAAAAAGGAGTCACTGAATAAATCTTTTAATCTCAAGTAGCACGTACTTCATTACATCAGCATTTTTCAAGGAATGTTCCTATTGTCAATGAAAATTAGCTCCAAGAATTTGAAAGCATGAGGACTTAACAAGGGAACCAAAATCCCAGAATTATGGCTTTTGTGTCAAGCATTCTGTAAAAAAACAGACTTCTGAAAAGCTGGCTCTTCCGCTTTACAAACACAAGACTTTACTACCCCAATAAGACCGAAGCAGATAATCTTTACAGGAAGATTTTTGATAGTTCTCAGTTAGAGAAATGTCATCACGCCCATCTGTTTTGCTCTGTAATATATCCACAGAAACTTTAATGGAAAAGAGAGGACAAAACAACTTCCCATCATCAGTGACAGGACTAGGTTTGGGACCTTAACTCCTAGCTAGACCGCAACAGTAGGTCTACAATAGTAAGGTGCTCAGTTTTTTTGGATTTTCCTCAACAATAGCCACTATCCAAGTTATAAAGGAGATTTAACTGTATGAAAACTTTGAAGAGCTGGTGATAAGTTGTTTCTGAGCAGAAGGAACACAAATACTGAATTCTTAAATCAAAGTAATTTTTCATAACTTAGTGACTGACAAGCACACTGGCCAATTTTTTCCTCCCCTGACTTAATTCAAACAAAGCAAGTTATCATTTGCTTTCTGAATAGTCCAGCAAGTCTCCAATCAAACCTGGTTTTCCCAAGAACAGAGAAAAGCTGTAACAAACATTGCATAGAAGCAGGTTGCAACTTGCCTTATAGAAAAGTCAGCATTTCTCCATAACAACAAGAACTTTAAATAACTCAGTCACATAAGACAAGAGGCCATGTAGCTGCCACCTCTTAAAAGTACCCGTCATATTACAAATTAAACAACAAATCTAACCTATTTGCAGACTCAGCAATGGCTGCAGATGTTTGTCCTGCCTTATGTATAGGCATTAGCCAGTGCTGTAGTGTGCTCTCAGGGATAGTCTGTTGCACAAGTTACTGTTTGCTTTTTTGGATTTCACCCTGTTCCTTACAGGAAGCCTAGACATTTATACCTTCAGTAGACATCTCAGTTATTATTTCAAGTAAAATGAATAATATTTGGCCAGCTCACTGCTCAACTGAGAGAACCAAGAAGAGTGATGCGAGTGAGTCAGCAGCTAGGGCTATTGCTCATAAGTGGATATTAAGTTCACATCTGAGACCCATGTAACACATGCATGCAGCTCTGTCTCCTGTGTCATGTGCATAGTGGGCTGATCATTACTAAAAAGGCCTTTCTCCTTGCCAAGGACTAACTTTCAGGGCAACCTTCTCCTCTTGATGTGAAGGTCAAGACAATAGTACAACGGCTTCACAGCCTGGGAGAAGGCAGGGATACACAGGGACCACCACCCACAGAGCATCTCTGGGGAGAGCATGATTCACTCATCTCTTCGCTCTCTCCCTATTTCCTTGTCCTAAGGAGAAAGACTCCACTGCTTCATCCTTTCATGCAAAACAACTCCCCCCTCACAGCCCTCCACTTTTCTCCTTGGAAAAAGAGGGGGCAGAGCAGCCAGAGCAGAGGCCTTCTTCCCTCTTCCACCCACCTGGCTCACCGCAGGGAAACATCCCAGCCTCCAAGCTGTGCTGTGACCAACCTTGTGCTCAGAGCAGGAGCACAGAGGTAGCTACTCACACTTGCTTCCTGGCACAGCTCTCTGGTGGGCCAACGTAGCCCTTCACTACATCTGCTTCACTGCACCCTGACTGCTTCGCTGAATGCACGCAGACCCACGCTAGACCATTAAAAAGGGATAATTCAGGGAAGAAAGAATTTAAATGTCCGCTTCTCTTCTGCTCTTCTACTTTCTCCACCCTCCCCTGCTATGGGAATAAATCCATCTATAATTTCCCCCACAATGACACTTTGGATACCAAAGGCAAACATCTCCTAATCAGCTGGGGAGATCCCTGCATGGCGTGGGGAAAACATCAAGCACCCAAATCCATGGCATGCCATAAAGCCACCTCAACAAAAGGCTTTTGCAGTTCTCAGAAAGATGATGCACTTGGAGTAACTGGAAAGACCTTGACCTGGATGCAACGGCCCAGTGGTACTGCTCAGGCTGGGATCAGAGAGAGGCAAAGGCAGCGCTCCAAGAGGGCTGTTCTGCGAGCCAAGATACACACTGAGACTTGGGACCTGTTTTAATTATTGTTTCATTTCTTTTACTGCTCAGGAACATGTAACAAGCTGAAATGTGCATTGTGCCTGTAAACATTTACTTTCTTTTGGTCTTGTGCAATGCTATGTCTCATTCTCTTGGATGGTGCCTGGAATGCAGGAATAGCCATAACACATCGGCCGAGCGACTGTCGACTCAACCGTCCGTCTCCGACAGTGACCAGCACAAGCTGCTTCGAAGGAAGTTGCTAGAAACCCCACATTGGGCAACTGTGAATTAGGTTGCCTCTGAGGGAAGCTGCTTCTTTCTGCCATACGATTCGTGTTTGACTCATGCCCTAAAAAATCAGGGAAGTCTGCCTGTCCATCAGATAATTATTTTTTTCCCATGACAATTCACACACTCAGGGTGCTTTCCACTCCCACATTTGCCAGTTCCTTTTGGTGGTGTGCTACACAGGGTTGCACAAGGTAATCGTGCCCTGTATGGAGGGCCACGTACCTTACACAGGCACGTGGGGCTGCAGTTGCCGTAAGCCTGATGGCACACAGACACCGAACTCTGAGTCAGTCTCGGCGTGCACTTTGCAGATCCCAGATGCGCTCTGTCCCTTTGTACCCACAGCCAGCAAGCACAAGGCATTTGGGGATCCTGCCCGCCTTGGTCACAAGAACGGTTGTTTTCGAATGGCGCAAGTGAAGGGGCATGCACGCCATCAACAACTTGTGATCTTCTCCAGGCCTTCAGAAGAGAAATTATCTCGCCATTTGGCAAACCCCACCAGATGCACAAGAGGTCATCTGGGGCAACAGCGAAGAGTTGGCAGGTCTGGGATCGCACCCGCCTCCCCCACCCCTCCAGTGAGGCCGGCTGCCCCGCGCTGAAAAGGAAGGGAACCTTTGCCCCTTCTTCTCAGTCCGAAGAAGCATCTGCAGGACTGAAACCAATCAAAGCCAGCTGTGAAAAAATGAAGGGGGGGTGGAAGGCAGGGAAATGCTGATTATTATGACTAGGAAAAACGCTATTAAAAAAAATAAAGAAAAGGGAAAAACTGATCCCATATGGGAGGCAAATGAAATACAAATGCAAACCAGGCCATTACGCAGTGTCTGTTGTAAGGCTGCCGCACTGGGGGCTGTGTTCACGTGTCAAGATGCAGTGCCCTTGGGACCTGTGAAGACACCCCTCCGCTCTGCAGCAGGGTTAGTGTTACCTTGGAGCATCCCGGGCTGTGACCAGCACTGGGGCCGTTGATTAGACAGCCTCTGCAGACTGACCAAGAAGTTATTCAACTCCCCCACAGACGGACACAGAGAATAACCTCAGGTCTGCCAGACTTAATCATTCCACCAGCCCTTTTCTCCCTCAGCCGCTTATTTCAGGCAATTTCGCAGCTGGCCCCTCGATCCTTTTGAGATAAGTTCTTGCCCTCCTCTGCTCCTACAGGGTTGCCCACGCGGCTGCCCTTTTATCATTCCCCTTCTCACTCCACACATCTCCTTCTTCAGCAGATCATCTCCATCACCCGCTCCATCTGCCTACCCAACATGTGCCCTTCAAGCTGTTCCTGAGCTACAGCCAAGCCCCTGAAACCCGTCTCTCCAGGGCAAAACATCTTTCAGCAACAGGGAGGCTTTTCGGGTGCAGACAGCAAGCACAGTCCAAGCTCAGTCCTCTTTTACACTCCCAAGAGGGAGGGAAATGCCCACCCTGTACCAGCCATGCTGCGATGCTCACTCACGATGTTACTGGACCAAAGGGGCTGAAAGCCAGCTCTCATTTCCTTCTCAGCTGTTTCTTCCAGTGTTCTTGAAGCACAAGAAGAGTCAGTACAATGGAGGCTTATTTATTTGGTGGTGGTGGCAATGATCATTCATCCACAGAAGGAAAAACTGGAGGACAGCAACACAACTTCCCACGTCTGTGGGCTGTGCTCCCCAGAAATAAAAGACTCTCTAGATCTCAAGGGACAAATGGTTAAAGGGTGGGTGGCTCAGTCTGCCCTGCTCTTGTGATTCTGTCAAAGACTCATAATATTTGGTACTTTTTCTTTTTTTTTTTTTTTTGAGGCCCCTGCCCGTATGTGAGTCTCAGTGTCTATTTAAAAGACAAAGAAAGTAATTTCTTGCATACTCTAAAAGAGAGAAAACATACAAAAATCTGAACTTCAGAGTTCAAACCACAGAAAGAAACAAGAATCCCTTTAAGAAAATCCATAGGAAACCCTCCCGTTATAAGCCAATCTCACATTTTTGGAGTCCAACTCAGCTGTAGTAAAATCCCAGTATCTGCTAATGTGAAGGCAGGAGGCACTTCAGCCATTCAGAGGCACTGCTCTACAATCATCCCCACACCTGGCTTCTTCACCCACCCTGTGCCAGGTCCTGGGAAACTTGGACCTGCTTTTTGAGAACCATCTCTCTGGTGTCAGGATTTGGGGAAGAAGCAGGAAGAGAGGGGGCCCTGAAAACACTCCACTTCTCTGTACGATAGTGTTCCACAACATACCCAGGGCCACAGCCAAACGCATTAGACCGCAGCACTCCCAGATCCTACTCAAGAGTCTTCATAATTCCTCTTCTCAAGCCAAGAAAAACAGAGCAAGCAGAAAACAAATAACAGTGGGCAAGCAGGAGTATTTGTCCCTTACTACAATGGCCTTAAGCAATCAGAGAGGTAGGGCTGATGAACCTTTAATTACTTGTGCAATAACGACCTCTGTTTCCAGCATTCCTTGGCAGTCAGGAAGTGGCTGGAGCAGTCAGGGACCTGTTATGCTCTCCACTCCACAGGCTTGAAATCAATACGAAGGCCCCTCACCCAGCTGGTCACAAGTTTCAAGACACGCTCCACACAGAGGTTGTTTATAGCTATTAAAAGCAGTGAAAAGAAAATACAACAAAAATAAACAGCTCTTTTACTGAGGAGTTGTTACTGAATGGCATGGCTCTACAGCTAAGGTGTTCAAAGCTACCATACTACTTCTTCCAGACAGTTAAAAAAAAGTGATTAAAAATTAGGAAAAAAATTATGATTACGAAACCAGCCTTCAACCTCAGTATATCAATATTTTGTGTAGCGTGTCATACTCAACCACACAGGGAGCAGAGGCGGCCTTTCATTAAGGACCCCTAGATGTTAGCCAGAAAGACAAGTGGGGGCAGAGGAAAGTGATCATCCCTAGATAATTTCTATGACACAAAACAAAAGGCAGAATAAGAGGTTAAGGAATTGACCCAAGCTCAGCTGAATTAAGTTCACTCTCCTGATTCCCAGGCCACAGAAATGACCTTTCTTTTGTGGGAGGGGGAAATCAAGACATCCACAACTGACAGCTGAAGAATGCAGAAGGTGCTTTCTACCTTCCCAGAAGGTCTAACACACATTAGACATACTGTAGCTGTGACAGCTGCCCAACTTGCCATCTTTCCCAAGCTCCATCTCGGCTGCGATTCTGCAACATGACAGAGGCTGATCCAGAGGTCAGAAAAAGAAACTCTGCCCGAGACAGTTTGCAGGCTATTTTGCTTCCCAAGGAAATAAGTCTCTTCCTATCCCCACCTCCATCTGCTGGAGTCAGTTGCCTTGACGCATGTGGCACTGATGACTTCCCAAAACTCTTGTTCTTTTAATATTACCATTAGCTCTTTGATATCTTGGTTATCCACAGAAACAGCCAGAGTGTGTCTGCATCCAGCAAAGTTCTTGGCCCTGATATTTTGTGGCAAAGAATTGCACAACACTAATCTAACCCAATGTCGAGTGAAAATATTTCTGTGTCAGTTTCTATCTTGTCCTCTTTTTTGTTTCACTCACAGTCCCCACTCACATATATCATAAAGGGAGGTACTTCCGGATAGCCCATCTCTAATCATGTTGGCTCTGACTCCTCCCTCCTCTAGAATGAATATTTACAGATTGAACAATCTCTTTTCACAAGAGGTCTTTTTTTGCTTCCTTAACTACACAGCTGGCTCCTGAACATCCCCTCCTCTTGGAGATAAAGTGGCCAAACCAACATGGTGTGCCCCAGTATTTAATGGATCCTTTACAACACAGAAAGACATCCCGGGATTGCTGAGCAGCTTTCCTGTTGGTTAAAACAGGAAACATGGAGATAAAAGGAGTCAAATCCCTCTGCTAATTGAAATTTCTGTTCTGCTATGCATTAGGGTAGTACGGAAGAACTGACTTGGGTTAGAAAATAGCCGCTTTGAACACAAGACTGAAGCTATAAGGCAGACCTATCAGTTCCTGTCCTCTCTCACAAGTCAAAAATGATAAGAAAATTCCAAACGGCAGAACACTGCATAGCTCCAAAGTCTGCTCCAGCTGTATTACCCATTGCTTTCATCAGCCGTTCCCTTGACCTCCTTCACACTGCAGTAAGCTGCTACATGCCACCACTCTCACTGCCCAGAACCTCCATCTGTTAATCTAAAGACATTCACCCCCCCCGTGCAGCACCCATAAGCTTCTCCCCACTGCCCTTTTCCAGTTGTTTCAGCATCGTAAGACATGAGGAAGACCTGGCTGGACAAAGCTGTCTCCTCCACTGAGATGCCAGCAGGCAAAAGTACTGCAGATCTCCAATTCCCCTCCTTCTGCTGGATCTCCAGTCGTGTCACAATCACGATTAAGCCCAGATGGGGAAACTGAAGCTTTCAAAAGCTGACTGAGTCATTTAAAGGAACAAAGATCAGCAGCAGTAGGCTGCCACACAGCTCTGGAAAAGTCTCCTTTAAAACACTAAATCCCTGGAATGAAGGGTTGCATTGGCTCATCCATGAGAGTATCTTAATGGCACAGATGAATTCACCCCAAACTTCAGGGCCAGTTAATTCAGAAGAGTTAACAGGGAGGTGGTGGGAGAGAGCAGCACCATATCCAGTTTGAAAGCAACCTACCAGGAGAGATGCCCCGGGCAGAGTGGGGGGTGCTGTGGTGTTAGACAGCTACTCAGAGCTTCAACATCAAGGCTTTGGGCTTCCCAGGCCTCCTCACACTTACCCTATAGATTTGCCTGATCAGCCCCTAACAGCAGGACCCATCTTTGAAGTCCATGGCCCAGCTATGCCTGCATAAGCAGTAGCAACATCAGGCCTAACATGCATTGGGCAAAGAAGCAAAAGAAACTGCCCGCAAACTCTTTCAGCTTTGTTTCAAAAAGCTTGGAAGTTCCTCCCCTTCTCTTCCCCTAGCCCCTTCCATAAAAGCTTTGCATGCAGAGCAGCGTCTCTTGGGTCCCTCATTCTCTTGAGCAAAGTAAACAGACCTCCCGTGCAGCGACAAATGAACAACAAACAGAGGGGGAAGGAAAAAAAAAAAAATCTCGCTGCCAACTTGGAAATTTTTTTCGGCATGTTTAATTTTTCAAAAAAATTAAAGTGTGCAAGCTATGCCCCAAGGGTGACCCTGCACAAAGCTTTCTGGCAGCTCCAACGACCTCCATTCCCCCCTCACATCACCACAGGCACCCCACCTTTCCCCATGTTCTTCCCCTGACGCACGTGTGCACATACGAAGCCCTAAGAATCCTGGCACCCAGACGGCTTTTTCTTTTTCAAGCATGCCAAAACAAGCTAAGCTCCTAAATCCCTTTTAGAATCTGGCCTTGTGTGGAAATCTGTTTGCCTCCATCCTATGTTTATTTTCTTTTGTTTTCAGGTTTGTTAGCCCAAGGGCAAATGTTGTTCCTAGCACCAGTTTTGGGTTGGTTTTTTGGTTGTTTTTTTTGGTATTTATCTTTCAATCAAGTGTTCCTCCTTGCAAGGATAAACAGGATGTTTAGAGACTCTGGGTATGACGACCAGTCTTTGACAGCTGTTGTGACACACCACACACTGGGTCTTGCCATGTGTGCAAGCACTGGCACAGCTCGATCTGCAGCAGGCTCTCTTCATTTAAGGAGATGGACTATATGACCAGAGAGGCTTCGCCAGCTCTATGTTTTCAGCACAGGCTCACGGAAAATGAGCCACACAATCCAGAACAACTCCCCGGCCTCTCCCTGCACTTAGGAGGGTATCACCTGCCCAACCCACAGCCATTCCCTTTCTGGTCAGCTCATTTCACTTGCTCAGCTACACCAAAATATGCTCTGCCTCCGAGAAATTTTTCTTTTCCAGGTACATACAGACAGACAACAGTCAAAACGCTTCTAAACCACACTGATTCAACAGAGGGAGTTTCCCAAGCCTTTTTTTAGGAAAGGAAGTTTTCCAAGCCTTGAATCACTGACATTGGTCTGACTCCTAAACCAAGAACTCTGGAAAATGAAACATAGATAGCACTGAGGGCCCGATCCCAAGCAAGACCCACCTACCTAGAATATTGTGTGTGGCCTCAAGATGCTCTCTTAAGTCCAAGTCACCAGGGAAGAAAATGCAGTGCCTAATTCTGCACTGCACAATTTCTCCAAAATATTAATCACTTTTCATTTGCAACATTTACTAAACCTTTTCTGCCTTCAGCTGTAAGGGGCTGATAATTAGTCCTGGTTTGTAATTAAAAACAATTAGTTTGGCACCAGGCCCTAGTTACTGTGTTCTCAGGCCACAGAGTAAGTGACTGTGGGATATCTCCTGAATTCTGCAAGCTGGGTGCATCCACAAAACCAGCGCACACTTTGACAAGCTGTACTATACACAAAGAGCTAAATTCTGTCTGAACAACCATAAAACACTCTAAAACAAATGTCCCAGCCAGGATGACAGCTCAGCTATTGCATTTAAAGAAAATAATACTTATAAAAATTACCTCTTTTCTCTATAAACACATGACTCCTCAACAGCAACGCTCAGTTTTCTCCAGGACAACCACTTTAAGAAATTCACAGGACAGATGACAACGCGTTGCTGACTTTCACGCTGTTTGGGTTTAGCTTATTCAAGGAAACTCACTTCGTCCTGCAACACTTGTCAAGTTCAAGCCTTGAAATCCATTCCAGGTAACATTCAACCGCAAGCTTCTGGACTACGCACAGAAACTACGGCATGAAATTTTATGGTCTGTGTTACTCAGGAGGTCAAAAGGGATTATCACAATGTTCCTTTTTAGCTGTGCTACCTATGAGTCCTGGCAAGTAAGCCACCCTGGAAAGCCATTCTCAGACAACTGCTTTAAATTGGACTCTGAGCAGTCCTTGAACTCTACTTCAGGAGAAAGCAGCATTGTCAAGATAACGGTTTTACAGCTTTCAGTCCTCCTAGCAAAAATAGTGCTTGCTTTGTGTATCTTGCCCTGTTTTACACACTAAGCAGACACCCTCTATCCAACCCTTACCGCTCTCTGCAAGTTGTTCCACAAACACGCCTGAGATGATGAAGCAACAGTCTGTCCTACAACCTGAAAATTCAAATAAGTAAAGTAATTTTCCTGAAAAAAAAAAACCCCAAGTTTGATAGAATTGGGATAACCTGGATGGATCGGGAACTCCCCAGCAATGAAGACATTTTCCACAGCAATATGGCCTTCAATAAAATAAACAAAATTTTCCTACAGGCTTTCCTTTGCACAGAGCAGGAATATTTGCTAAATGGATTAGAATATGCCTTTTCTGGAATCCATCACTAGGTTATACTTACTTCTTTCCTATCATTCATTTTATTTAGCCTTTTTTCTTCCCTTAACCACCAGTAGACTGACAAACAGGGAACGATGCAGAGGGCCGTAAAACCGGCCACTCATGTGCAGGCAATACTTATGTTTGACAGTGTGGCTTACACACTGAAGATGAAGCTACTGCAACTTTGTGTCTAACCACCTACCAGCTGAGCTGCACTATATGCCTTCCTACTTCAAGGTAACTGTGAAGACAAACATTTGCAGTCTCTGAGGTCAAGTAGCAAGGCTCAGGTGACAGGTGGTTACAAGACACACTAACTGTCACCTGCAGACACCCACACATTCTTATGTGATCCACTTCAACCAACAAGGAACCTGTTCCTAGTACCCAACCGAGCAGGACTTACAGCACAACACGCATTTCAAAGCTGTAATGTTAGGAAAGCCACGGTACATAATCACTTCACTGTTTCTGCAATTCTATTCTGGCTTATTTTAAAAAATAATAAATACAAGTAAACAAAAAAGCAATTGCGTGTTCCCTCGGAAGTGTACTGGTGTGGTTGGGACAAATGTGCTCATCGTAGCCGGATGCTTTTCTCCACCAGAGTGGCCAACACAGTCAATTGCGCATCCACTGACTGTTCTAGCACATTACTCTCTTTGGGGGGTCGCACACGTTCAGAGGGGGAAGAAACTGCGTTCAACGTCTCCCTTGCACGTCAGAGAACACAGCAGCTGCAGAGCCGAGCACGCCAAGTGCGGGACGTGGCTTCTCCTGCACCACAGCGAACATCAGCCTCTTCAACCAAGTCATTACTTTCGTCCTTGGAGAAGTTATTCACACGGATATCCAAATCCTTGGCCCACAGGTATGGCTGCTGACATAGCCAAGGACAGCTCGACACCTCTGATAGCAGGGCTAGATGTGACCTCATAGGATCTGCCAATCCCTTGCATCACCCAAAATAAACATCAGGATGTGCTGGAAGGAGCACAGTTTAGTGAACAAAACTACATAATTCTGAGTCCTTATCCTAGTTTCACAACTCCGCTACGTGATATAATCTCTGCCTTCATATTCAAGTACCATCTCTATTATCGTCTAGCCTGTACAGTTTGGGGGATGAGATTTGTGAAGCACCAGATCATATTAAGCACTGGCACTTCCTCAGAAACACTGGCCAACAAGGGACTAGGAAAAACTCGACATCTTTTTAGTCCCACTTCCATGGCAATCAGGAGCATTAAAGCAAATTAACGGTGGGTCAAGAGCTTTGAATTTTTTTTTCTTTTATCTTACCTTAATTTCACAGGAATACTATTTTAGAGGTAGCTGGTAACATTGCCCTCTTAAGCAGCTTGAGTATCTGCCAGAATTTGGCCGCAGCAACTTCATACAGGTACGGGTATACTCATCTGTATTTCTTCCTTTTGTGCCACTCCAGACAGAAACCTGTCTTGAACATGAGCTAGAAATTAATCACTCATGGAGAAATCAGAGTAGCAAAGCATGGTAGACCTACCCAGGGGCTTTTAATACTCACTCAGCCTAGAGCATATTTGGGACTGCAAATAAACTCCTCTCAGCTTGGATCCTCAATGCCAGTACAGAAGCTGGTGACTCCAACCTCTCCTGAGGACCATCACAGGGAAGGCAGAGAGGCTGATGGTTGATGTGTCTCTTGCTGTTAGACCTAACACATGAAATACAGCCTCATTTATCCAGAACTATCACATACCTAACTGTTTGCTTGCTTAAGGCTGACCAACCAGTTAGGAAGATATATGACAGCACTAGATGAATTCTTTTGATTTTATCTTCACCATGGTGAAGAAGGTCGTGTTATCTATATTGGAGGCAACAACAAAGGAAATTGAAGAAAAAACAGCAATCTCCATAACGTTATACTGTAGGAACAAAGCCCTAGCCCCAATATGGATCAGCTCCACACTGAGATGCGAGTTTGAGAAACAGCCCCTTTAAAAAAATACATTACAAAAAGGAGGGGACGGTGGGGAGGCTGTGTACAGCAGAGGAGAGACCCTTGCACCTTGACAAATTCAGCTGTCCTACTTTAAAACTGCAGGCTAGCTCCTGATTTAACCTGGAGTTTCACATGTCACTACAAAACTCTGGAAGTGTTGGCTTTGCAGATATGCCAAACATAAGAACTGTTTTCAGTGAACTCAGTATTTTTCCACATCCACTATTGTAACTCTGCTGGCAGGCTGTGAGTAGCAAATCCTCCCTTATCTCCCTCCTCTCTGAGAGCATCTCTCTGTTCAAGCACCAGCTAATTTAGATCATCATGCACGATCCCCCTTGGAAAATGGACATGGGCTGGGGGGAGGGGGGTGGGAGAGTCACTGGGGTTGTAAGCAACAAACCACCTAAGGAGATGGACTGTCGTGCAGAAGGGAAGTAGCAGGGGGAAAAGAGGTGACTAATGAACAGAAGGGGGTGCGTAAAATCCTACTTGGATTGCCTCTCTGGGGAGCAGCTGTTTCCTTGTAAACATCTTGCTAGCTGTCCAAACAAGAAGTTCAGACACAGAACAATAAAGGAGAGCACCCGGGTAGAAGCGTGAAAGACATGGGCTCATTCACTACCCTGCCAATTGCTCCAAGTGGCAGAATTCAAAAGCCAGAGAAACATTAGCCATACGTTTAACCCTGCACGTGCTGGTTATAGCCAATGGCCTGCAGAAACACATCTTTCTCTATCTGTGGTGAAGTCCTTTCCCAGTCCTCCTTTCACCCTGCTGTTTCTGACACACCAGCAAAGCACATTACTTGACAAAGGAAAAGAGGAAATATCCTCATCAAGGCAAGGAGAAACAGCCACAGAGCCAAGAAATGAAAAACCCAAACGTGGCAGCCCTCAAGGCCTTGAAAAGTTCTACCACTGCCCTGGCATCAGCAACTTGGAATTAGAGGGAGTTGCACCAGAAAAAGTAGAAAGAGTCTTTTTATTAGTCCTGAGCACAAAACAGCCTACACTGGCAAAAGCATTTCTATGCCAGTACAACTGTGTCCACAGAGGACTCTTGCCAGCACTGCAAGGTAGCTGCGGACAGGGGAAGGAATACTAGCACAGCCGTGCCAGTAAACATTCCTTGGGCAGGCTGGCCACAGAAGGCAACTACCTGCACTGCACAACAGCAAGCCGAGACTGTGCACAACAGCAAGAAGAGATCATCCACCTTTGTCCATTCCTTAATGCTTGTGGGGATCAAACGCACACGTGCCCAGTCACAAGCCTATCCAATAATCTGTCTCCAAAATGCCACACAACTGTTAAGAAAGGCATGCAATCAGATCACACGCACATCTCCAGGGAAGGAGGGGGGGGTGTCACTTTGCAAGGAAGGCAATTCACAGGATAGTGGGACACCACAACTGACAATAAGGGAATCCTATGTCCTAAGCCTATAGTCTAATTATCTACACCTTCATGTCCGCCTCTGACTGACCCATTTTGACTTGTACACATTCTATTCAATGCAAACTACACTTATCCTGGGAAATGAAATGTCTCCTAGTTTTACTCAAAACAACTCATAGAAGCAGGAAGAAGGTAAGCACAATGACACTCTCATAGTCAGAAACAACAACAAACAATTCCACATTTTAGAAATAGTCCACAATTTCACAGGAAAGACCTGATGCAGTCAGATTTATTTTACCTTTTTATTTCTTTAGGGCCATTTTGTTGTAGTCGTGCACAAACAGCCAGGAAAAAAGATACCTAGCAAGGGCTGCTCAAGAATAAACATTCGGTCATTAAAAGATGGGAATAGCACAACTTCTGCTGATCAAAATCCCTCTGAGCCTAAAGAAAGGCAGCTGGCTTGTTGCATCAAAGTCCAAACCAATCAGGGACTCCACCTCGTCTGGGGTCACCTTTCTGCCTCTGCTTCTCTCTCTCCATATATTTATCCTTGAAGTCATCAAAAGAGCGAGTTTCTGCATCTTGTTCTTTCTCTGGAAATAGGTTGGGAAACTGAAAGGTTTGTCCTTGGCCCTAAAGAGAAAACAAATGGTCAGAGAGACATTCCAGCCTTTCTGCAGTAGCTATGATGCATAAACTTACAATGGAAGACCACCCTGGAGTTTCAGCTAGTGCAAAATGGTACCTCTTACCTCCCAAGATCTCTTTCCACCCCTCCCCCCGAGATATACATATATCCCTCCCCCCTAAAAAAGTTAACTTTCAGCTTCTCCTCTTTTTGTGTACTAATTAAGACACTGACATCTTTTTTACAGATGAGTGGTCAGGAGATGGACACCTCGTCAAAGACTTTGAACCAGCTCAGAGATGTTGTATGAGTCATACAGCAAAAGCAAGATGAGCAAAATATGTGATTTTGTTAAAGTAACACCATCAGGGAAATATACGGTGGAGCAGGCATTCATTATGTTAACACTGAGGATATGGGTAGTGGTTATAGTTGTTTAGATCCCAGCTAAGGATAAGAGAGAACAGTCCTAGCAGCTGTTACTGTAGGGTGTAATGTGGGAATACGGAACAACAGATACTAGAGGTCTGTTATCAACAGGAATAAAGACAATAGTGTAAAACAATTACAGTGGGAACAATCTGTCTAATACATCACTGATGAGATTAAAGTGATTACATCTGCATCAGTCATTCTGCCTAACAGACAAGTCATTTTAGTGAAACATCATCATCAGATCTATGTCTCCCACTTGGAAAATAAATATTTGCTTGGTCTCTGGTTTTTATCTAACAGCAGGAAACCATTATTCTGTGGAAATGTTCTATCCCATTAACATTATCTACTTACTTTTTAGTGGTGTTTGCACTAAGCACAACTTCATTAAACTCAACAGTATCAGCCCTTCCATTCAGTATGGGACTTTGCATAATAAAACTCATAACCAATAGCTCATAATTCCAAAATTACTCTTCAAAATACTCACAAATCTTACCATACATTAACTTCTTTGGCAGAATATCGCATATAGAAATCTCAACAACAGCATTTAATTGCTTCAGATGAAAACAGTTGTGGGTTTTTTTCAGATTAGCTGTTCTGTACATTTGTGCAATAAATATAATCAAACAAGAAGCCCAGTTATTAAATGGTTCCACAAAGGACATGAAAGGAGCCTTCCACCACATGGCTACCTATACTACATTTTGGGATCAGAAATGTGACATAATTAAATAAAAAAAAAAACACATCACCATGCCCCTGACCTAGCTGAATGTGTGCTATGTTTCGTTTAGCCATATACACTCAACCTGGTAATTTACAGGTGTGAAAGAATTTAAACCTCAAGCATACACTTTGGAAAGAAAAAAAACATGACTTATCCCAGTTGAGCTTATCCAGACTAGAATCTAGGAAATATCAACTCATACTAAGCAATGCTCCGGTTGTTTTTGTAGCGCATACTTCTTGGGGGTTTCCTAAGAGCCTGACCATACTACAAAAACAACAAGGGAGCTGCTGTGTACATTGCTCTGTCCTCGATTCTAGCCTGGATAAGATCAACTGGAACAAATCAAGGTTTTCCTTTCCATGGTGTACACTCTGGGGTTTCAACTCTTTTGTACCTTTAAATTACCAACAGGTATGCTTATAATAGCTGTGCTACGACACTTAAAGGATAGTTCCACTCCAACGCAGAGAAACTGGCCTTATCAATGTCCCTGAGCAATCCCAAAGCAGTAGCCTACTGAAACTCTTCCTGTAGTAGAATCAGCAGCAAGCACCCTTGAGGCCAAGTGCTGCACAAGATTTTAGCACACTAAAGCATTTGGGAAAGTATTTGTTTATATTACAAAAAATTACTGTGTTTTAACTGCACTGCGGGCAGGTCACTCAGCCCTGTGGTACCTACAGAACTGACAGGGTCAATTCTAAGGACTCGTCTGCACTGGAGAGGAAGCCATTTTAGTTAAACAAGTCAAAAAACAATTCAGGCTAACATGGTAGGCATACCACCTACACTGAAAATTTGAGAACTATTTATATTGGTAACACTGTAGTAAGGGACTGTTCTTGTTATGCAGCACTTCCATTCTGGTATGCTTCCAGCACCAATGCACTTCCCTTATTGGAGAATGAAGGAAAGCTGTCCCTAAAGCATACTAACAACATCCATGGTAATTCACTAAGCATTGCAAAACAGTTATTATTTTAAAAAGAGAGGAAAGAAACAAAAAAAAATAAAAATATGCACAGAGGCTGTAGCAAAACCAGACAAACCTTTCAGCTGTTTATCGAAGTGCTCACAGTTCCCATTTCAAGGCTGGTGAAAGTCAAATATTGAGCTGAAAATGTCAATCTGTATCTGGAGTCTTTTAATAAATCAAAATCAGCACCGACAAGTTGGCTCTTTCCAGCTCTTGTTTTGTGAAGAAATTCTGATTTTGGCTGGCAGCCAGACACGATTCGAAACAGCCAAGACATTACACCCTGAGAACTGAAGGTTGATAAATCTTAAGTAACAATACTATGCAGTAATACTGCACTGTAAGACTCTGAAGTGATGAAAGCTGTATGAAAAATAGCTGTTGTGCATGCTCAGTAGCTAGTTTTTAGAAGAAGCCTGTATCTTGGGTATTTCAAAATTTCGAAAATACCAAAAAGCATCAACTTACATAAAGGATTTTGAGTCTGTCCAGGCATATTTACATTCAGTGCATCTTTCACACAATGCCAGAGGCTACTGAGGTTCACGTTCATATGCCACCTTCTCAAAAAAATGCCTATCAAAAGAACGGAGGGATCGTCACTCCTTTATGCAGTGCTGCTTTTTCATACACTTTTGCTTTGCTTTCCATACAGCAAGCATTTGGTAACAGTACGATAAATGCATACCTAGAACGAAATCCTAACCAAAATAAAGCAAACAACTAAATTTCTATCAAGTTCAAAAGGGTTTTATCTGGTTTGCAAACTGCTAAAACATGAAATGCTGGCATATTCAACCAGAAAGCAAAATTTTGGCTTATTCCTAAAGCTTGCATTCGTTCACTGTTTTACCTTTTGCAAGCCATTTAACTTTAAATACTGAATTACTGAAACTCACATAAGCTGAAATGGGTCTGAAAAGGCTAGGGCTTGGTCCTCCCTTAGAACTTCTGCCAGCGTAATTACCTTAGTTAGAAGCATCGAGAAAGAGCAAGAAAATAATACCTTTCCACCTGACATAGCTGTGCTAAATGAAAATTCTGTAAAAAAGACAGACACTGGCAAAAAAAAAAATCATTTTGCTTGGATAATTGCACTTCCAGCAGAACTTTTTCACCAATGTGACGTGATACACTGATATTCTGGAGTTTGTCAGGGTAAACTCTACCATCACATGCTCTTATACCTAAGTGAGCCCTTATAATGTTAAAAAAAAAAAAAAGAAAACAAACAAAGTAAGTCAGAGAGGCGGTATTAAAACATCTGAAAAATAAAGGCAATGTGATGATTTTACACATTGCTGTAGCCAATTTAGGGTCTTCCCAGAGACCTCCCTTTTTCCTACAAATTCTAAGATTATGTACAAGTGAGATGTGTGGTCCAGTGTTTAGATTACAGAAATGGGAGCCATTAAACTTCTATTCCTGCGCAACTCTAATCCTTGTTTCAACATTACCCAAATGTAAAACTGATTTATATACAAGGTCTTATGAGGATTCATTTGTTAAATGCTAACATCCTTCCAGATAGAAAGTGACCTAAGCATCAAACGTATTTTCCCCGTAGATTTCAAGATGATTTCAAGCTTTCTTCATTAGAAAGGCTGAAAACACACCTTGTTCTCCAAGTCTGTAGGAGTTATCACACCCAGTGGTACAAATTGCCTCCATTCATTTTAATGAGAGGTTAAGTGACCATAATTAGGCCTATGAAGTCAAGTGTTAGCCTTTCCACTGCTAAGCCTCATGTCAGAAAATTGCTGGAAGGATTATCTAGCACAAACTCACTTATACTTCTGTGACCTTTGCGTCCCTTGAAAAGTTTAGGAATGGAAGGTCAGCACAGATATCATTATGTAGGAATGACGCAGCAAACACTGATCATGTAAACAACTCTGAGATATTCTGATTATTTAGATAATTGAAGCACTTACTACTGTCCTTCAGAATTAGGAGAAAAGTGATGTTTATAGTATCGTTAACTAAAAAAATGTTGGAGTCACAACAGCACGGGATTTGGTCCAGCAGTAGCAGCAAATGCAGCTAAGTTTAATAATCCAGTGCATTTGAACAATTCTTCTACTATTGCAGTGGTAACATCTGATGTTAAAATGTATGGCAAAACAGCATGGAAAGCAACTTCAAAAACCTACACAGCAATGACACAGTGCACAGACCATCCAAGTTTCCTCCGAATTCACTACGTGTCAAAAAAGAACTGCTGTCACAGCTGATGTGTAAATGGATTAATTACTGTGAATGTACCGGACACCTTAAACAGGGTTTGAGGAGAAAGCATTTGCAAAAATGTTCCCACCAGTGCCATCATTCATGCAGCTAAATAGGTGTTAGTCCTAATGTTGACAAGGTCAGACTCCTTTTTACAGCCATCTCCATTAGATTTCTCAAAACAGGTTTAATTAAAAATAGGTCTGGATTCCAGAGGCTTGTCTACAGTTGTGCTCCCACGGGTGCTAACACCTGTTGAGCTAAACGAGTGAGTGCACTGAAGGAGGAGGAGGGGATGTTGCTGATTTTTTAAATTTCCCTGATGTTGATGCAACCATAAAGTTTCCCACTGGCATTCTTTCTCTTTTTTTTTTTTTTTAACAACATTAGAATAATTATAACTGTATTGGAGTAAGGAGCAAGGCTGCTGTATTATATTCATTTTATATACTTGTCAAAGATATATAGCCTTGCTTTTAATTAAAAAAATAAAACAGTGTAAAAAAGTAGCATTTGATACCCAGGGCTGTAAGTCTCTAACTTAAACCTTTCTCACCACATTCCAAAAGGGGAAAAAAGGCAGGCAGGCTCTGGAATGGCAAGATATTGTTGATCCACAGCCTTCTATGATTTGAGGTATTTTTTTAGTGTGAAAATATTATGCTTGGACAGATCATGTATTTGTCCAGTTACAGCCTGAGAATAAAGTAAACAGCTCTGAATCTCCAAGAAATAGTATTTGGAAGAGAAAGGACAACAATTCTTACATGTGGAACAGCTGTGGCATTAATCTGACACCTAAGGGTATGTTCACTATGACTTCATACATCTTCCACCTTTCAGACACTTGCAATAAGTTAATGGATATGTACGTTGCGCTGGGACACATAAGGTGATGTTTTATAAAGCAGAGAAGCGTAACTGGTCATGAGAATATACTAAATTTCATTCAGGTAATCCACACGACAGCTGCTACCAAGTCACGCTGGAAAGAGCAATACTTCCACCTAGTGGGCAATCGAAAGATCAACCCAAGACCTCCCAAAAACACATCCTTATTTTTCCAGTCATAAGCAGTTTTAACTTGAAACTGGATTAATGAGAGAAAACACAGCTGGTAAAAATGGTGGGAAAGCCCAGCTACTCTGACTCACGGCAGATGCAAACTAATTCTCATGAAAATAAGGATTCTACAGTGGTTACCAAAGACTTTCCTAAATTAGGCAGATATTAACAATGGCCTGCATGGGGCCTGTTACGGCCTGAATCACCCCATGAATGAGAATGAAGGCAAAACCTTCAGTTTCGGAAATGACACTGGGTTTCTGGCCTCACCCACTGTTTAAAGCTGGTGTGAACACACAACTGGGAGCTCATTGTCTGAGACACCAGAGCTAGTGATGAAAAGCAAAGAACAAAAGGAAAAAGAAAAAAAAGAAGAAGAAAAAAAAAGGACAGACAAACCTCAATGTTAAAGGAATTAACAGACACCAACAACAACAGAAAAAAAAAGAGCAAAGAGGCATACCACCAGCAACAGAAAAAATAGAGCAAAGAGACTAGAAATGAGGTGAGGGGAAAATGCACAGGCCAAGCATCACTGACGAGCTACAAGAGCTTAGTAAGTGGCCAGGATTTCCTCAATTGGGATGAAGTACAACACCAAAAGGCAGTCCCCTGACCCCATTCATAGGTGATACAGACAACATGGCATTCTTTAAAAATTTATGATGATACTACAGTATAGGGCAATGCAGTAAGGGACATTTGCTGTCTCATGTACCAAGAGTTGTCCTCAGCCACTGTACCACAGGGCTCTGTGCAGGCTAGTTTGCCCAGCAGACAAAATGAGAGGCTGGAGGAATAACCAGAGTTTCTGCTGTCCAACTGCCTCCAGTACCAAGCTAGTTTGGATAATTCTCCTCACCACCATGGAGCTGCCCTTAAGGTAATGGCAACTGCTCTAGGTTCAGAGGTTTGATGTGAAATAAATGCACAAAGGCACTGCCTTAAATGAGTGACTGGCTCCACAGAACAGCGGCACTTTGCTTCCCACTCCTTCCCCTGAGTATCGATGGGTTGCTAACTACCTCCCTCTCAACTCAGCAGACAAAAGAAACAAGACTGCATTAAATACAGCGAAATAAAATTTGAGAACTGACCACAGTTCACTAAAGATCCATGTCTGCTTCAATTTTGGGAAACGAGTCTCTAAAAGCAAAGAAGTCACTAGCAAGAGGCCACAACAATGTAAAGTGCTTGCAACTACCTACTAAGGAACAACACTCAGAAAAAACAACTTGTAAGACAGAAGATCACTCCTGGCATTCAATTCCTCAGCTGCGTTCTTAATGAATTGTTCATACCTGATCTCTCACAGACAAAAACCTAGCATAGACAATCCAGGAAGGAGAATCTGCCCACCAAAGCAGAGCCTCTTCCTTGAAAAAGGAATGTGTTTTTTAGCTACTGTAATGCAAAATGCTCACAGAGATGAGGTTGCCTTTAACTTCAGCGCAGTAAATCAAGGTTAGCCCTCATTTAAATACAACTCTGTTACTTTCTATTACCATTGTATTTGATAGTGTTCTTTTAAAAGTAAAGACTGTCTACAAAAACACACTCTCCTCGCCTTTTTTTTTTTTTTTTTTTTACACTCCGCTTCCCAGAAGGGGCCTAGAGAAATACTTCTAAGTACATTTAAACTTTGAAAAATAAAAAATAAAAAAAAAAAAATCAGATTTCCCATTATCTGTGCCTCCTTAGTTTGACACCAAGTCCATATGAAGTTTTATGCAGCCTGTAAGATCACAGTGTTCCCTCCACACTGAATCCTTGTCCCAGGATGGAGTAACACTGAGGCTGTGTTGCCAACAGCAATTTTGAGCTTACGGTTTTACAACCGTAAATAGCATTCCTTTAATGTAATTTTGGTATATGAAGAGGTTTTCTGTCACTGGTTGCATTTCTTTTTTACACAGAGACAGGTAAGCCCAAGAGAAGTCTAAACTGTAATATGCTCCTGTTATGAAAGAAATTCGTAAAAACATGAAGCTCCTTTTCCACTGGGCAACCAACATACATTTCAGAACCCGGTTTAGCCACAAAGCATGCTTGTTAGACATGACTAAAAGCTCTCCAAGGAATATGCCTTAGTCTTCTCTGAAATCCAAAAAGCTTTAATAAGAAGTTCCTACCCTTACAATATATTCTTTCACTTACTGGACATTTCAGCAACCAACCACACAAGTCGTGAACCTTCCAGCACACAGAGTACAGGGTCAGCATGAAACTCACTGGCAAAGCAGCACCATATGACATCAGTCCATAACTTACATACAGACCTCAAACAAGTACGGGACTTGAAAACTAACCACTTGTTTGAATTTGATTTTTAGAGTGAGTCATTTAAATCTCTTTACACATTCTGGAACATATGAAAGAAAATGTCATTATTAGAGGATTGGCAGAAATATTCAGCTAACCGGTCAATTCACTGAACATTAATTCTAGCTTGGATGGTTAACAGTGCCTTCCTCTTTCCACACAAGCGCCCATGTTAACTCACCAGCTGTACATAGGCAACTTTATAATCTGGCTTCTTCACTCTCTGATTCTTGTGATTCCTCTTGTTGTTTGCACCTGCAGAAATGAAGAGAATCCTATTTTTTACTTCCCAGGACTTCCAAGTGCCCAAAGCACGGCCAAGCTGAAGGGGTGACTTCACTAGTTCTGATTTATTGTTAAGAATACTTTTTCTTCAGTACCAACACAGTATCAAAATTACCAAAATGTACTGAAATTGGTATGTAACTCTCCTCGTTTACAAGTAGGGAACCGAGGCATCACCAGACTCGGGCTGCTGACAGCCATTGTGCCTTCACGTCACGCACAAAGTTTGCAAAGCATCAAGGAGGTAAGTCTCACAAGTAGCGGGCCAGGCGTGATAAACTGTCCTCCCAACATCAACAGCTTCAGGAAGACAAGAAGGAACTGACCACTAACCAGCTTCAAGCTTGTCAATTTTTTATAACCCAGCTAATGAGCTGGATCTAACTGTTTATACACCGGGAAATTACACTCCACATCCAAAAAAAACCAAAGCACCTCAACCTTCTGCAAGTATGCTGGTCACAACCGAGTGGGAAGTTCAATTTATTCCCTGCATGTTAGGCAGACATTAAAGCTCTCAAATTATTAGACATTCTAACTCCCTTTCCTCTTTTATCCCTGAACATTCATATTCTACCATCACTTCCATTAGAGGTGGGGGACAAAATGGTTATAACAAGAAGCATGAATATTTTTCAGTGCTGTTGGGAACTGCATGCGTCTGGTATTTAAGACTTTATTTAATTCTATTTTTCACATAAGCGTATTACAGATTATCTGTTTGCTTTTTCTTCTTTTATATGTTCTGAGTTTTACAACCTTATTTTGAAGCTTTTTGTTTCACTCTCCATTTTTCACTATTACAGCTCTTTTTTCCTACCCGTTTTTCAAAATCATCCCTACTTTTACAATTAAAAACACATCAATCAATTCCTTTGCTAGAGTCACTGC
Source organism: Dromas ardeola (assembly GCA_013398915.1). NCBI lineage: Eukaryota > Metazoa > Chordata > Aves > Charadriiformes > Dromadidae > Dromas > Dromas ardeola. The sequence continues at coordinate 538,716 of VYZM01006848.1, forward strand.
ATGAAAAAAGAAAAACAAAGCCATCAAAGATGTCCTAACCAACAAGTCACCCTCCATTTGATTAATGCACTGACTGGTCACCAAAAAGGTAAATAACATGAAAATTATATTCCTTACTGTGTCCAAACTGCAGTCAGAGAAGAAAGCATCCATATGTAAAGGTAACCTTATATAAATTTAGCTCATTTCAGTTAGAGGTCGGTCCCTCTGCTCCAAGCCAGAGTTCAACATAACTTAAAGGAGCAATGTTTTTTCTTTTTCTCTTGGGTTGGTGTTATGTTGTTTTTTGCTTGGTTGGGGTTTTTTTTGTGTAGGATTGGCACAGGGGAGAAACACCATGAGTGGAAGCATAGAAGTCTGTAGCAGAAACATGGTAATGACAGGTAATTAAAAATCAAAAGTTTGTCAAGATGTTTTTCTGACATTATCTACTGGTCTAATAGAATATTTTTCTTTGCCCTACAAACTCTGCCTTTTGCTAGACCATAACACCTCCCCTGTGTGCATGCCTGGTAATCTCAGCTCATGTATTTTTTTAAAAAAGGCTATGGCTGAAATTAAGTTTATTTACTAATTTTATAAAAACACATGAAGTTCCTTCTGAAGTGAGACACCCACTGGTATTCAAGGAGAAATGGTACCAACTACAAAAGCATTTAGTACAAACTAGATAACTGTCAAGATGATAAGGCTTTTTAAATTCAGATTTTTCTTTTAAAGACTAAACTTATGTCATAATCTAATCAGGGCATTTAAATATGAAGTGGTGCATATTTATTTGAAGGGACAAATAAACAGCTAAGCTGACAGACATCACCAGCTAAGCGCCTGAACCCAAAGTTTGTTGAATCTAATGGACCTTTTGAGAGGAAAAGCGTATTCTGGCTGTGCAGGGATGCTGTATTCATCCCTTTGGATTACTCAACAGCACTTACCATACTGTATCCTCGTCCTCACAGCAGCTACTGGCACATTGTATATTTTTTCAAGGTAATTCTTGATATCCACTTTTGTCATTCTAGGCAATGCAAAACCATTTTGGGAAAAGAAAGATGAAAAAGTATAAATATTTAAATAAAATAAAACAGAGCCAGAGTATTTACAGATTGGTTGATACTCTGGAATAAATACGTCTTCCCCTTTTAATTAAGGTAGCTTTACTGCACAAAAGTATAAACTCAACATAGATCACACACTGCTACATCAATTCATTATCCATAAACTGTTATCAATGACAGATATTTCATCCTCTGTAGCCTCAACAGTCCAAACCCCGGATATATTCTGTATTCAGCAAGACTAATACAGAATATTAGTAATTACAGAATATTCTCACTGCCCAAGCCGAGAATCCTTTCTAATCTTCTGAATAGCATTTTCTATTCTTTTCAGGACCTGCCACAGGCTTGTTGGCTTTAGTGTGCGCAACCAGATGCGTCAGGATGAAAGAGTCCTAACAAATACCCGGATATCACCTCATTGTCTCTGGATTATTTTCATAAGCATTTCCTTCTTCTTAAGCCTGTCCCTGGGAAGGCTGAGCCCCCCTAACACTCAGGAAGAGGAGCCAAGCAAAGCCTGTACTTAAATTAGTGCCCTCGCAGCCCTCTAAAAGGTCTCCCTGATGCAGAAGCCCTCCCCCCACAGCCCAAAGGGCTCTACATGGCACCTCGCCTTCCACCCCCGAGCTAGCCAGACAAGCAGCAGCCCAGAAGGAGGTGACAAGGGACAGCATGGCGGGACGCGTAGCAGTGGGGAAGGGGCGACAGTGGCGCTCCAGAAGCGGCGGCGGCCCCTCGGCACCCCCCGGGCAGCGATGGGCCCTTTTCGCGGAGGGCAGGCCCAGGCCCAGGCCCAGGCCCGCGATGGCCCCCGCTGCGGGAGGCTATGCCGTGCCATGCCATGTCCCGTTCTCTCACGTACTCACTCCATGGAGACGCGGAACTGGACGGTGTCCTCGGGCTGCGGCACGCCGGGCCGCACCGCCAGCATGAAGAAGTTGGGTCGGAAGATCCGCAGCTGCGGGCCGCCCAGCTGGAACAGCGGGTACCTGCGGGGAGACGATGCCACTGACCGACCGGCCGGCCA